>OX388306.1:23967727-24418676 GCA_947579605.1 Athripsodes cinereus | reverse complement strand
ATTGATCTTATTGGGTGAAACCAAATGAATAAGGTATTGTTAATATTATTATAGTAACATTTTCAATTCGTCTCACACAAAAGCCTCAAAGCTACGTATTACGTTTGGAATCCTTCGTAGAATAAGCTATTATTAACGTTTTCTTTATAAAGAATCTCTTGTTCAGAAATGTCAATTAAGAGATGAAACCAGTGACAAAGGATTATATCGTGCTTTATCTCAAGAAAAACATTCTGGATTAGGAATACAGATTGAAATGAATGATAATACGGTGAATAATGCTTACAATACATTTTGAAACAACAGATAATAATTAACTACATAAATACCCTTCAGTGGATAAATATGCAGCCATTTACACTCACCATACATAATTATATTTTTTTCCTACAATTTTTACAAGGATGTGTCTGGGTTTTTATTAAAAACCCAAATACAACATTTATACATCCTCCACAGTAAGCTTGTTTCATGAAATAGAAATTTGCCGGTACCTGGGATCGAACCACGCACTTTTTGTGCATAAGGAGGAAACTTATCATTGTGCAGTTCTAAGAAAATATTCCGTTATATTTATCATATTCAACATGGATGAGAGTGATCCTATTGTATCGTAACACTTGGGGCATACCCGTGTTGAACATGCAAATGTTGCCTAGGACAAAATACTTAAGTCATACTATAATACGTTAAGTATTTTGTCCTAGGATTCCTTTAAGATTCCTTACGGAATTGCTGTTTAATGACTGATATGAAAAGGGAGGTTATAATTTAAGAGTCTACTTTGCCAGATAAAATGAACACTCGAACAAATCACAGACTTTTATTTAACAAGCAAATGTGTAACAATTTACATTTATATGAAAAAAGGAAGAACACAACAGCTATGTTATATTAAGTACTAAGGAAACACCACGCCTGTGGAGAGCTCGAGGGAGAGTGAGGCTCTCTTCGCTCCACAAGGGTCCTCCCAATCAGAGAACAGTCCCGGTGACAACACTCTGTGTATTATCACCAGGGCTGTTTTGCTCGTGATAAAACTATAAGGGTGGCATCATACCCACTACAGTATCTATGTATAGCTTCACTTTATACGACTCTTCCGATAATGAAAATTATTATATTTGTTCAGGTAATAATAATCTTTTATAGAGAATATTTTCTATGATGTCACTGCTTCCTAGAACTTTAACATAAAAAATGGGACATAACAGATCGGTGGAACTCAATTTCGAAGGAAAATATGCAGTATATCACAGCTTTATGGGTAATAAAAGCATTTTATATGAGAACGACTTTACTTTTAAGACGATTTATGACGTCGACTTATTTTCGGTATTTATAATATAGACAGCTGTATTAAAGAAATACGCCCCTAAATAATATAATGGTTTGATTGTTTCAGAGATCCTTCCAAGCCTCTAAGTCGCGCTGGAGCCTGCAGAGTTTGTCTCAAATCATTTAAACCTGATGATTTTAGTAAAACTTGCAAAGAGTGCCAACAAAGAGTATGTGAAGACTGCGCCAGTTATTCTAAACCAGATGAAAACCAAGATGCGGTAAATTTTATGATTAATTTATTTATACATATTTCAATATAATGATAATCTTTCGTTGTTAGATAGTATCAACTATATGCTGATCAAACACATATTGAATTGTATCGATATCAAATCTACTATTGATGTAATTATGTCTAATTTCACCAAATTGAGACAAACACACGCATGAATATTGAAAGAGAATAATATGAAGCGTAGGTATTAATTTATATAATTGTAAGAGATATTCCATCGTAATTGAATATTAGACATCAAGGATCGTGTCAATATATTTTCAATTACTGAAATAGTTTGGGTTCTACGAGTATAAGTACGAGTACAATATTAAAGTGAGTTTTACGAAAAACAGATCAATACTACTTGGTTAGTTTACATTGCCAAAATTATTTACCAAATACTCGGTAAATAGGAAAACTTAATCATCTCGAAAATACTCGATACATACATACATACCAATCACTTATCCTTTACCGCATACTATTGTTCTTACATTTTGTTGAGAAGAGACGTGATGGTACATCAATTTAGTTATTATTTACTGTTTCAGGATAAATGGTGTTGCTCAGTGTGTCGACGTAAATTAGCTTCAAGGCTTAATCTCACCCTTTCTCAACAAGGGAGTACTGACTCACTACTATTAGAAGTTCCAGCAGTAGAAGCTTTGTCTAGGAGACACAGTGAAGCTCGATTGGGGGCACCCAATGCAGGAGGCGGAGGTGGTTTAGCACCCCCCAGGAGCCCGGAGCTACGACGTCATTCTGATGTGTCCCCTGCGTCATTGAAAGAGTTAGAAAAGGTACACATGATATTACACATATTAACTTTGACGATTTTTTTAAGACTTCTCAGTTAAATTTAGAATCCTCGCTGGTTCACCTTTTGATTTTGCATTTGTTGTCATGTTCTATAATTGACTGTCTGATCCTATTTCCATTGTAAAAATAAAAATTATATTTTTTACTTTGGAATAATCGCTCTAAAATTTCATACAATACATAGACTTTTATTCAAGGAATGTTGTATTATATTACATTTCATAGAAGTATTGAGATGGTCAATAAAACCTATAATTCAATCTCTCGTTTCTCAATTTATTGTGATACTCGTGCCAATTACATCGTGATTTCATGAAATATTCAACTAATAAATTAATTAAATATTTTCTTCGTAGCTCAAGGGTGGAGCCGCACGAGGCAGCACTGCTGAATTAGACTGGAAATCTCGAGGTGGAAGAAGTGGAGCGCCAAGTAGATCAAATAGTCCACCCAGAAACATAGCTCCTCCTGCACAAGGACCAATAGCTCCTGGAAGTCGAAGAGGATCCAGAGTTCCCAGACAAAGATCATGTGATGATGAGAGTAATGCTGGAGGACCGCCAGGTGGAGATGCTTTAGGCCTGCCTGCTCCGATGCCGCGAAGGTTAGAATTACTTGTAAATTCAACACATGAAATTACCATATAAGGCTTTGAAAAGACAACGTCCCTTATTCGGTAGAGTCCCGAACAGGACTTGAACCCACATCTCTACTTTGTTGTGAGGAATGTTTTGTCTACTTTAGCTTAGAATAACTTCTTTCCCTTGCCGATGTATTGTTTTAAAAAAATTAACAGCATTATTAATGTACCGCCAGTAAATTTACTCCATATTTTCAGAGCATCGGCCTACGATGTGTTTGCTCCGGGTTTAATGGGAGCAGCTCCTCCGGGCCCCACGCTAGGTGCTGCTCCAACGTTGAACCTAGGAGCGCCTCCAGCTAGAAGAGCATCTTTTAGAATAGCTCCAGATGACGACGAATCAAGTCCTGATCGTCCTCCCACACTACTTGTAGACGAAGATAGACGAATGCGAAGAAGAGGAAGCCAACTGTATGTATTTTATACTATTTATATTTTAAAAAACACATGAACATGTCACTAGTTAAATTCATCACAGAACCCTTTTCTTTACTTTGTATAATGAACATTTCCACTAACACATTACGACCTTCCCTCCTTACTTCACACATGACGCTTTGATATTGTATACATTTCCAAGCAAATAAAAATTTCCGCACCTTAGAATATTACCATATTTCTCTAAATCAAATAGTTACAAATAAGTATTATCAAGATATTTGAAATTAACTTTCCATAATTTAACATCTATCAATTGAACGTAATTATTTAGTCAATATTTTAATAGTGAAAATTTAACTGAGAGAATCTAGTATTTATTTCTAAGTATTGCTGAAAATTTACCGTATACCTTTACCATTTTATAAAGTTATTCGTACATGGTAGCTACGTCCTTCAAAATAGCTTTTCCCTCGTGGAGAATTTAATTATAAGGCGAAAATGTATCCCGCCCTCCAGTACCAAGTTTTCTATCCAAACCACCCCTTGCGGTTCATGAAGGGGATGTGTAATTTAAATTGACCATATTGTATTAGAACATTACTGAAATGTTTACTTTGATTTTGTTTACAAATATTTCATTAATTCTCTATTAATTTACACAAAACCAAATTACAATACCAATATTGTAGAATTTTGAACAAATACCGGGTAAATAATATTCAAAATCTTTCTACTTCAAAAGTGCTTTCATTATTTTATTCAACTCCGAATTCTCATTTTTATAATGAAAAATAGAATTTTATTATTTTGTGGATTTAGTAGAGATGAAAAGCATTTAATTAAGCTAATGTTGTGTGTCTTAATTCGTATTCAAATATAGACAAAAATAAATATATACCTATATATACCTAAGAACAATTTTTCAAATTGGCATTGTTATATTTTTCGTTTTCAAATAGGCAAAGTCATAAGAGAAGAAAAGGCAAATTTCAAGATGAAATTTAGACACTCAATATATAAAATATTACAAATTCAAAAATTGACACCAATATAGTTTTATAAGCCTCCGTATATTCACATAAAAAAGAAGTCCTCTCTTGCATAAACTGCGATGCTATACTATGACATGATCGAGTTGTGTCGAACGCCAATATCTTCGTGTTTGTATCCTAAGTTTTATGGTTTATTTATGTGTTCCTCATAAACATCACATGTATTAGCATATGTTGTAGTAATGAGTATAAAGTTCAAAACATGTTGCGTAAGCAATTCTCTAACTAATAGCCTGGAACTTGGTTTGTTTTCTTTGCTCGCTTTGGGGATCGCGTGCGTTCCAGTGTAAGAAACGTAGTATGAACGCATTATTTCAAAATCCACGTGTTTGAATCAGTTCATATTAAATACTCGTATATGTATACGTTTATACTATGTATGCGAAGAAAGTGGGAAAATAATATTCTCTTTTGAACAATTTGGATGAATATGCACTTCTCCTAATTTGTTTAACAGGTAGATAGAAAATAACAATATTCTAGAGTGTATTAGCGTGGTTTTGCGAAAAATTTACCCCAAAAACGTAGGTAATATCATTGTTTTCAGTAACTATTTAACTTCAAAGCCTCCTTACTAAATTTATTATTATATTTAAATACTATCGAAATGACAAAGAATGATGTACGAGTTCCAATTATAGGTAAGTGTTAGGGTCACATGTACTATTTTTAATAATTTCAAAATAATTTAACACTAAATTCACATTTTTATTTTCTAAAATTCTAAAACGAATTAACATGTGCTACCATCGCATCACGGCATAACCCACACGAAGTATAGCTTGCAAATCAGCTGCATGTAATAAGCTGTCTTCTCCGTGCCAACAAAAATAAATAACCTTTAGAATGGGTGGCAAATATCAACGCTGTTCAGGATGAATAAATATGTTGATACTAATTTTGTTATTTTACAATACAAATATTAAAAAAAAAGTTTTCAGGCAACTACTACGAACACCATCCACCAATGAGATATATATAACATACTTCTAAATGGCTTTTAAAAGTCAAAATAATTTCCACACTTTCCTGTAAATATCATATCATACCGGATGAAGTTTGAAAACTTTCCCTGACCACTCAAAAATGAGTGGATGGCTATCAAGCATTTAAAAAAAAAAATTTTTTTTTCAATTTATGACTTCTAATTCAAAAAGCTAGTATGATTTAATTCAGTTCTCAATGTAAATAATGTATTTATTCTGTAGAGTCCCCAGCAAAGACAAGGTTTTCCATTATTTTTTATTGGTTTTTAAGTGTCCTGTAAAAATCAGGTTTTCGTAGAATGTTTGAAACTTATGTTTAAGATTTTATCATCAAGTGATGAAATTTGCCACCTATCCTAAATGTTAATAAAAACTGCACGGGAAGGAGGCATGCATATTAATTATATGCATTCAATCAGCTGGTTACCTAGATTATGGAAAAAAAATGTAATAGTGTATCTTTTTTATTGGAATTATAGATGATTTTTTCTGATCTGGTCGAAACATATAAATTGTCAAAATTATCCATCCAGTCCACAAGCATACTGTGGCGTCATTGAAATAGTAGTTTTGGAAGTCTTTATAATATTATTTATCAATCTACTGTGTAGCCTGATACTATCAGTATGTGTCTACTTGGGACTTACCTTGTAGTGTAGCTGTGAGTGCCTCCAAGGTTTTTACAACCACAATACTATATTAGTGGGTGTTAGTATTATGGAAAATTACTTATTGTTTGTTACATAGGATTCATGCCCTAGAGACGCAGATACATATTTATTTACTTAACCTCCGTGATCGCGATTTCCTTCAAAACTTATCTGAAAAAAAACCTTTGACATTTTAAATCTATTATGAACAACTCTTTTATTAATTTTTGTTTCGTATAAAAGAAATATGTATCTTGAGAATTTCAAGCTAGCTTGAACAGAGATTTTATTTTGATTAAGTTTAATGGTGGATTCAAATTATTTTTATCGATTACTATCAGTAAAAAACTTATATACTAAAGACAAATCTTGAATAGCTTAGATCTACTAATCTACTATTTTTATATTTTTCGTAATATTCTTGATAATAAATATTTCAGAATAATAAACCAAGGTATTTTTTTTCGTGGAAAGAAATTCCTGGTAGCGACTAAAATTCAAAAGTCATACAAGTTTAAGTTTTTGCGAGTTATTTGTTTTGATTAAAACATCTCTATTCTAATAGAAATTACCTCTCGATCTTTAGCATGCCATCTTGCACGTTGTCTTTAGGATTTTGAAGAATATTATTTTGTAGTATGAGGAACACCATCCATTACAATTTTTTTTATCCTATCGCTTTATTGTGGTTATATTAAAGTAATTCTATTATTGAAAATATAATATATAGTTATCCAATTCCTATGCAAGGAATATCGGATATCTAACCAGCGATACAAATATCAATTACTTATATTTAATAAGTAATACTGCTATGTTCTCAGTACAAATTTGTAAAGTTAATAAATAAAAAGATTATCTCTTTAAGTGAGAAGTATAAAGACAAGTTTATTTTTTAATTTTAAGAATATAATTCTTAACTCACGTGAGTAAATATGCAAGCAATACGACGAGCGCAGGGAGACGAGGTCGAGTTCGTGCAGTAGTCGGCGAAAGAGTGAGTTTGCCCAGATGTTCATCGACCTGCAATCCACGAGACCACGAGCCGACCTGATAATGCAACAAACAGCTGATAAACCAATAGTGACCCGCGGGGTTCGCTGTATCATTACATAAAGGCCGATGCACATCTAGGACCTAAAGATGTAGCTGTTGCTACAATCCATATAAAATAGTAGAAGCAGCACAACTACCATTATTAAAGCAAAACCTACTTGTGCTATTTTTTTTATAAAAATGCCTTTGAATCTTCATTCAAAAATTAGTCATAGCGTTCACTGTGATGCAAATGATAAATATAATTCAAAAAATTAACTGTTAGAATTTTGGAATAATATATCTAATTTCCAGATCGATACGAAAATTATATTATGTAAATGCTTTTAAGGAATTGTCTTATTTTAAATAATTTTTAAAAAATAATTCTAGATTCTTTGAGCAAAAATACGTTCATTGAGCAAAAATTCATACTGCTGATAGTATTTATTTTTATTTAAAAAAAACACAGTTATTTTTACACTTTAATTTATTAGTAAACCTCGAGCACTTTCGTCAATATATATATAGATTAACATTTTTAAGAGAACTTCTGTGTTGAATGAATGTTCTCTTGAAAATGTCAATTGATATACTCGTATTTTCGAATGCTATGAGGTTTCCCAATAAACTAAAGTGAAAAATCAACTGTTTTTACAATAAAAATAAATAACTACTACGATAATTTTTACAAAATTCGACACTGAAATCTCTGCTCAATGACAAACTTTCAGACCTTTCAAGCCTAAAGGTTTACTTCAACTTTTCCACTCATTCTAATGAAAGAAAGTTTTATGATATGACTGCGTTCTACAAATATATATATTGTTGTTTAGTAGGTTACATTATTTAAGATTTTTTTAACCCAAATTATCGTTGAGGCGACAACTGACTATATATTATCTTCTTTACTTCAAGTAAAATATATCAGTGGGGTATACCAAGCCGAAGATTCCGGCTTCATTTCTTAGTTAAAATTGAAATAAAAATATTCATTAAGAAAATCTAATCATTTTAATAATCACATCTTAGTATGATGCATTTCTTAAAACAACCTTTTGGCATTGATACGCAGTAATTTTAAGCGACTAGTGTCCAAGCTTGACAGAAGACCAGGTTTAATCTTGTGAAGAAAGAAATCTTTGATCAATTATCATCAGACATTTTCAAACCGTGATGCTTCCAGGAAGATTATCTCTCCTATATTACAGATACTCCAGAGGCCTGAGTCAATAACACACTTTCACGTCACGTTCCCGTTCCGTTAACGTTTAACTATTGACGAAGTTGCAAGCAAGTGTCAATTTCGTTGCTAAGATACACAATAGTTACGAAAATTAGCACTTTGGCCCAACATCGTCTGCTCCCGAACGCTAACGGAGCGGGAACGTGACGCGAAAGTGTGTTATTGACTCAGGCCTCAGATCTTTGCTGATTTTATTATCGCACAGTATCATTTGTGAGATATGCATATTACCTAACATCCAATATCCTCCTTCTAAATTCACGAAGCTTGTTGTCTTTTTTGAAATCTTATAGATTTTTTTATCCCGTGGAGCACCCGGTAAAGAATTGGTCTCCCACTCTTCTGCGTAAGTTTTCGAGTGTCCTGTAAAAGGCAGGTGTTCGAAAAAATTAAGACATTTTACTTCTTAAATTCAGCGATGAGGCTTGCCACCCATTCTGAATGTCTTGATTTTATATTGGCACGAAGAGGACAGTTTGCATGTTTCTTACATGCAGCTGATCTGCTGGCTACCCCACTTGTGGGATATGCCGTGATGGTATAGTAGTAGTAGTAGTATATTTTTATTTGTCAAACAAGTAAAAAATAATATAAATCTAATTTAGTCCATTCATATCCATATAATTATGTTTATATATATTCTTTATTTACATTGTTGTAAGACCAAGGTTATGTATGAGATCTTCAAGTCTCGACACGTCATCTGTTTTTATATGTATACAATATTTTACAAAAAAAAGTACTTACCATCAAGTTAGTAAACCTACATTTTATTGATGCATCTGTTGTAAGACTTAAATTAAAATGTACATCCGTCTAAGAAGTATAAAAGTAGAAATTCGTTACTCTGTCCTGGAGTACGTAAAACTTGTAGATATATGTATATTATGTGATGTTCGCATGTATGTATATATGTACTTAGATAATATGGTGTGTTGTATTTCCACAGTACATTGGCTCCGTTAGTAGTATTATTATTATCAACTTGTTGAAGCACATTGTCCCCCGGGACCCAACAAACAAACCGACGTGGGCACTTCCAAAATGTATCCACATTATTATTATTCGGTATATATTATTATTAGGTACGTATCGACAACCAACGGATATTGGGAAAAGCGATATAACTACTAGAAAAAATAGTAGAAAGCTTTTCGCGTAATTATTTTCTATGAAAAATAAACTCAAAATATAATGCACCAGCTCTACATATTTGTGCTCCGTAATGGAAGAGTTCAAACTTCAAATCTTCCTACTAGATTCCGTTGAACATTCAATCATTATTAACCTTAATACTGGCATTTTGTTGATTCACAGTGGGGTAAAAGTTTAATTGTTAAATATCTCATTAACTTGAGAAATACCTAAATAAATTTAAAAATATTCCTGGCTTCAATATTATTAATGATTAAATTATTTTGAGTCTGTCCCCATTATTGAAACCGATATTCTTGTAATTAGACTTTTTACAGCTTCATCCTTGTATTCAATATCAGAATAATGCTGCAGGCTTCTCATTTGTATCAGTTGTTACTGTTTTACAACAAGAGATACCAAACAGTTGGTCTATCATACTCATTGGATAAAGAAAATAATTTGTTTTCGACTAATTACGTTGGCTTGATCATAGTGCGAAAGCTTGAAAATTAGCTCACAATTAATAAAGTCACTGTGAAAATGCTAAATATAAGTATTTTGTTATTATTAAACTTCCATAAACTTCCACCAACTACAGTCGGTCGATAATATAAACTTTGTTTGAATTTTTTTAAAAGTCATAGACGATGCGATTCGTATTTTATTATATTACAGGTATTTAGTTGATTATTTTATCATTTTTCTACAATTCATGGTGAATAGTAGAAATCTCAATTACTTTATGTACATATCTATCTGTCTTTTATAATTTTTAATTTACTTTTATTATCATGGTTTACATACCTAGTTTATGTCTATAAAACAAATAAACCAATGCTCATACCTTGGAATAAGAAATATCGCAATAATATATGTACACAAGCCTACATACTATTTCATTAAAAAGATGATTGTGTCATGTCATACCTCACTCAATAAACCAAAATAAAGATATAAAACTTTGTCATATCTTCCAAATCGCAAATAATAAGAAATTACTTACATAAATTGTTTTTCTCTACAGGTTTTTCACCACCTACATCATCATGATTTTTTTCCACCAAATCAACAATTTTAGCTTTCAGCCTCAGCAAGCTTCATCCCCATTTCTTTTGATAATATTTTCATCTAATGTTTATGAAATAGACGTCAGCACTGAGAATGATTGACTGCGTGTCAGGGCAGAGAAAAGGTGAAGGACCCCTGCCTTAGGGAGAGTGCGAGCAGTGTTATGATAGATAGACGTAATGTAAATTTGTATGGGGCTTAATAATATTTAGGTCACTTTGTGTTAAGGGTGACGTAAGACGAAAATCGGATCTAGACTTTATTTATTTCACTTTTAGATGACCATATGGCAATTTAATTACTTTTACGTGATATTGGTATGTGAAATAATATTTTTAACTGTATAACTAAATACAAAATATTCAATAACCGATATACGATAGGTATATATTAAAAAAAAATTAAAATTACAATAAATGAAGTTTTAAAGTCAATATTGTATTCATTCATTTTGTTTTATTTTTCCATTTCATTTTTTTCATTAATCTTTTTGATAATGCTGTATTGGGTAAATCATTTCCAAAAAACTATTATTTTATAATTTGATGGACAAAATGTCTTGAAACTCTTACATAGTAGATCCTTCAAAAATAGATGACATTTGATACACAATTACATATTTTACATTTTGACACTTATTCAATCATCTTAAATGAACTTCAAAATATTATGTTATCAGCCAGGCACATCACGTGATGAGCTGATGAACTTAGAGACTAACAATATATTTATTGAGTTGAGGTTTATTTTGTATAAAAAATTGAAAACAAAATTGGTTTTAGTTTCACTTAATATTAATTATTGAATAGTGACGGTTTCGACTTATAACTTATCAGTCGATTGTGTTTTGTCAATTGTGTTTTCATCCATATACCTACTAACAGTATACTTTGTTTTACAAAATAGTATTAAGTTTTTTCTTCATTTGTCCATAACAGTCCTGACATATCTGCCCTCGTCAACCGAGGAGTTGTCGTTCCATCCGGTGGATCTTCATCTCCACCCCAGTCCAACATACCACCAGTAGCCATGCGACAACAGTCGGTGGATGGAGAAGCTATCAGGATAGTAATCCACGACGTGGATAGCGCTGGTGCCAGCACCAGACGAAGAGTGGTGCTTAGGAGGGACCCAGCGGATAAAGCACATCGCAGTGAGTATCGCAGTAAGAAATATAATTCATGATTTTCCTTAATAGAGATAATAGCGCTGTTTTTTTTCCGAAATAGCGTGCATTATGCGTGTCACAGAATCGAAGTTGTAACTATCATATATTATCATTTTTATTATTTGAGACAATATATAAATTAATGGAAAATCATTTTTTAATCTTTAAACCATACTTGATTAATCATTCCAGTTAATTTAACTCTGGAAAACAGCAGAAACACTCTGCTCACTCTCGGAGTCGCTTAATTAATGACTGCATGACCAATCTATATTCATATTTTTAGAGAATTAATATGTATAAACACAACTGTTTATTTCTCACAAAAACTTCATATAAGCTCGAGTACTTTCGTCAAGACTGCTTGAAATTATAAAGAGAAAGTGGTTATAAAATTAAAAATTCGAGGGAAAGATTAAACAATGGGTGAAGATATGTGTGTAAGTGCAAGGGGGGGGGGGGGAAGGATAATATTTTAAGAGCATTATTTTACTCGCCGTATTCATGAGTCAATATTCTAATGGTTGCATAAAATTATTCAACTTTCATAGTTCACTCTTTAGTGGAACTGCGGGATGGATAGATACCAGTGTAAAAAATATGTATATACTTGTAAATCACATATTTTCATTTCAAGCAATATTTTCAGTTGTATTATCATAAATATTTATTCTACCTGTTAGTTTTATAGGCGATATTAATATTATCATCAATATAGCCTACATAAGAATTGCTTTATCATAAATTATCATGCTCATATTTATTACATTTGAAATAACAATAGATATTTGTGTATTCCTTTTTATTTTTCCTTGATATCAAACATGCCGTTGTCATGACATCCTTCAATTTAATACGATATACCTATTAACTTACCTACCTATATATATGAAATTTACAACAATAACTTACCTACCTATGTTTATGAAATTTACAACAATAACTTACCTACCTATGTTTATGAAATTTACAACAATAACTTACCTACCTATGTTTATGAAATTTACAAACGAGTGCCTATCAAACGAGAGAATAAAATCAAAATACGTTATGTAAAATTACTTTTTTGAATCACAAATCAATCATAATATTTTTCAATGTTCGTCTTCATACTTTTTATACTTCTACTTTTATCTTATCACGGAATATTTCACATGTCGGTTAGCCAGCAAAAAGCCGCATTCAGTTGTCCTCTGCGAGTCAATAAAAAAAAAGCAAAACAAACCTCATCGCTGAATTTATTATGAAGATTTTTTTTTCGAACACCTGCCTTTTGAAGGACACCAAGAGTGGGAGACCAATTGTTTGTTGGTGCTTCAATTATATTTTACATTGTGTGAAACATGATACATATTTCCAATAAAGATTATCTGATTACTACTTCCTTGTATTTTCAATTCAATTTCGTGTCCGCATTATGTAATCGTATATTGAAATTGGTCCGTCATATTTCGATAAACTTCTATAAGCATTGTCTAGTACAGTGGTTATTAACCTGGGTTCGATCGAACCCCAGGGGTTCGGTGAGTCAGTCTTGGGGGTTCGGTGAAAATCATTTTAAAGGCAAGATAGTTTTGCGAGTTGGAAAAAGAAAAAAATACTCTGATAATTCCTTCAAACCGCCATCACAAGTTTGAAAAACAATGTTGCCAGTTTATTCTAACAATCCAAATATTACATTTTGTACACCTATATATAAAAATATACCATGTTTTGAATTTGTAAAAATCTAGTTTTATTTTTCAAATAAGGAGGGGTTCGGTGAATGCATAATATGTAACTGGTGGAGTTCGGTACCTCCAAAAAGGTTAAGAACCACTGGTCTAGTATATTGAAGAAATTCTTTTCGAATAATTTGCTATGAAGACTTATGTAAACCAATTATCATTGATCAAACCTATTGATTTATTCTCAATAATAGTTTTTATTTCAAAACGTATATAAACTTCAAGACAATTTTACTTTTTTACTTATTTTGGAGGCATTAACTATGTAACAATTTCTAGACATTTTTAAAAGAATAGTTAAACTTGAATTACTATGTTTATTTGTGACATGAATTTAAAATACGCTATGGCGATTTCAGTGCACTTGCACCATTGAAGAGCTTTTCAAATGACGAGTCTTGAAAAGCTCATTTTAAATTCATGTTGCAAATAAACATAGTATGTAATTCAAGTTTTTACTTATTGTAAAATTTCAGTAATACTCAAATGATGTATAAGATCAAGAATTCTAAATATTTTTTCTGATAAATTAGTATATAATTATAATGATATTATTGCAAAATGACAAATCAGTATTCATTTTCATGTAGGTACTAGAGATTCATTTCAATTACATTCCTATGTAAAAGTGTTGAATCTAAGTTTGACGTTAATTTTAATTGTGTAATGATTTAATTTTACAATACCGTAGGGAAAATTATATTCTAGTGCAATAATAATATAATATATTGTGACATACGATGATACATATGTATATGAGTACATAATATGTATATATAGTTTTTTCATGACAAAATGTTTTAATATAAAAATCCTTTAGAAGGCACAATGTAAAATGGTGATATCGTACACTCTATAGCCCAGCATAGCTCTGGGGTTAAATAAACAAATAGCCGTGTAAATATACATAAGTTGAAACGACATAATTAGTGCTCACGTGGAAAAAATGATAAAAAAACCTCTTCATTGTGAAAAAACTTTGACATCCCACATGTCCCCATTTAAATAAAAATGAATAACGGAGGTGCCTACTCAGAAAAAAAGTAAAAAAAAAACCTCTTCTCAATTTAAAAGATGATGTGTGACAACTTGCATGCCCATATCTTAAATAAATAAACTACTAAAAACTTCTTCTCAATCAACAAAAATTGATATTTGATACCCCACATGGCCATAATTTATCAAAAAAATAATTGGTAGATAACTTTACGTGTAGAGTATAACTTTAAACAAAAGGATTGATGTAGGTACCTATGTTCTTTAATTTTCAAACATATTTTACTTTCAATATTTCAAAAATATAAGACACAAATAAATAGATACTTTTCGCAAGTACCTACATATTATATACTTATACGATTGTAAAGTTTGACGCCATCTGTCGTTTTTGAGCTCGCTTTAAAACTTTGTCTCCCTTTCTCTTACAGAAGTGGGTGCTAAACACTAGAATTTTATAAAGTATTATGTTAAGTAAAGTATGAGATCAATATGGCCTATATTAACCGTTTTAAATTCTGTAAAAAACTCACCATAAATGTTACGACAAGCTGGAAGTTTTTTTTATAATATTCCAAAACTTTCAACGATCAAAAAATATGCTCCTAGTAGTGGTTCAAATTCAATCATGTGAATAATATTCTATAATAAGTTAAACATGGATCAAAACATCTATACATTTTATTGTACGAGTGTATCTGATTAATACACTAAACTTTCACATCATAGTCATAAAATTTTACTTTAGTTACTGACTGGCTTGTTATTCCAACAAAGTCAACTGACCCGTATTAATTATTGATTCCAGTAAGCATTTCCTGCCTAGAGTACCTTTTATGTTGCGGTTAATGTAATATCTAGTATTACGCAATATTAAATCTAAAATATTATGCACAATCAGTAATGCGCAATATTAGATCTAAAATATTATACACAATCATTGGCTGTCTTTACGATGAGCGAATCAGACACGCTCGCCCGGGGCTACGCGCAATAAACTAAAAATATCGAATTTTTGAAGTTGAGAAAAGAAAGATATTGTAAAAAGATCTTAACGATTTTTTTTAATTCAAAATTCCTGAACCAGAATGAAGAGATAGTGAACTTTCTCAAATTGCTATACCAAATTGAAAGGATGGAAGAATGAGATGAGTAGTTTTTGAAATTCATTTAACAAATTATCTCAGAGGCCCCACAATTTTGCTTTGGCTGGGACCTTATACAACTTGATTCGCCTGAGGCTCCGTAAATGCTAATACCACGACTGTTCAAATTATGTTTAATTAATACTTTGATGTATTATTCTCGGTTTAAAATAACGATTGATATTGATCCAAATAATTGAAGCTCATAACATAAAAATGTGATCAAAATCACAAAATCGTAAATCGCTTTACCTACAATATTTCTGTACATGTTTTGATTTCTTTATCCTCTCCGCATTCTATTCTAAAACATCTGTAACAGGCGGGAGATAAAATAACCATCCAATTGAAACAATTTCACGGCAATAGTGAGTTTTGGTTCTGTATATATTTTTTTTTAATTGGTGTTTTAGGAAACGAAGTGGTCGGTAGCCTTCCGTTAGGATTTTAAGTTTCCATCGAAATATTCCGGATTGAATTGCATCTTCTGTCAGCCAATTCTTCCTTCACGGCACAAGCATATTGCTTACCTACCTGCACTGCGAGGGTATCTGGGATGAGTTTGAATTCGTTTTCAATCCTGATTCATCTTTAAAAAAAAACATGAAATAAGAGAGAAAAGTCTGTAAAAATCTCGTTTAAGCTCTTTTTTACATTTTATTTTAATGAGAAATCGTTTGCAAGTACTCTTTTCGTTCAATTATTTTTAATATAACTAAAATATCTAAATACAAAGTGCCTAAATTATATATATAGAAATGAAAATTTATCTCTCTGAATTTCTTCTGAAAATATTGATGGAAGGTCTTTTAAATTTATTTATCAAAATATTCAACAATATTGTTAGCTTTATGGAATATTTATTTTTAGGGTTTATGTTATTATAAAAGTAAATTTACATATTATGTATATACAGTGGTGATTCCTTCTTAGGAACATTGATGCGGCACACTCCCTTTATAAATTCAATATAACCTATTTTTTTGTAACTATTCAAATAAAAATCTTCAAAATAATATGTCATTATTTTAACAATCCAAATCATTTTTGTTCATTATAATTGATGAGAATAAAGAAAGAAAATTATTTTTTCTCTATAGATATAAAGATTTTTTATAACCCCACCCCACCCCCATAAGTCCATCCCACCAACCGTCTCTGTGTACGTATGTAGATATGGAGACCTTTTCAATCAATGACAACATCATTGTTATACAATATCTTTTGTTGTACTTGTCCTGCCCGCCTCTGATATTCTGATAATATTTTGAAAATATTTTTATGAACAACGAAACTCTACTAAATTATTAACAAAATGTCATACGGAAAACCCCCAAAGTTACGCAATTTATAATGCTAAAGAAAAACACGAGTGTAATATTTACCTAATATTTTGCATTCAGACACATTTAAATGTCATGTTTTCTACACTATACACATCGCTAAGAGAAAAAAAACAATCACACAATATAGAATACAATGGAAAATAAAACACTGTTTACTTACACTATGAATATTACTGAACTCAAAGATATTTCGAGTACACACCCATCATCAGTTTCAACTGAAATACCTGAATATGGATTGTTCATAGTGAAAATTTACAGAAATTTATTTTTATGTTTTACTTTAAATTTATCAAAATTAACCTTCAGGAAGCTGTTGAAAAATACATCCATTATAATAGAATACGTGTAAAGAAGTAACGATTGTGTGGAAATGTGGAACGTATGGATGATGAAATGGTGACGACGAAAGCATATTCATCTCATTGAAGGGGTGTTTTAAGCGCGACCACGTGGATTCAAGTCTCAGAAATAGCCGCGAGTTGTGTAAGAGAAATCAAAGTACTCATTTATCAATAAATTACCTATACCTACCATCATGGCACATCCCACACGTAGGATAGCTAGTGGACCAGCCGCATGTTATAAACATACAAGCTATCCTCTCCGTGCCAGCAAAGAATTAAACATTCAGGATAAGTGGCAAATCTTATTGCTGCATTGCTCAATAATATATTTTAATATTTTATTTAATAAAATTAAAGATGTAAAATTTATTTATTTCTTAAGTAGATGTTGGAGAAAAATTATTAATGTGGAGGAAGCGAAAGATGTATTTTGATAGATTAATTGGACGTTCCGTTCTTGCCGATTAATCCATTTCGGATAAAGCATTAGGGTGTTTGTAGTAGTGGTAATTATAGTACATTATAATATTTAATTTGTTTACTTCAAAAATAAAATACTTTGCATTCTTTAAATCTTCATCATTTACGATAGACAAAGTATTACTACATATGGGAATATCATATTATCACTAGCACTATTACAGCTATACGAGTATATCTAATGTCTAACAAAACTCGAGGGAGAAAATATTGTTTCATTGTTTGCTATTGTATGTGACACTGACATATTTATTTTGTAGGTTGTCATACTATATACAAGGAAAGTTGTCATGTGACAAGGACGCACAATCATCATCTATAAAATATAATCGTAATATCTCAATCCCTTTCTATCTATATTACACAAAACTATGCCATCACGATACATCCTACAAGTGGGCGGCCCAGCAGATATAATAAACAAAAATATTCAGGATGGGTGGCAAACCTCATCGTTGAATTTAAGATGTAAAATGTCATTATTTATTCGAGACATTTTACATCTTAAATTCAGCGACGAGATTTGTCACCCATTCAGAATTCTATGTAGATACATGACACACTACTTACTTACTTACTGCTAGCCCTCTTCTCTCCACTGCTGGATATAGGCCTCTTCAAAACTTTTCCACACTTTCCTATCTCGAGCAACACGATACCACTGTTTTCCCATCATCTGGAATTGATGGCACACTACATTATTATTTATTTCCGTCATTATTATTTTCTTAGTAATATTATACCTATAAATGTTTTATGCTTAGATTTTCCTCTTTATCCAGTCTTTGATTAAAAGCAAAGGTAAATGAATTATCACGAGGAAACCATAGAACTGATCAAACCGAATATTAATTATTATAAGCAGTGAAGAAGGAAAAATGACGAATTTGATACATATATGTACCTCTCTTCAACAAACTGTTGATATATTATTAAGGTGAGATTCCTAGGGAAAACGTATCCAATATAGACCGGAATCAAACCCAATACAAGTTAACTAACCGATCGAGAATAGAGCTGTTTATTTAACAATACAATCATAATATGTCGTACAATAAATTACTATCACAGCAAATTGATAGAATTGAATTTTAAAACTGTTGGCTTTTAACAGTTTTGAAATAGTACAAAATATTTCTTTACATACATTACAAAGCGAAAATAAAACAAAAAAATTATTTTTGTTCAAGACAAAATCAAATATAAGTTTTACAAAGTAAATAAAACAACTATATATGTCTTAATATTCTAGAATATACAAATAAACATTAACATAGGCACCCACGGGCAATACAATAATATTGTTCATCCAGGCCCACGGTACCTAACATTACACACACCTACATTAGCATATATATAAATACCTCACATCATACGGATATAATAATATATGCACAGCATATTTATCAAATAAATTATTTATTTCTTTATCTATAAATGATTTGAGTAGTTCCATAATTACCATTAGTCAATAAAATAACAATTACGTCAATTCAATCGCTTCATTAATTTCTTGTATTGAGATAAATGCTTTGTAATAGATAAATCCTATCAACCACGACATTAGAGCGCGTAGTGTAAATTCTATATCTAAACCTTATTTTGACGCTATAACCACATCAATTACTTGATATTGAACAATTCTATACACTACATACATAATAAGCAACTACAATCTAATTAGGATTATTAAATTTGGTGTTTGATGAACACAGAGCAGCTCCCGGGGTGGATATACACTATACACGAATGATGAGGGATGTAGAGACGTTATGGAATCAACCATCTTATTAATTTGTGTGGTTACCTGTCTGACATCAGTAGTTTGTTTATGTAACAGAGTTAACCTAATTAATCTATTACCTTCATCACATATATACTTTCAACCCTTTTCTCAAAAGTTGTACGAATATCTTAGTATCTATTTGAATAGCGTTTGATTTTTTCCAACAAAGTTATTCTCAAAGTTAGCTCTCTGCCTATCCGATAAGGGACATTACAAATAAGAATGTATGAAAATATTCGTAACAAATGAAAAAAGTTATATACCACATTGTTTAATATTTTTGTACTAGGTTATATGAACATAAATTATATTTATGAAACAATCAAAACACTGTTATAATTTTCACCACATTTATTCAAACTCTAACGTTTTCGCCCACTTCAATGGGCATTCTCAAGAGTACTGAAACAATAAGAATGTCACCTACAAAAATTGAAGGTAGTCAAAGAGGGGGGAGAGAGGTGGGTGCAGGGATTGCAATAGAAGAGTGGGGAGTGGCATTGGTAGGTATAACATTAGGTGAGACAGGGTAAACTAGTAATGGGGACTTAGCAGGAATTTGGATATTTACAATATTATCCTGATGCTTAAATATTTCCAAAGCTTCCATTACGTTCAGACGTCGATCACCACATTCGGAATGTAACACCACTGTACTGTCTATATCAAATGAATGATTATGTTCAACACAATGATCGGCCATTTCCGAAAAATTAGAAAGGCCCCTGAACGCCCTGGAATGTTCCTTAAATCTAGACTTTATCGATCTTCCAGTCTCACCTATATACACACTACTACAATCTTTGCATTTAATTTTATACACTCCACTACCATCCATTCTATCAATTTTATCTTTATTGTTAAAAATCAATTTGTCAATATTATTATTTGTATAAAATGCTCCCTTAAATGAGTCCTTCACTATACTATTTAAATGATTAGTTAATCTTCCTATATATAGAATTCTTCTCCATGGTTTGTTATTACTATTATTAAATATCGGGTAAATGTAATTTTTAACCATTTTATTTTTTAGTTTTTTATTATATATATCATGAACTATCTTATCTGAATATCCATTATTTCTAGCTATTATTAGATCATTAGAAAACCTACGTATACGGACACTATCATCCATGCGTCATGGTCATCCTTGTCAAATTTATCCTTATCCAAGGGTATATTTAACAATCTATTCAACATGGAATGAAATGCTGCAATTTTGTGGCTTTGAGGATGGTTTGATGACGCATGGATGATAGTGTCCGTATACGTAGGTTTTCTAAAAATATAGAATAATAATCGAAATAGCTAGAAATAATGGATATTCAGATAAGATAGTTCATGATATATATAATAAAAAACTAAAAAATAAAATGGTTAAAAATTACATTTACCCGATATTTAATAATAGTAATAACAAACCATGGAGAAGAATTCTATATGTAGGAAGATTAACTAATCATTTAAATAGTATAGTGAAGGACTCATTTAAGGGAGCATTTTATACAAATAATAATATTGACAAATTGATTTTTAACAATAAAGATAAAATTGATAGAATGGATGGTAGTGGAGTGTATAAAATTAAATGTAAAGATTGTAGTAGTGTGTATATAGGTGAGACTGGAAGATCGATAAAGTCTAGATTTAAGGAACATTCCAGGGCGTTCAGGGGCCTTTCTAATTTTTCGGAAATGGCCGATCATTGTGTTGAACATAATCATTCGTTTGATATAGACAGTACAGTGGTGTTACATTCCGAATGTGGTGATCGACGTCTGAACGCAATGGAAGCTTCGGAAATATTGAAGCATCAGGATAATATTGTAAATATCCAAATTCCTGCTAAGTCCCCATTACTAGTTTACCCTGTCTCACCTAATGTTATACCTATCAATGCCACTCCCCACTCTTCTATTGCAATCCCTGCACCCACCTCTCTCCCCCCTCTTTGACTACCTTCAATTTTTGTAGATGACATTTTTATTGTTTCAGTACTCTTGAGAATGCCCATTGAAGTGGGCGAAAACGTTAGAGTTTGAATAAATGTGGTGAAAATTATAACAGTGTTTTGATTGTTTCATAAATATCGAATATGAATTTTCACAGTGTGAACACAAACACCCTTCAACAATTGAACATAAATTGTTTTTCACTATTACAACACTAAATCCGACATTTATTTTCAAAAGCAAAACTAATAACCTCATCATACTCCAGACTAACCGTTAAAAGAAGATTTTGTTTACTAGTATTTAAATAATACTTCAATATATTTTTTAATTATACAAATGCAAATAATATCTCGCTGTATGAACTAGAATGTTTTTCATTCCCATTTCCCACCTCCCATCACTTCAGACGCCATTTTTCCACCCAGCCTGCCTCCCATTTCTCCAGCCACCTCCGACTTCCCAGAGGTTCTCCCAATCTCCCTACCATCCCCATCATTTACTCGCCAACATAAAGACCTGTTGCTAACTCCTCCTTTGAACACTCTTCCCCTCACCGTATCAAGTATCCACTCCACTCTGAGTCCAGTTTAGATTATGGTCGTTATGTGTTCACTTTAAATATTCATACGAGTGCCTAAATTATACATACTTGTAATGAATATTGACAACAATAACAACAAAAATCAAATAAAAAATAATATGTGCCGGTAATTGAAACATTATTACTTTATGAATTTATATTAACTCTGACTTTCAACACTTCTACTCTATTCTATTTTTAAAAGCCGTCCACTCGCTTAAGAGTGATCAGAACCCTTCAACATTTAGAAGTATCAATCACACTTCATTTTTTTGTTGAAATTTTCAATATATACTCTTAAAACACTTGGTTAATTTTAAAAATATCTGAGTCAGAACACTTTATTTTTGATATCATAATGTACTCGTACCTCTCATTCTCAATGCATTTTATGGTCATATGATTATTTTTTAATTATTTGTATTTCATTCTTTCATTGTTTTTTTTAACAAGAATGTCAGATTTATGCATGAAACAATATGTACATTATCTCATCGGTTCAATTGATTGTGGTGCATTACACTGCATACTGTGTTTAACTGTATAACACTGTTTTTAACTGGGGTTTGTAACTCATACTGGATTGGTGATTTTTTTTTGATTTTATTTTGATTTCTAGTATTTTGTATTTTTTTATTTTTAGCTTTACTTTGACTTTTTTTTAAATTTTTAACTTTTGATTTTTTTCTCAAGACTAAGACATTTCTGGTAAGAGTGGAATCTTTGCTGGTTCACATGTTGAGTGTATTAATTGTTAACATGTTATGTTATGACTGTTTGATTCTTAATATTGTAAAAATAAAATAAAAAATACATTACATATGCTGACGAAAGATCAAAAGGCACAAAAGAACAGAACACAAAACTATACATTCATTGTTACATTCTGTCAACCCTCGGCTCGCTTTATGGGAACATTCCATTCATTCGCCCCAGTAGACTGGTTTTCTCCATCTGAAGTAAGTATTTGTACATAAAATATAACGATACTTCCCTGAAATATACATTATTAAAATCTTCTTATTTTCGTCCATAAAAACTTTTAACTCAATCTAAATTCTTCTACCTCAGCCCATCAGTTTGTGTATACGAGTATACATAATATGTAATTCCTACTTACTTACACTTACACACGGGTATAATATAGGTCTGTTTATTATTACACCCCCAACTTTGTACATTTATTTACAATATACCTAGCATTATATTATGTATGTATCTAAGTACTAGATCAGTTATATTATCACATTATGGTAGACGCTGCAGTAAAATTCGATACAAAAAAGAAGGTCATTCACAGGCCATTAAGGGAATAATAATTATGCAGAAAAAATATTATGTTGATGTATTTTATTTATTTGTTAATTCAATCTTTACTGTACATTGATTACAAACAACTACATAAAAGGTAAACATTCAAGTTAAATACGCGATCTCTTCCAACTATGTAACCCAAATGTACCTCGAGGTCGTCAGTAACCTGGAGATAGAGTCTCGGCCTCGTGCACATGAGGTCCGTGCTTCGATCCCAGGTGCCGGCAAACTCTCGTTTCACGACAAAAGATTTTAGCCTATATAAGGTTGTATTTTTAAAAAAAAAATGCCATAAACATGATTTATCTCCTTTTCTGCGGAATATAAGAATCTAGGTTTCCTACATCGAGGATTCCTAACCAAGCTTTTTGTGGTCTTCCGAATAGTTACCTACTTATGGGCTATACACTTGTGATTTTTTTAAAATAATGAATGACATATAAGTTTTCATTCGTTTCCTTCAATACTTGCCCCAAAAATAATGGTAGATTTTATTATCACATTGCATAAAAACAATTGGAAAAATTTCCCTCCATTTGAATTTGAAGTATCTATCTATCTATCTATTCCCTCACGCCGTATCCCAAGTGGGGCAGGCAGAGAGAACGGAACGCCAATTAGATCTGTCCTTACATACTTCTTTCGCTTCCTCCACAGTCATACAATTTCTCATGCATGCTCGTCGGTTTCTTTTACTCAAAAAACGGCCGTCCTTGAGAATTTGATCTACATGTTCAAGCCATGTAGTTCTCGGACGCCCGCGTTTTCTCACACCCCTCCTTTCAGCCAAGTATATCCTCTTTGTCATTCTTTCCTCTTCCATTCGTTCCACATGACCAAACCATCTCAATTTTTTGCACGCATTCTATCCACAACACTCCTCTTGCATCCACTCATTCTTCTAATATCCTCATTCCTCACTCTATCACGCAACGTTTTACCAACCATCCTCCTCAGCGATCTCATCTCCACAGCATTTATTCCACTTTCGTCCTTCTTCAACCATGTCCACGTTTCGCTTGCATACATAAGTGTCGGTACCAGGATGGTATTGTGCACTAGCAATTTTGCCATGTTCGACACATTGTCATTGCTGACAATGGGTCGAAGTGCACCGTTAATCCTAGCACCGGCTACTTTTCTTCTTTGGATATCCTTGTCACATCTTCCATCCCACGCAAACAAACTTCCTAAATATACATACTCGTCCACTTGCTCCAAACATTCATTTTCAACCTTTATTTCGCACATTGTTCTATCAATCTCTCTTTCAAAAACCAGCACTTTCGTCTTTGTCGCATTCATTTTTATCCCATTCATACTACAACTATCATATACAACTGACACAATCTTTTGTAAATCACATTCACTCTCAGCCATTAAAACCAAATCATCAGCGTACATCAACGCATTCACACGGTTTCCATTCAGTTCAACGCCAACATCCATCTTTTTCAAAGGACGCATACAGTAGTCGAAGAATAGGTTGAGCAGCCACGGAGACATGACACAACCTTGCTTCACTCCTTTGGTGAGGGTAAACCACTCCGAGAGGGTATTGTTTACCCTCACACAAGCGGAGCTCCCCACGTAGAGCGAAGAAATTGCGTGGATCAACTGGTTGCTCACCCCATTTGAAGTACCTACTTACATTTTATGAGGTTTTTCTTTTTCTTTGACGTATTATTGTGTAATAAACTGATAATTCTCTCTCCAATCCAATTTAACGTCGCCTCGCACGTATTAAAATCTTCATAATACCCAGAGAGTTGCTGTACATATACATAACTCGTGTCTATAAAATGTCCGCAATAAACTATTTTTATCCAGATATTTACTGAGCTATTTTTGGTATCCAATTTCCAGAATTGTATAAAATTCCTGGTAATCTACGTTTTGTACACACACTCAAATAAATTGCTTCTAAATTCGATAACTATCAAACCCCAATGCGACAAAATGATTGTAAGTTTATGTTTTTCATTAGTAACAAAATATAATGGTGCTTAAAAATTAACATTCACCTTTAATTGATGTAAATAATCATTTATTCAAAAATCTTCCTTTCCACCCACTTGGAAGCAAAGAGTTGAAATTAACATCCTCTTCAAGTAACGATTCTGAGCTCTTCGACATTCTGAACGTTCTGTCGTAGGATTCCATAATATTAAATAATATGGTCGTCTAGATCAACCTATCTGACCCACATATTGTATAATGTACTTTCTGGTGGTTAACAAAAACATTTAAGATGACAGGAAAATATTAGTTTTAGGACCCTTTCTTAGATTTATCTAACTTTCCTGATATTTATGGAACTTCTCATTCAATCTTATTTGAAATTTTACTATTTATACTACAGTGGCGAAAATCATCAATGCTTGTTTTTTTTTAAATAATGATAAAAATATACGATTTCAATTAAGAAACATTCAATTAGTTAATAATTATCAGAAATTGTATAAACCAATTGACTTTGTAGCGATGCAGTCCCTAAACAAATTTACGTCGGCTCCAAAATTTCGTTAAATATCATGAAACAGAAATCAAAGTTGTCGGGAAAAACGGATAGAAATAATAATAAAAAACTTAAGAGGAAGACCTACTCAAATAAAATATCATGATTAGGTAAAATGTCGTTTAGTATATAATAAAAAAATTCCGCCAAATTATCGAATAGGAGAACACATTTATTGCTTAGATGTGTGTATTAAGACAAATGGTATATTTGAATGTGTTAGTGCAATACGACACGACGGTATAAATAATAATAATAGTGCATCTCAATACGAGTATCGAAGTTCCGCTGATATTATTATTTTCTCAGCTCATAGTCAGGACCAAGGATTAATAATAATAATAATAATAAAAATAATGCTTAGTCCAAAATATTCAACCAAAGTTTTGTGCGTTTATAATATTACTAGCTCAGTATCCGGCTTTACCCTGAGAATATTGTCAAATAAAAAGTATGATTAGAACAATTCTTGACAAAGAAAGAAAAATTATTTTATAAATAAAATTTTTGATATTATTATGTTGGTTTCTGAAAATTGAAAATTTTAGGTTAGATTAGTTGAAAAACATTAACGATTTATTTTATATCATAGTCTAGTATTTATTATCAATTGAAATATATTTTTTTTGGAAGTTGACATTATTTACATAGTGATGGTTTATTTTTATCATATTATGATAAAAATAAACCATCACGGCATCTCCCACAATTTGTTATTCAGTGAACTAACTGCACGTAAGGGGTACTGTTCATAAAGACAAGGTCACATTTTGTGCCTTTTTTCAAATTGTCTAATAATATTGTCTAAATCATTACCAGATACTATATAATATATGATAGCAGCCACATTTAAGGATAATCAATAAATACCGACCTATAACATGAAATACACAACGATTATAACTATGCATTTCTATTGCTTGTTTAATATAAACTTGTGTAGCACAATACACAAACAATACAAGCACACATACGAATTTACTCAAATTATTTTTACAAAGTCCAGAGATTGAATGCGGAAAGAAGCGATGAAGAGGGAGGGGAGAGGTTAGAGGGGGACACACTAGTGCGTCACACAGCAGGACACACAGTGGCGTGCTTTCCACACATGCAAAATAGCACCCGATTACATATTTTTCATATAAATTTCTTATAGGTATGAAAATATTGGAATATTCCTATGTATCGTAATGGAAATTGGAATATTCCTATGTATCGTAATGGAAATCTGGCGACGGGGGATAGAATTTCAAAAATTTGGGTAAATTTTGAAATTGTAGGCACATACATATCTACTACTTCTATACTATCACGGCTTATCCCACAAGTATGTATGGATGACATTCCTGTAACATTCATGGGTGAGGGAGGGTGCAACTTTTAATCTATTATCCCACAAGTGGGGTGGTCAGCATCAGCCGCAATAAAAAATAGGACATTTAGGAAGGGTGGCAAATCTTATCGCCGAGTTTAAAAAAAAAATTTCTCGAACACCTGACTTTTACAGGACACTCGAAAACTTACAGAAAAAAGTGGTTGATCTATTCTTTACCGAGTGCTCAACGGAACATAAATATAATCGTGAAATATCTCAGTCTTATACTAAATCGAAAAATTGGCGATGTGAAAGAGGAAATGGGGGGAAGGGTATAGACATTTTCTCAAGTCAGGTGTGCTTTTAAATTTTTGTATTAATTTGTGGAATAATAAAATTGCTCATTACCCCACTGGTCCCACCACTAGTAGGTAATAATAATAATTACAACTTCTAACAAAAGAGAATAATAATAATAACTACTATAAAATTTTAGCCTATATCTAGGTAGGTACTTCTGCACACACGCACACACACACACACAGAATGCATTTCTACGTGTTGTAATAATATATTATTGGTGGCATAGCTAAATGCAGCTACACTGATGGTAATAATTTAGGGATTTTCGACAAAATGTTTTTTGTATACATATTTCAAATACAGTATTGGTGTTTTTTTTTTAACCAAGCAGGTATATCATAGCACATTAAATTTTGATTAAAAAAACGTTGTGCTCTGGTGTTAAAACAAAAAAAGTTATTTTTGCTTACAATAAAAAAGTGAAAAGAGGTGTTCGAAAAAATAAAGACAAGTATTACAACTCAATTTCAGCGATGAGGTTTGCCGCCCATCTTGAATGTCTTATTTTTTTTATTGGCACAGAGAAGACGGCCTGCATGTTTATTACATGCAACTGTTCTGCTGGTTACCCTACTTATGGGATAATTATGTCGTGATTTCTTTTTTATGTATAATTTTTTTTATAAAAAAGTAAATATGGGCAAGCCTACTAAAAAAATGGGTTAGTTGGAAGAAGCGATTAGCTTGCTCATTTTACATGGATATTTTACTCCTTGTTATTTGTTCATATTTAATAATAATAATAAAAAAGATGTATAAAATATATTGTTTTCGATAAATATATTGCATTATGTACTTAATAAGATAAAAAAAAATATAAAATATGCAAAAATAATCAAGATTAAATTCGTCGTAAAATACATTTTTCCAAAAGGTATGATCCGTAGTGTAGTACTTATATACTCGAGACTTATATGCAAATATTGTGAAATTATATACCTAATTTAATAATGACAAAAAAACAAACAAAAAATTAGCGCAGACCCCACGTCCGCACTGCAAGCCGGCTCGGAACCGACTGTGTCATTTTTCTCTCGTGCGCGAATAGATAAAGCATAAGACTGTCTCATTCTTTGGACAAAAATAAAGACGTCATACAAATATGAATTGTTCCTCAACTGAAGGTTTTTTTAATTTTAAAACTGATTTTAATATTTGTTGAAAATATTTACATGACAGTTCACTGCAAAATATTATTAGGCATTATAACAAAAAAAAAATATGTCGCTGGTCCACCCGGTATTCAAGCAAAGTGATTCAAAAACAAAAAAATGCTATTTTTTTCGGAATTTTTATCAAAAAAATAAATAAACTATCCAAACTCAAAACATTACCATTCAATAGAAAAAGAATTGATCTATAACATATATTTTTTCCGTGAATATGTAACATTATTAAAGACGATTTAAAAAATGTAAAAACCAACAAAAAACCAGCATTTCGCGGTTTCTGAGTCTTAATTGGATATTTAGAGAGACTCTTCATACATCCGAATATCTTAGGAATATTAGAGTACCTACACTACCTACTACTTATCCTTTAAAACAAAAGTGTCCTCACGGCCGTTGGGCAGGCATTTTTGGTCAATTTAGAATAAAGATATGTATGTATATAGCATACCTATAGATAATTTCAGCATTATAAAATGAGGTGATTGATACAAAAAAAAAATACTTTTATACAATAGGCAAGTTTATCGCGGATGCGATGCCTTCTAACTAACCCGAATCGCAAAAAGAATAAAAGTTATGATTCTTTTATAAAAATAAGAGCCAAACAGTGAATATAAATTTGATTTCGTTAATGTGAACAAGGCGATGTTTAAAACAAATCTTAGATAAATCTAGAGAAGTTAGCAAGTACCTACCCATGTAGTAAGAACTGTGTTGGTTTTCAAGCAGAAATAAAACATTGTGACAGTTATGGGCTCCTTTATTGTAGTTTATGTGTGGATTTAATTTCCCAACTTTTCGTTAGCATGAGCTTATCTTACTTTTCACTTTACTTCTTCTAAATTAATGAATCTTACTCCAGACTTAAATAAACTACGCTTAACACGATTATCGTTATTAATATTTCTCCCACATTTGACCTTAAGACCTTTACAAATGGACTTCCGGAAAATAAAAATATGTTTATTATTAAAAATAAACACTTTTTTGAACAACATAATTTACATATTTTTTACTCAGAATTGAGCGAAACTCGTGCTTTGAGGGATAATTTCAAAATAATATACATACGCATTGTATCTACGAGTATTGTCAAAATATGCTTCTGTATTCACTTAGTAACTCAATGCTTTGAAATCTGAAATGGAATGTCATCCCACATAGCAGAATATGAAAGAAAAATCCTTTGAAGTGAAGTTTATAATATAAGGCTTCTTATTGGTAAACTGTTAGTTATATTATAATATGTTTTATGAAAGACATATCGCACTATCTTTTAATATTCTCGGGTTAGGGATGAAAAGGTAGAAGTAAAGCGTGCATGCAGGAATAATGGTAGTGAATAAAATTCTTGCTATATATAATGACAGGTGGGTATGTTCCTACTTCGAGTAGGTGGTTGCGCTCTCTCATTTTGAATTCCTCGCGTTTGTCAACCATTTCAGATATTCCAACAATTTCCTTCATTATCACCTCATTACCTTTTCATGGTTACCTCCAACCCACGCACCATTCAAACAAGTTATCATCAACTATCCCACCTACCTGACACCTTATACTCTACCTAGGCGTTACCCACATTAAAACGCACATACCTTCGTCTAGTCTATCTTACATTTATATCTACATGTTGCATTAAATATAATATACATATTAAGCCTGTCAATATTCTATATACATATCTACACACGTATACGAGTATGTCATCGATATTAATTAATTTTTGCTAGCCATATCTCGTCAGAAAAAATCCAATACAATAAATCAGTAAATTTGCAGGTTGCGTGATTCGAATATTATGTCATTCAAGTAACTTAATTTTATGGATTTTTATATTTATTGTCATAAATTGAATTATTATTATTATTTTGTCAGCAATGACAATGTGTCGGCAATGACAATTTATTGTCAGCAATGACAATGTGTCGAACATGGCTAAAATGCTGGTGCACAATACCATTCTGGTACCGTCACTTACGTATGCAAGCGAGACATGGACGTGGTTGAAGAAGGACGAAAGTGGAATAAATGCAGTAGAGATGCGATCGTTGAGAAGAATGGTTGGTAAAACGCTGCGTGATAGAGTGAAGAATGAGGATATTAGAAGAATGAGCGGATGCAAGAAGAGTGTTGTGGACAGAATGCGCGTGAATAAACTACGGTGGTTTGGGCATGTTGAACGAATGAACGAGGTAAGAATGACAAAGAGGATATACTTATCTGAAAGAAAGGGTGTGAGGAAACGCGGGCGTCCGAGAACCACGTGGCTTGATCACGTGGATCAAATTCTCAAGGACGGCCGCGTGTTGAGTAAGAGGAACCGACGTGCGTGTATGAGGAACTGTATGAATGTGGAGGAAGCGAAGGAAGTGTGTAAAGATAGATCTGTTTGGCGTTCCGTTCTCTCTGCCTACCCCACTTGGGACATGGCGTGAGGGTATAGTATAGTATAGTATAGTATAGTATTATTATTTTTTTCTTTAAATTTATTTTGAACATCATTACAGCTTTTGGCCAATGCGATGTACAAAGAGGTACAATTTATACATAGTAATATAATTTTCATAACATTTAAAACAACAAAATAAAAACAAATAAACAAAAGATACGTACCATAGAATGTTAGTTGCCTCAATTAAGGCAACAAATTTATTATAGGACAGAGAAAATATGTCACAGTTCTGATGAGCCAACAAATTACAAATATAACATTGCCTAAACATTGTCCGCCTAAACACAGGCGGAGCTAGGTGTTAAAAGAGTTATAATTGTATAGCATATATGTACCTATTTTGATTTTGAATCGTTCTGAATGGAATTGACATGGAATGAACTAATTAATTTAAATTTGACAATGTGACACTTCTGATAATAAATTGGTTATTATCTTCACTCTATCATTTTTATTTTACTGCTGAAACTTAAGAGCACTCTCGGGTTCCCTTTAAAAAATATTATAATATGAAAAAACTGCCTCATTTTTTTTCAGCTCGAGGTTTTGGCATGAGAGTAGTGGGAGGTAAAGTGGGTCCTGATGGAAGACTGTTCGCTTACATTGTATGGACTGTACCGGGAGGACCAGCTGAGAAGGGTGGACTGCAACAGGGAGATAAGGTATGACAAATTGAGTTTACTTATGCAACGAATAACAACCTCACATTTTTACAGACGTGTATCCAACCTTCGTCCTATGGGTGAATTTTTCAAGTCACTATTCATATTTATTCCTACATGAACTTATTAGACCAACAACTTGGTAACTATATTTATCGCGTTATTATGTAGGAATAAAGTATTGTTATTTATCACACATAAACCGTGTTAATAATTATATTAATGACTATATAAATATATAATGTGTGACTGTCCAGCTCCAGATCCATGACTCAACAATGTTTTATATTCGAGAAATCACCATTTTTGTAATTTTGGTATCTTTCTTTTACTATTTAAAAATACAACAGAAAATGAAATAGGTATTGTACATACATCAACACAGAGAAAAGAATACCTATTATTAATAAATTCCACAAAGCAATTACAGCTACTAATATACCATTACGGCATATCCACGGTAGCTAGCAGACTAGCTGCATACAATGAACATGCAAGCTGTCCTCTCCGTGTCAATATCATTTTTTTCACAAAGCAATTAATTATATATATTTTTTTTTCTCAGCTATCCACCCGTTATCGAGTGACTTTAGAAATAGTTATATATTTGTGTGCTTTGTTACCTATTTATTAAATAATCAACTATTTAACTATGAAGCCATCAGATGACGGCTCGTTAGCATCGGATGGGTTAAAATAGTAAATTACGCGCTGCACTACTTTTAATAAGCACCCGTTTACCATCAACCCCTATTTTTTTATAGCGATATTAGTAATCTAGAAATAATGCATATGGTAAAACAACGTTTGCCGGGTCAGCTAGTATAGGTACTATATAATCGCACTGAAAACAAAGTACGTTGTCTTTGTTCCCTTCCACAGTTAAATTTTATTGTTTTACATAACTTAACATTTAATATGTTTAGAGAACCGTGTAATTTATTAGTGAAATTGGAAGAGAGCATTACTAATTAAATCAAAATTTCGACTTGTTGACTGAACTGGGGGGCTAAAAAGGCCACTTTATATGAATCATAATAGGATCATAAATTCGGAATTGTAAAACGATTTAACGGCAAAATTTCACCAAATATGAATCATTTGATGAAATAAATTGCGGGTGAATTGCGTACAATCGTGACCATTTGCTCAATGTGGCCATTTTAGGCCCCCTGAACAGAGTCAATATGACGTTCTCTTGCATTAGTACTCGTCAGAGTATTACAATCAATAAAGAAAATAACATGTACTATTTTGATAAATGACGAAATGCTCGAATTATTTGCCCAAGAATTTAATTCTACATCACAACAAACCGTAATATATGACTAGTCTTATATATGTAATATGGTATAGTATGTCCTGCATAATTTACATCTATCATTCATTTTTTGACTTTGAATGCTTTTCAATTTCTCGTTTATATTTTATAAAATCAAAACACTTTATTATACATAAAATTTCCCACAAGTTAAATATGAGAATGTACTTTTTTCGTAAATTATACAATTTCATTTGAAATACTGAGAATAAACTTTTGAAATACACGAGAAATAATATTACGCTCGAAATAAATCGTTATTTTATATATCTTAATTTTCAGAAATCAGCAATTTATATTAATTTTATTTTCATCATAATAAGTCATTACTTTGATGTTGGTGGGTGGAAAAATGGTGTTTTTATTAATTGTGAAGCAGATTTTTAGAATTAACAAATTTTGCGTTTGTTACATTTGAATCGGGTAACGTTTCAGTCGTAAACTAAAAATTCTGCGCGATTCGTTTTATTCTTAAGCCATAGAATGTGATGTTACTTGATACGTTCTGTACTAGATTAAATAGTTAATCAATCAGTTTCTGTTCGTTTTTGACGTTTTTTAAGTAGAATAAAAAATTAACCACTTTAAATTAGAGTTCGTCGGTAGCCTGGAGGTAGAGTCTCGGCCTCGTGAACATGGGGTCGGTGGTTCGATACCAGGTGCCGGCAAACTCCCCTTTCACGACACAAGCTTTTAGTAGCTTACTGTGAAAGGTGTATAAGGTTGTATTTGGGTTTATAACAAACAAAACCCAGATATATCTTTTTTAAAAAAAAAAAAAAAAATTATGCGGCATACCTAATAATCTTCATATCATTTAAATATATATGATTGGACTTGGTTGTATAAATTAAATTATATTTTTGATTGAGTTACTGTTGTGTATATTAATTATATAACATGTATATTAATTTATATCATGGAAATATCGTATGTCTAAATAAATATTCATTATAAATCAATTTTGTATGTATGGACTATAATTGTCCTTATTTTTTTGTTACTATGATTTAAGTTACTTGTGTTTTATGTGCTGTTGTGTTTAAATAAATAAATAAAATACTACTTACTTGCTTTAACAACTATTATTTTGTATTATATAACTTTTGTTGTAATTTGCTTTTACTTTGAGGAATTGATCACATATTATGATCTTGATTGAACTTAAAAGGCGGAAATCGTCCAAACAAGGGTGCATCGCTTCAATTCAATTTGAGTTATTATTTAATCTTTGAAAGAAATAAATTGAAGTGGTTAGCTGAAAAAACAATATATGTCTGCATATTTCGCCACTGCGTAAGTTCATATTTGGTTTCAGTACTATTTTTTAATTATTTCTATTGTATAGTCATTTTACAGAAATTTTCGAATAAATTGAAGCCTCCAGACTTCTGCGGTATCCGGGTAGGTAGTGGGTCTCCTTCAATGTATAGTCATTTGTATGCATAAACAATATTAAAATAAAAGATATTTCAAATCTGTGTATTTTTTGCAATTCAAGTGCTGCTGAGTAAAAACTCCATATTATATCGGAATAACTTAAAATCAATATAAAAATAATAGGCCCAAAGCATTCACTACCTATACCTACCGTGTAGCGCATTGTATCGCAACTAACATGAAATTGCTTAACGATTAGTTGTACTAAAGGGAATTGATGCGTACACATTTGAATCCTTTGTTGTAGCTACCAATTACTTTTACATAGCTTGCTACAATATCCTTTGCATACTATAATATATATAGGTCCTACATCGTATTTGATTCCATGTTATGCTAGACTTTATCTTTAAATAACACTACTTGTATATTAAACGTTAATTCACTCGTTACTCGGTATTTAAAAATCATGTCACTGTGAATTTAACACATGAAACTATTATACTGTGATGAGCAGGCAAGGAGTTTCATTGTGGAAAATCGGTGAGTAGATAACCTTCTGATCTGGGGTCAGTCTCTCTTTACAATCTTTATATTGGTATCTGTTGTTTATTTTAACTATATTAAATTATCAATACAGCCAAAACATCAACAATGGATGTAGGAAGATGGAAAATGATATGTGGCGCATGGGACTTACAAATTTTACTCCTTTATCCAGAGGTCGCTGGTTTCACAAAACACTGCACACACTAAACTTGCACAGAATTTAATTTGCAGTTAATGGTTGTTCGATCTTTTTTTCCGATTCCGATTTGTTGATTTTTAGTATAGATGATTTTATTCCGAATTATAATAAAATAAGATTATGATAAAATTTGCCGATGAAATACTTGATTTGAAGATTAATTTGTAGAGCGAATGTAGAAATTTGATCCGACCGTATTCCCGTATGAATTGACACTAACTTGTTGGTAAGGTTTTTTGGGTAGGAATAATATGTGACATTTTGGTATCATGGAATGTAGGTAATCAGGACATGTACCTATAAATCGCATTCACACATAGATGTCCGAAAAAAATTACCAATCCGAAGTGTTGCAACAATTAGGAAAAACAAAATTAAAAACAATAAAAATAGCCTTCGCTACCATAGCGAACAGTATCTCTTACACATATACTTCTCATACTATACTGGTGACCCCGACGTGATCCGCGACTTTACAATCTTTATATTGGTATCTCTTACACATATACTTCTCATACTTCACTGGTGACCCCGACGTGATCCGCGACTTTACAATCTTTATATTGGTATCTCTTACACATATACTTCTCATACTTCACTGGTGACCCCGACGTGACCCGCGACTATACAATCTTTATTAGGGTCACACTTACTCATATTACTTCAATACAAGCCTTAGAAAATATTAAGTCACCCTATTTGGTAGTGTCCAAGATGGGACTTAACCCGCAACCCATTCCTTACCGCAAGGTGTGCTTTTTCCAATAAGGATGGGTTGCGGGTTCGAGTCCCGTTCAGGATTCTACCAAATAAGGTGATACTGTCTTCTCTAAGCATTATACGATAGTTTCACGAATTGAATTTATATATTCAATCTCATACAATAATTAATAATAAAAATGACATCTCTAACTGTAGATATATTTTCTGTAAATTGTTAAACGTATTCTAATATTGCACTTTACCTTAGCCTGATGGTAATAGTGAGAACTTTTGAAAGTTGACTAACATTAATTCACCAGAGTTACTCTTGACAAAATCTTAACACGATCTTAATCTTAACATACGACGCGCGAAGTGACTATTGGCCAAAAATACGCGCATACCAATCGCGCGGTAGCGGTAGCGCGGTGTTTTTGACCATAGTCCCTTCGTGCGTCATATGATCAAGATCAAGACTAGATTTAGATCGTATTTAGATTGTATCAAGAGTAGCCCTGCTGTCTTTACTTGTGATTTAATTTATTAGAAATATGATTTATTAAAATTCTATACCTATCTAATTAGACAAAAACTTTTTAAAGAGAGCTGAGACTTGAAAGAAGAAACTTATTTATTATTTTTAGACGTATTGTTTTATGAGTTTTATCTATAAAAGCATTAGAATAAATTATCCCACAAGTCAATTTACCTACGTTTGCATAACTATGTATTAGTTATGTGGATATATTATTAAGTGTATCTAATAATATGATAAATCTCCATACGCTTTTGTCTACTCTTTTATTCTCTCAATTTTCCTCCATTTTCATTCCATTTATGTGGAAATATTCACTCTACATAAATTAATATTTATAGTAGGAGATACCTTCATCATATTATAATGAAAAGCATGTCGTGGTTGTATTGTTTAAATACTTTCTTTCTTCAGTTATGTGAATTAAAGCGTATATATAAAACACATATATTTATTAAACTAGATTTGAAGGAATAGTTCCTTAATCACTCGCAAACGAGTGGATGGCCTTGAGAAGGAGAAGAAGAAGAAGAAGAAGGAGGAATAGTTCCATATCTGAGTGGGATGAAGCTAAGTTATTCTTATGTGGTGTTCACATTTGGCGAATATCGCCAAGGCACCAAAATAAAGTCAGCCATTTGAACCGTGTGAACAAGATGGAAGCTAGTCTGAAATGATGAAAACTAGTAAAAACGATATCGTCTCATATTGACCACCTTTCAATTTTTTTTCTCTGGTGGAACGATTCGCGCATGAGTAGATGTGCGCGGCGTCCGTATCTATGGTAAAAACTTTATAACCTATAAATTTTTTAATGTTTCCTGCTTCGTGATAGTTTTCATCTTTGTTGTTGGCGTTTGTGGCCGCTAGCGATGGCCTTCCTGTCATCGCTGGTGTGCTGCCCGCGGATTTAGAAATTTTAGATTGTGTAGCCAGGCGTAAGCTCAAGGCTGACGGCAATGTTGAACATCTCGGAATCTCCGTTCATGCGGAGCCCGGGACTAGAGGGCTCAGTAGGGCAATCGGCATGATCCGAAAGAGAACTTTGGAGGTCTGGCAAGATAGGTGGGATCGGGGGAGAACTGCTAGATTGGTCTACAGTTTTCTCCCTGACGTATGTGAGAGAATGAAAAGGCGATTCCTTTCCCTCAATCACCATGCCGTCCAGCTTGTGACGGGACACGGTGATCTAAAGGGCAGGTTATATGACCTTGGCCTAGCGGAGAATCCGTGGTGTGTTTGTGGGTTGGGGGCGCAGTATGCTGGGCACATCCTTTGGGAGTGCTCCGTGATGAATGATGCTAGAGATGCAATGGTAGATGATATGAGTGAGAGCACTCCCAGACCAATTTGGTTTGGGGAGGTTCTGCAATGCCCGAGGAACCTTAAAGCATTTTTGGTGTTTGTGGTATGGGTATCTCGTTGGGAGCTTCTGCGTCAGCCGGGTTCACCCCCGCCTGACGCGGGAGAGTCTTAGGGTTGGTTTTTGCCCTTTGTGGCGTTGGCGCGATAGTGAACTCGTTTTCTCGTTGTATCGTCCTGTCTCCCTTGGTGGAGAGTAGGTTTGGGAGGTATGTCCCTTTTGGGAGGGTTTAATGTTTTCACACCATTCGGCACTGGTGATTCTCGGGCTCGCGCCTTCTGAACGCCAAATAACAAGTTTCTGGACACCTCACTTCGGCTTTTGTTACTCAGCAATTTTTATATATCATATTTACTCGATGTTATCTACCTTATATTAATTGTACTATATTTTGTCCTGTTTTATGCTTTTTTTTATATAATTTTGTATATTTTTTTTTTTTTATTCAATAAAATAAACATACTTTCAAAAGGGGCATTGAAGAAAGTGTAGTTTAAAAGATTCCCACGACGGCGGTTTTAGCCGGTCGGTCCTTCAGACCTGCCCAATGGCCCGCCCGTGAGGACAATTTTGGTTTGAATGTGCGGATAAATAGGAGTCTATGACTCCTGAAATATCCGGGTGTGAGGTGGGTCTCTCTTCAATGTGGCGTTTTTCTCCTTAATTAAAAGGCGCCTTATACCTTTACTATAACATTTTCAACTAATAATAAACACTTCCCGATCTCCATCTCGACGTCCGCCATTTTGAAAACAACGTCAAAATCAAAGCGCATCTGGCAGATTGTATCTATATCGGTGGACTGTGTGAACATGTGTGATGGTCAATGGGCGTCCGGCGTGTTTTGTTTTTTATGCAAGCGAAATTCGCCTGACGATATTCGCCAAATATGAACACCACTTTAGTAGGTACCTACATGTATATAAGAGAATTCTCTGATAACAGTAGGTACCTAGCCTACTACACCGGAATTAAATGGTATAACAAGCGAACAATAATGAAAGTTGCGTAAACCTCAACTTCCCTGCCTTATCTCAATTTTGGGTTAAAACTTTATCTCAATAACTTGGTAGTAGATTTAGATATTGCGGCTTCCTACCCAGCTGTAGACTTGCAACTTTTACCGACTAAAAATATTTACCTGTGTATTTTTTATCAATATTTAAATAATAATATATCGTTTCGTGCGAATGTAATAATTATTATTGCAAAACGAGGCACACAATAGAAATAAAACTAATAGACATCGCTGTCCCAAATACACATAATATACAAACAACCGTCGCAGAAAAAATACGTAAATATACAGAACTAGCAGGAGAAATAAAAAATATTTGGCATTCTAGGTCCGTTTATATAATACCTTTAGTCATGTCAGCTACAGGAGTAACTCCGAAATCTTTTATAAATAATTTACAAAAATTAGATTTACCGATTAATTTGTACATTAAAATTCAAAAATCTATTATAATAAACACTTTTAATATTGTAGAAAAGTTTTTGAACACAGATATTTCAGGCACAATGCTGGTATTTTGAACCCGCGTTCTGAGCCTAATCCTTTGATATCCTGTATATCTGGATAGGTGAATTTTTCCCGGCATTAGACTGTTAAGTTTTTGTGTGACCATGACTGATCATATGGAGACTTATCTGGTTGTATAATGCTGAGAAGTGTGGATGGCAATTAATAAATGCTCATACCTTTATACATTATCCAATAGATCAAAGGCTTGGAAACACGTTGAGAACGTATATTACGGATAGGTATCTTTAAAAATACTGCTAGGACTTTTGATTTGTTAACAGATATTTCACAGTACCAATTATCCCTTATTCATTATCAACTCTTAAAATATTACTATGTACACATATCAATTTAATCAACTTCCCCACGAATACTAAGAGTATCGTAGTCACATAGTACCATTTAGGTAACATTCACGTGAAATTGGCTCCAAAAATTCACTTGTATTTATGCAACTTCTATAGCTTCTTTCCTTTTTGTAACATTTTTGTCGTTTCCGAGCTTTTCATTTTAAGGACCTACCTCGATTTATATTCTTGCATTCATATTTAACTTTTACTTTGATTATCATTTGATGGGATAGTTTTCTATTTGTCATCAGAAAAGTACATTTGATTGAGTAGTATATTTTGAAGGATATCGTTACCTAAACTATAAATCAATGCTTGCGGAAATGATTCTTTTAGTAGGTGCCGAAGTATATTTTCATGAATTATAGTAGAAATAGTTTAATTTATTATAAGGTGTGATTACAATATAATATGGAAAAATAGTGTTCGAAATCAACGTAAAAAATAACATTGTGCGTATTTATAAGAATATAGCAGAACAGATATTCCTTTTTTAAATCAATTTGCAATAAATTTGAAGGAAAAGTGAGTGTGTTTTTGGTTGCATAAATATAAAATTTTTAATTTCAGGTGCTAGAATGGGGAGGAGTCCCTTTGACAGATCGCAGTTTTGAAGAAGTTTGCTCTGTAATGGACCGCACTGGAGACGTTGTGGAACTCCTAGTAGAGCAACATGCGGCAGATCTGAGGATGTGTGACCTGCTGGAGGAACCACGACGAGGAGAACCACCAATTGGATTAGCCATTGGTTTGTACATATTTTAGTTGATATTTTTTCTAATATTAAGAGTAAATTTTAATTTATGTATTTAACTAAGAGATATAATATTTATCTGGCCGTATATATTTTTCAAATTATAATTTACGACGAAATGAGTTTCATCTTTTGACATGAAACCTTTTGTTTATCAATAACAGTTTTCTTTATTCGTGTAATACAACAAACTTTGCGTGGACAAAAATAACAAATAACGAGATAATAATATTGTTTACTTAAAAACTTGGATTTAGTTATTATTAGGATTCAATATCAATCTATCTTAATTAATGTTAAATTATTTACTTAAAATATTAGCTTTGTAGCAGTCATTAATATTATTTCTGTACCTGAGAGCCATTTAGTCTTAAGTGCTAAAATGCCATTTTGAAATTCAATTTTTTTATTGAAAAAATCTCAATATTTTACTAGTAATAAGCTGTATATAGTAATACAACTTATTACATAGACCCTGTAGTATAGACCCTAAGCATTTCTGTACTTAAGACTCACGACCGTTGTGTTATTTTCGCTTTTTTCGTAACTGTGGCATTTTTGTCAAAAATGTACTTAAGTCCTAATGGCTCTCAGGTACAGATTTTATTTACTGTTAGTAATTAGTTTATAAGTACATACTTCTAACTCAAGAATTTTAAAGATAAAGAGGTCTTTAATTTGGTGTGCACTGAAAAGGGGAATGTATAATGTATAAATGAAATTATAGAAATTAACTTTTCATTTTATATACACATATATATATACCTAAAATGTAAAAAAGTTTTTGAATTTAATACGTCTTTCTGTCAATATAAACAAAAATTCTGTATTTTAAAAAAAAAATATCATGATTATATATTTTTACAAGTCATATTTACCATATTTACCTATCATAATTATATTTTAATTTCTTATCATTTTATATGTATTAATTTTCACTTAAGCAAAATCACTAAGGTGGTGTTTTACTACCGATGGTTTTTGGTGGAAGTTCATGTTAAATTAATTATAAATAAAACACTTCTTTAGTATACCGACTGTGAATTTATTGGTCGCGGGTCACAATGAGTGTACATAAGTGTTTTATTTATTAATTGTGTCGGTGCACACATAATAGAATTTCATAATTATGTAATTTGAAACAATTGTTTCTTTTTACTATAGATTATTGATTCAGAGAGAGAGAGAGAGAGAGAGAGATAATGACCTGATAAGTCGAAAGACGTCTCTCTCGCAATCAATAATCTAAGTAGAAAGAAACACTTGTTTCAAATTACGTAATGTTTTATTTATAATTAAAATCACTCAATGTTAGGTAGAATTTATAGAGAATAATAAAAAAATGCTTAACATTGCTACTTGCTTACAATCTTATTTTGTAATAATGTCAGTAACTTAAATATTATTTATTTTCCAGAAAACGAAGTTGATAAAACTCCATCTTCACCGACGCGGCGGAAATTACCGAAAACTCCGGTATAAATTTAAATAATTTTTATTGATCATAATAATGTAATAAAAAAACTTATTTGTTATTCAGAATCACGTGTTATTGTATTCACTACTATAATGTCTCTCTTTTGAACTATATTTTTATACATAATTAACTATCAACTATTGTACAAATCATATTATGTTCAGAACTCTGTCGCTATTGTTCTAACGCATAGCTTAGAATTTTATAGCAGTTAATGCTTGAGTTATTCATATTTATAATATACGTGGCATAGAGGTGAACTTATTGACTTTTCAATAGCTTTTCTACCCTTACCGAAACAAAAATGCATTCTGTATGTCATTCATCTTTTCGTTGAAATAGAAAATAAAAGAATAGTATTTAGTTCGATATTTTTCTTTTGTCTAAGTTTACAATAGAAAGAAAGAGCAATAATGCATTAGTTTAACCCATTTGTTGGATAAATGTAGATGTTATTATATAAAAGAATAAATTAAATTATTATATAAAAGAATAAATTAATGATTATTATTATATAAAAGAATAAATTAATGATTATTTTTCATTACTTTTTCATACCAATGAAAAGAAAAAACAGAAAAAAAACATGTTTACTCAAATCGTTCACTTGGTAAGTGTAAATCAGGCTAATGGTCATTGCTAAGAAATCATTGACGTCACAAACTAGGGTATTAGATATAAAGTAATTTAACATGTTGATACTGTTGATTCTAGGGTTTAAAAAGTGTTACGATATCTTGAAAACAGGGAACAAAATACATTGAATAAAAAAAATCTTTCGATATTATAGATATCACACATTATTCATTGTATTTATGATCAAATTTTCATGTGAACAGTTAACAAAGCTGTCTAGAATGTAGTTTGGGAATATTTATAACATGCATGTTTATTTGAATTGATAAAAATATATTATTTCATCTATGTGTAGTTTCGTATTTCTGTGCCAATGTAATTGGAATCCCTTATATACGAGAATGTTGTCTTCCCAAGAAAATAAACCCTTATTATAGTGACGCTGTTATTTTGTAACAATTGCTATATTTATTTTTAAAGTTCTCTTTAAATACTCTTTAAAAATTGTGTGGTTAACATATATTTTTCTAATTCATGTTGAAATTTTTACATAAATTTAATGACTAATTGAGGGCTTGAAGCGAAAAGACACAAATTATTTATCCAGTCGATCGAAGGCTTGAGAGCATGTTGAAGACATTCTTTTTTTAAAAAATACAAATAAACTTTGGATTAAAGCATTTTTGTATCACAACAGTGAAGATTGAAGTGAGTTTGCATCTTACTTAAATCAAATGACTATTGATCAGATTTATAATGCCTTGAAATTACTATTTTTTGTGCAATCTACTTTATTAGAAATTTGAAATGAAGACTTGTGATTGAGTCATAAGAACTGAAGTATTTTTGTTCCTGACCGAAGACGATTTTCATTGTATTTATAACACTAACTACGTAACAGCCTGCGAAAATGGAAACTTTTCCGTACTCATAATGAAATATTCATAGCCTTCAATTATAGTATAAATATTCATAGTCTTATTTTTTATGACTTTGTTTGGGTTTAAATTTAATTATTGCTGTGACAGTCATTTTAAATAAAATGCAATTTCATTTTACATTAAATTTAAGAATGTTATTTTTGTGATAAATTTTAACTCAATCATGTATATTTTACTTTTTCTCAAGTAAGTCTATAGTGTAATTAATTCAAATGGATAATTAATTATAACATTATATAAGCATATTATATAGGATTGTAAATAATATGTTAACTTTAAATAATAATATTGTTGTAGGTAATTAAAGTTATTGATCAAGAATCAAAACACGAATAACATTTATTCCAGAATTATTTATGTGCTTGTTTCTCACCTTTGCACCCCACCATTGGTGGGGCCAAATATCAATACAAAATTTATCAAATTGAAGACAAAATAAATTTTTAAGTTTGTTTTCACATTATGAAATTTTTTATGTTTTCCTAATATCAGGAGCATTTTTGGTTACTCTAAAGAAAAACTGTTGGATAAGAGATTCTTGATCTGTATTTATTTGAAATGTTTTTTATGAAGTGAATATTGAATATCTCAAATAATATGCCTGCAAAATATAATATTTAATGAACCTTGTATTATTAAAAACAAAATATCTACTTACATTATTGAAATTGAAAAGAAAATTAACAAGTTACTTGTTTATAATATTCATAAGTTATTAAGCCATAATGTAGGCAAATGATTGTATTGTTGATGTTGTTACAATGTAGAAAATAGTTAAACATCTTATATATGGATGAGAATACAGAATATATAATTTTTCTTTATAATTAAATAAGCACCATGTCTACATATACGATACCATTAAGTAAGGAAGCATGCCAAGTATCTTTGTCGACATTTTGTGAGACGTTTCAAACCACAAGCAATAGATATATGTAGATTATATTTAATTCACAATTCCACCCAAACAGTTAATGATCAATACAAATCATTTACATATATTTAATCATTTGAATAGATGCCTAGTGAATGAAACATTCAATATGTAGAAGACACAAGTAATGATAATGAATCTAAAACAAAGGAAAGTTTCAGAATAGAATGTATTTGTTGACTGGTAATTATCTTAATCAGCATTGATTGCATCACTTAGGGTACTGACTGCTCAGTCACGAGAATATGTAAATTATCTAAATAAATATTTCAACACACAATGCAGATCTAATTATTTCACTGCTTTTTCTCTTTTATTCACTACACCCATCAATGATTTTCTGTTCTTTATTTTCAAAAAAATGTGTCAGTTGGGTAAGTAGCCGTATTTTAAATCTTAAACATTACCTATCTATTTCCATAAATGTTGATAACTCAACAATGGTTAGAGTATTGAAATAATGAAACTTAAATTTGTCACAAAAAGAGAATATTTCTCATAAACTTTATGTCTGTGTTTACCTAGTATGAAGGTATTTATTGCCTATTATTATAATAATATATAATTGTGTCTCATTGTTTTACAATAAAATATTAATTTACACAAACCAATAACTGAATTAAGTTGCATTTTTTATTGTACTCATTTTCTACCAACTGAATCTCTGATGAATGGTGAATATAAAGTTGATCTTATATCACATAATATTACAAAAGCATGAACTGCAGTTATATTTTTCTCCAAATACTTACTTAATTATTTTACTTTGGTATGTTTTATGTAACAATTTTCACTAGTCTTTTTTTTGTTGATTTGGAAGAAGTTGAATAAAAAATAAATATTACATTATATAAGCTAATAAAGTTAGTGAGTGTGGAAGCTGTCACTTGTCCCTTGTCCCGAAGAAGCCATTGGAGCACCTGGTGAGAATCATTGGTACTTTTAAAGTAAGGCACGATGCATATTGTATGATATAAAGTTTTGATTTAATAGTGTGAAACTGACTTGACCTCACTTGCCTTGCAATGTCCCAACTGGCACGACGTTCGGAGATATTATTTTCCTCTTATTTTATTTTTTTAACAGATGTGCAAATAGACTTCATAAAATTCATGCTTCATTTTCTTATGCTTGTTTGCTTCATAGATGTTTTGTTGTTTCCAACATATTATACCTATTATTCATAACATTTTATATTTTGATTCATTCATGAATGTTCATAATATTGCTAGACACAATTAGCATTATGGTGCAACCCTTATAATTATATATTTTATACAGTTAATTAAGCATGACATCTTTGTGATACGAGTGACTAAAGTTAAATAAAGAGAAGGGAGTGACTTATGACTTATCTTAACCAACTAAATAATTTGTAATGCAGATACCTACATTTTATTGTATGTAGGTACTCTTCTGATAATTAATAAAACAATTATTTTATTACATTAACACCTTTGTGCATATGAGATTTAGATATAGAAGGCTTGCAGGAAAATAGCATTCACTGCATATTCTGTAATATGGAAAAATTGCTGAGCATTTGCTCCCTTGCTTGTGTTAGCCAGTAACATGACAACCTGGTTTGCCTTAGAATCATTCAGTGATACAGCACGTTGCACGATTTAGATGAAAAATATTATATTTTTCTTCAAGGATTTATAAGAGAAAATTAGAATATTTGAGTGAAGATGTATGAAGACAGGCATGCTTAATGTTATGTGACATGATATTTTCAGTAGTTTTTAAATAAATTCATAGAAACTTTTGACTTTGATGTAGATAAAGTTCAACAGAAAATAATTCATCCAAAAAGATTTGTTAATAAGTAATTGAAATAGAATTATTTTTATGAATATGAATTTTCTCTGTGCATTTTATTGGTATAGATATTTAGTCTAGAATAAATTTATAGTGTATAAGATGTTTTGTGCATTGTACGTACTGTAAGTAATGTATCTATTTCAAATAAATCAATTTCTGTATGATACTTACCTACCTAAAACTTAAGAATGTCAGTAAGTCTACTGTATTTATTAAGATTAATTATTTCTTGAAGTTTTTTTTATATTTTGAATATCTGTAGTAACTTATGTTGATACAATTAATTCTACTTTTTGAATTCTAGTTTAGTGCTTAACTAGCGAAACTCTTCAATTTAATGTACCCAATAGTCTTTAAGATGCCACATAGCCAATACTTATATACATAGCATTGTTCAGTGTCAGCTGTTTGTGTAATAAAATAATTGATTTTCATCACCTACTAGTCAAAAATAATATTCTTAAATATTGTACATATTGTGAATTTGATAGCAATTAATGAAAAATTAAACAATGTTCACACTAATGTTAATTCTGCTAGTAAACTCTCCATGAAATTAATAACTTACTGTAGCTATGTCATAGTATGGGCGTTCAAAGCTTTTTCTATAAAATTATATTTGCTTCACATAAGTTAGTTGTGAAATTACTGTCGAAAATTATTGGCAATGGTTGCTTTTAATCATATCTTATACTTTCTTAAAAAAGTTACACAATATTTTTTTAAAGTGATTTTGTTTCCTGTTACCAAAAAAACGAGAACAATAAAGACTATCAAACCATGTTTGTAAATTACTATGGCCAACATTCAATAAAATGTAGTTTCGCTCCTACGTACAGTTATAATATAAAGTTAAAAAGATTAATTTGTCTATGTATTTTTAACTAACTGTCTATACTGTTTCCTGTTAAATGGTAAATAAGTATTCAAAAATATACAAACAGCTTTTAGATAACTTATCAACTACATAAATACATCAATTGCTGTTGTTTCTGTCTAATTCAAACATTTATCTCAAAGAATTATTTTAATATTGCTTTAGCGATTTCTCGATGCTTTAATTGGTTTCAAGCATTAAAAAAATACTGCATTTACAATTAATTTCATTAATTATGCCTTATTTACCTAAGTTATGTATTCCAAACTAAATTGCTACTGTGATCATTTGTAGTTTATACTCTATATGAGCAAAAAACTAATCTTAAATATTATGGACACAGGAACAAATAGCTAAGGCCAAACAAGTGACTGGAAGGACTCAGCTGCAGGTTTGGTATCACGGTGAGAGAAGAGAATTGGTTGTAGCTTTGATGGCTGCAGATGAACTTGCTGCAAGGGATGATTCTCTAGGCTATGGATCTTTGCCAGAGGCATATGCCCAACTGCGACTTCTACCAGCCAAGTAAGTAATGAAAACTTATTTTCATTGAGTATTCTAAACTAACTGAATAGCAGTTTGTTCTATTTTCTTGTTATCTCTCATTTTGATTTTCCTTTACAGAGATGACAGTGGTGTAATGCAAACAGCTATAGCACCCGCATCACAAAGTCCAATTTGGAATGCAACTTTAACATTTGCAGGAGTATCCGGAGCGGAATTAGCTGGTAGAAGTCTTCAAGTTACTCTTTGGGATCTAGTTCCACAATCTGAACCAGTTTTCCTTGGAGAATGCACAGTTAGTATAAATTTGTACGATTTTTACTCTTTTAGTAACTTTCTTCTTTATTTATTTTAATGTTTCTTCTACTGTACGGCAAGTATCGAATAAATATACTTGTAAGCAATAAAAGTATTTTATTATTTCGTAATTTCAAATCATGAAACAAGGAATAACCATCAATAAATATATTTTTTTAATGTTTTTTGTTGCAGGTTGATTTGGAGAAAGCATTTCTAGATGATCGTGCTGTGTGGTATAGGTTAGAAGATCCTAGAGGTCTAAGGAGTTTTATGGGTGGAAGGTCTCCCAACATATCACCCAGAGGATCCCTTAGTGGAGCACCATCTCCGAGGAGAGACTTTGCCGGACAGCGATCCGTTTCAGGTATACAAATAGTGTATAAATCTCTTTTCTATAATTTACAATTTATATAGGATGTCTCAAAATTAACGCAAGATTTGAATTAAATATAAAAGAGAGTTTTAAGTCTTTAAATTTTTATTTTTTCATTGAATCATAAAGTAAATGCGATAAGGTTATTTATGGAAAAACACATCGGGCAAATGGCCTCCAAGGCTTTGCTGGCACATACGCACCCTTTCGTCGGAATTTTTCATGAGCTTTCTGCATAATTGTGGCTGAATTTCGTTGATGCAGCGTTTAATTTTCTCTTGTAATGCACGTGTGGTTGGGGGCTTGCTAACATAGACATTTGAATTCAAATAAACTCATAAGAAGAAATCTAATGGTGTTAAATCACATGATCTACGGGGGCAATTCTGATCACCGAAACGAGAGAGTACACGACTAGGAAATGTTTCATACAGTAATTGAATTGTTTCATTGACTGTATGGTATGTGGCACCATCTTGTTGATACCATATATTGGCCACATCAATATCATCCAATTTCAGCAGAAAGAACTGTGTTATCATGTCGCGATATCGAGGACCAGTAACAGTTGCTGCTTGACCAGCCTAATTTCCAAAAAGTATGGTCCAATGACGCCTCCTGCCCAAAATCGGCTCCAAACAGTAAAACGCTGTGGGTGCATTTGTTGTTCGCCAATCACACGTGAGTTCTCCGAACCTCAAACACGGCAATTTTGGCGATTAACAAAGCCATCGAGGTGAAAATGTGCTTCATCGCTTAGGATTATTTTGCTCAAAAAATCAGCATCCACTTGTTGATGATTAATAATCCATTTCACGAACTCTCTTCGCTGTTCATGGTCTTAAGGCTTCCTTTCTTATTAACCCTAAACTCTCAGCTGTTAAATTGTTCTTGTTTCAGGGTTGCCAACAACTTAATGCAAAAATGGCGGCAAATTCAAATCTTGCGTTAATTTTGAGACACCCTATATATATTGTCCAATTAAACATTATCATTAGTGTGAACATCTAATATATTATGGGTACACCCGTAGAAATACGAGGAAGCTGTTGCCTCCCTTAAGAATTGTAACATTTATTAAGCATTAAAATATGAGAAAAGTATGGAAAATTCGCATCTTTGTCATAATAAATATCTGTCATCCTCTCAATTTAGTTCTATAGAATTATAAATCATTTTAAATAATTACAATCATTTTCATCTTTCAATACTTAACTTTATTTTCAATACAGATCTTTACATGGACTGGAATGGAAGTAGCAAAAACCTTCGTCAACTGATTGAAGCAAATAATCCATTGCTATTTAGCAAAAGTAAACCATCATCTCTTTCCTTAACAAGTATTAATTACTATGTCCAGCACTTGTTTCAGCACAATATATTATTATTATTATTCAGTCCACTTATCATTTCTTTATATTTACATTTTCATCACTGCACTCATATTCATTATATTTAATAACAGTAGGTACTAAATGTGGCAATACTAAAAGTGAAAATATGAAAATTAAGAGAACAGTGAGTACTATGTTACTATACTAAAACATTTCCCAGGAGTGGGGTAACTAGAAGATTCACTGCACGTAATAATACTCAGGGCATCATCGATGTACCACAAAGGACAGTTACTATATGATGTTGAAATACCTATTATGTCTACGCCAATAAATGGTTGACTTTTGTACAAAACTTTTCACAATATTAATGAAACCGTTGCCACATTTAATGCTTCAAACTATTCTATGGTAATTTACAATTGTACAGCAGTTTTATCAATACTGTTCCCTTATTTTGTTTTCGTAATCTTTCACTTTCAAAACCTTTTCAATTTTTATAAACCCACTAGTAGAATATTTATAGTATTGTTTTTATAGGATCTCATTTATCCTTTCACATTGTCTTTCATTTCTCTCACGATCCTTTTTCACAGGAATAAAATTATTTTAGTATTCACTCACATTCCAATAAATTATTTTCACAATTTATTAATTAATACATGTTAATCTTATATTTTCACATAAATAAATAGTGACTAAAAAATGGTTCATAGCAATATTTCTTTATTGGTAAAATTATTTTGTATCCAAATACTGTTATGATATTCAAATTAAAAGAGTTCAGCAGGGCTACTCTTGACAAAACTAAACACGATCTTAATCTAGTCTTGATCTTGATCGTACGACGCACGAAGTGACTATTGGCCAAAAATACACGCAAACCGATCGCGCGTTAGCGGTATCGCGGTGTTTTTGACCATAGTCCCTTCGTGCGTCGTATGATCAAGATCAAGACTAGATTAAGATCGTGTTTGGTTTTGTCAAGAGTAACCCTGCAGTAAAATTTTAAGATAACTTATATTACTGACCATGTATATTTTATGTATAAACTTTAATATAGATATAGAACTCAAATTAACTGCATGAGTTTCTTATTATTTAATATCTACAGAGATATTACATATTAATAAATTATTATTTAATGTAAAATTAATACATTAAAAATTGAAAATAATATATTATACATACATATTATAAATATAATATAACAAGAATTTGCACTTCTATGACAAACCGTACCACTTGAGATTAGTTATTCATCGAGAGCTGTCCATTTCTAACACATGATTGTACTTTTGATGACTTTTTCAAAAATGTAGACTTTTCTCTGTTTTCTTAAGATCAACCTTTCTTTATCAGTATTCCGCCTTATACTATTGCCAAAGAAAATAGATAAAAATATTTGTTATTTTCGTTCAGAGTATAAAGTGGATGCAGCTTATAAAAAATCATTTCACCGTGCTATGTAATCGCGAAACAACAAATACCCGTTTTTAAGTAAACTTACAACCATTTTCAGATGATGTGGATTCAATAGGTGAATGTACCTCCTTACTTCATCCAGATCATGCATGGACAGCTGGCTCTAGAAGAGGATCTTCTCAGTCAGAAACTCTGGAAGTAGAAGTATATCAACTAGGAAAAGATTTCTCTCGATCACTTCCTGGGTCCAGAAGATCATCATTCCAGCAACAACAAGAAAAAGGTGCAAAAACTTATGAATGAGATATGGAAAATCTTCTTAGTTTGAGATATTTGATAGCCCAAGTCTAGGGTGTATTTAGATTAATCATAAACCCAGACTCTTTTATTTATTTATTTATTTACAAATATTTACGGCCAAAGCCTTTTACATGTTAAACCTCTGTATACATACAAAACATGTAAACAAACGAAAGATCTGTTTCAAAAAAGACACAAAACAATTAGACTAAAGAAACGAGAGTTTAACAGACAATATAACATTAATCATGTTATATTTATAAAATAAGATACAAAATTGTTAAAAAAAAAATTGGTCAAGACATTACAAAGAGAAATCAAAGTGGTATAAAAATGTCAAATATAGTAAAAAGTCAAAATTATAAACAAATTATTAATTTATCATAACAAAAATCTACAGGATTCTGTAAATTTTGAATTTCTGATTATTTCAATCACTTTCTATCAAATAACAGCAGGGTTGCTCTTGACATAAATAATACGATCCTAATCTTATCTTAATCTTAATCCTACTTGTGCTAAATGACAATAGTCAAAAATATGAGCAATCCCGCAATAGTAAAGGATAGTCGTTATCAACATTTACATGAGTAGGTGTGACATATAACATCAAAAATGTCCCAGACATTGGTGTACACATTTTTACTATAGACACTTGGCGTAAGATTAAAATCAAGACAAGATAATGATCGTATTTAGATCTTTATCATGAATGACCCTGCAGATTATATTCTTAATTATCTTTTTGCACATATTTTTTCAGAAGGATTTGGAAGCGGAGATATGGAAATTCCACCTCCAATTTATAGGCCTGAACGAAGAAGATCATCAATTGCAAGAAGAGATCCAGATGAAATCCTTAGAAATCTAAAGCAGGTTCGAGGAGAACTCGGACGCACAATGAGTCTTACTGGAAAACAATCAAGGCGTAAGTACTCACTTCCAATATTGGTTAATGTGTGAGATGCATTCAACGTGAATTTTACCTAGCACACCCTTTAAAATATCACTAGTCCAATAGGTTTAAAAAAAAATGATAAATCACATTACCAAATTTTAAAAGCATAACTCTAACTCATTTTATATAATATTTACTGACTTTAATGTCTATTTTTTCCTGGTAACAAAGTATATTCTAAATCCTTGTTAATTTAACTGCATGTCTCATTATCTAACAACATACTTTATTTTAAATACCTAAAATATTTATTCAAATCCGGAGTATTTTAGTAATTATTATTCAAAGTACATCCAGTGTGAAAAAATTTATGCATGCTGCACAGAAGGTGCGAAAAGTATTAATATCACTTGATTCTATTAGTTAAAACCACTGGTATATATTATGATTTAAAATAACATTAGATTTTCATATATCTACTGAGGAATTAAAATATAATATTACTTCATGTTGCACAAACAATAAATTAACCTTTGGAAAGAAACAGAATTTCAGTAGGTATTTCAAATTTTCAATAAATTTTGGTCTTATTTTTATACCCACATAGAAATGTAATTGTACCCATCTAGTGCATGAAATTACAAACAAATTGAAGATGTTTCCTCAGTGTGTTACTTATATAAATGCATATAAATGTTTTTTGGATTGGAGTGAGCCATATGTTAGGATAGGTTTCTGGATAACCTCCGGTTGTGTGTTGTCACCATGCTTACTAGCAGAGAGTTTTTCACAATGTTTCGATGAAATATCATTCATCATATTCAGGTGGCTTGTATTTCAAAATGTGAACCACCTGAAGATAATAAACCATATTTCATCAAAATGTCCGAAACTATGTGTACACACAACCAAAGGTTACCCAGAAACCTACCTGACGCATATATATATATATATATATATATTATAAAGACATGCACACGCAATGTTCACTGGTGTATTGTACTACATATATGTAGATATGTCCATTGAATGTATAGTATGTGAACATGCGTTTTATGTCCCTAGAGAGATAAAAATATATGTATGTATATAGTTTGATGTGTAATGGTGATTGTGTGCACATTATCCACTACCTATACTGGTACTTATCTTGTTCTTTCTTTCAATTACCTTTTCTTGGCAGCGGAGCTCTAGCCCTGTGGTAAGACATCACCAAGTTTATGATTAATCATGCATAGTCTGTTTGTTATGTCTTTCATATTGTCTATTGTCTCTCGAGTTGCATCTTCCAATGTCTCCTGTGTTTGGATCACCTTTCTTTCCTCCCCTGCATCTGAATCCTCTTCCTCCTTACATCTCCTCATCTATCTCAGACATCAGCCTGATAGTCTGACGACATGATACCAATGCTCAGACTATACATAAATGTTATTGTTTTATGTTTTAGGCATCGCATACATACTCTAAATTATATTAATAATACAATTTGTTTTTAAGTAACAAACTATTCATGAAGGAATAGACACTCTTAATACGTTGTGTATACTAAATGTTTAATTGGCAAAAATGTTGCATTGATTCATCATCCACATCAGTTGTTCAGCTTTGCTCGAGTCATTAATCATTTTGTTTTAAGTTCATAATGATGGAATATTTAAGTACATAATTAAAAGTAAAATAGCTGATAATTCACTGAGAGTCAATACATGCTTTGTAATGCAGTCTTAGTACATATCTATCAAATTAAAATATGCAACCTGTGGTCTCTGTATAGTGTATAATATTCATTGTAGGCTAGTGTTCAGAGTATTATGACTTCTCAGGAAAAAAAACATAATTAAAAGGCATGATTAATTCTGTGGTGTATTATATAATATTCATTTCATCTATAGTAATGTAACGACTTGATAATGATACTTTTTTATTTTAGTTAAGTAATACACTTTGGATGTTTTGGACAATAAATACTGTCCTGAGTATGCTAACCTAAAATTTGCCTTTTCAGTGATTATAAGAAAGAAAACAACATAATAAGATATGTCTCCTTATATATTAAAAAAAAATATATCTGGGTTTTGTAATAAACCCAAATACAACCTTATACACCTTTCACAGTAAGCTAAAAGCTTCTGTCATTAAAGGGTAGTCCGCCGGTACCTGGGATCAAACCGCAGACCCCTTGTTCACAAGACCGAGACTCTACCTCCAGGCTACCGACGAACTCCTAATAGGTATTTGAATGTTAATAATAATATTACAGTTATTTGAAAGTAAATTTCTTTGCAGGTTACAGTGGATCTCGAGGGCACAGTCCATTGGGAGTTGCAGACGAATTAACTCCTCCTGAGCCCGGTCCTGGCCAAATTGTTCCCAGAGGAAGAACTCCCGTAGGAAAATCACATTTACGTCTTGCCTTGCAAATGACAAAAGGACAATTAGAAGTTGAGGTACATAATTAATAAATATGTTAAATGAACAAGCATTATATAATCATACTCAACAAATTAACACACTTAAAAAATATAACACAAGCCACGTATACATAACGTCTATACACTAGTAGTAATACAAGTTATCTGTGTTTTCAGATATTGTCAGGAAAAAATATTGTTGCTGACGATGGTGATACACAACCAGATACCTATGTCAAGTGCTACTTGAGAGATGGAGAAAGATGGTTGCAAAAGAAAAAGACTCGTGTTTTCAGACACAGCGCTGATCCTCAGTATAATCAGACTCTCAAATATCAGGTACTTTTTAAGAAATATTGTGTAACTTGATATATTAGGTCCTTACATATGAAATTGGCGTTTCATATGGCAGAAATGAAAACGATTTTTTTTTATGAAACTATTTTTTTATTTAGTCAAAGTATGTACCATGGCTATCTATGCACTTTTGCCATCTCGAAGGTAGTTCATTGATTCCTTTACTAAAAAAAGTGTGTGAGCGAGAATCAATAAAATCTTTGAAGGCCATTTGGACAGCCTCGTGAGAATTGAATTTTTTTCCTTGCATGGAGTTGTCCAAATTCCGAAAAAAATGGTAATCAGTTGGAGCAAGGTCCGGGGAGTATGGTGGGTGTCGAAGACATTCCAGTCGCAGCTCCCGTAGTTTTGCGGTCGTCAAACGTGCCGTATGTGGTCGAGCGTTGTCCTGAAGCAGCAGTACCAATTCATGCGGTACCCATTTTTCAAGTTTTTTCACTTTTCCAATTTGTTTCAAGTGAATCAAAATGGTTTTATCACTCACACCGAAGCCTGCCGCTAACTCTGACGTGGTTTGCGATGGATCTGCTTCCACAATTGCTTTTAATTCTTCGTTATCAACTTGTGTCTCCGGCCGTCCACGAGGCTTGTTCTGTAGGTCAAAATTTCCAGAACGGAAACGTTGGAACCAATAACGTACCGTATTTTCTTTTGCAGTAGCTTCCCCATACGCATTGTTAATCCTACGAGCCGTTTCTGCAGCACTAGTGCCGAGGTGAAACTCATATTCGTAAATATAGCGATATTTTAAGTTCTCCATATTGTGAACAGAACGATGTGAAAGAAAAACAAATGACGCGATAACAAATAAATTTCGTAATTCGAACACAGAAATACATGGTCTTAAATTTGAAATAAATTTGAATTTGGAATTCCTAGCCGAACGCCACATATTTTGAATCAAAGTTGCCAGTTCGCCAAACGCCAATTTCATATGTAAGGACCTAATACCTAACTTTATAACTCATTGTTAACAAGTGATTTACATTGTATTGCTTTATATTCTATAGGCTTCTGAAGTTCTCGGTCGCAGTCTGGTAGTGATGGTTTGGCAACGTGCTGGAGCTCTGGAGCATAATGTATCATTAGGAGGTTGTGAACTTTCGCTGGATAAGCTTCCAGCTAAACCACCAAATGCTGCATGGTACCCTCTGTACCCGATGCAGCAACGGGCGACTGAATGTCCAGATTCTCCTTGACATGTGCCAGGGAGCCAGGCACCAGCTGACTATTTCCATACATGGAAAACTGCATCCATTTGGACTGATGAGAATTACAATTTCATTGAAATGCCTGCTAGGGATTACAAAGAGATGTAGCTGAAAGTGTCATACATGTTGGGATATATAATCAAGGATATTGTCACTACTATATCAATATGCTACATCTAATATACGAATGTGATGAATTAGACTAAATTATATCATAGAGAGCTGGCAAATTTGTATAGCAAAGGGGATAGTTGACCCACATTTGCAGGATCTATTTGGAGTTGTTACATGCAGTGATTAGATTTTTTAAGAAAGTTGAAAGATTTATTATATAACATTGTCACTATAACTCATATCGTACAATGTGAAACATTATATTATAATTGATACATTCAAAATATTATTGTACCTACATATGTATCTACCAAATATTATTCTAATTTAAAATCACGACTGTATAACTAAATACTTCCTATCATTCCAAGTGAGATTAGTAAACAAATGAAGATACTATTTTTTTTATTTTACGATACGAATACACACCATTTTTATAATAGTGCTTAGGAGTGTAATAATTAATAAAACTATAAATCTTTAACTGTAAATCTACTATCTATACATATCTTTCAGTTACCTATATTATTTCACTAATATCAATCCATGCGTATTATAGTCTACTATTTACTATTACTCTTAAGGTTCTTCTAGTACATTTTACAAAAACTTGTTATAAAAGTGATAATTTGCAATTACCACTGGACTGGTTCTAGTCATATACAATTTTTTCCATTGAATGATTTCATATATTAACTTCTGTATGTGCCAAATTCTATTTAAAAATATCATTCATTCTCTATATTAGGTACTTAAATTATAATAATTTTGCGTAGTCAATGTTCTACTTACACTGTTACCATGTAAATATGTATTGTCCTATATTGTATATTACACTGTCTCTCTGTTATGTAATGAACTTTATTATTATTATTATTACTCTTTTAAAAAGTTATTGTATTGAATATAATTTGCTTCCTAACAGGGTTGAAAAATATAAATATATCAAAATGTATTCTTAAACAATATATGAATAAAATGTTATATTATATATTCGGACATATGAAATTTAAAGTCCAGCAAGTGTGATTTGTACATGAGCTTAAAATGTTTAATATCTGCTGCTGTTTGTCTATCAATGTAACTTCATGTAATATTGTGTTAACTATACTATTATTGTGCTATAAAATTGTAATATTTAAAGAAATATTAACAAAATAAATACCAAAAGTACTTAACGAGTATTAAAATACTTTTATTAAATGTGATGCAAGTACTTATCAAAATAATAGATATTGAAGCTGTGCTGTATTAGAATAATTAAATGCTTTACATAATTATTGCATAGGTATATGCCATAAGTCCTCACATCTTACAAAATAATATTTTACGCTAAAATAAAATTTACTGATCACAAAATATTTTTCTTTGATATATAGAATAAATTTGCAGAAAAGATGTTATGAAACCACCAAGCTATTAACTTATAGCTGCGTTCTTATCTTCATTAATTGTTTTTTGTGAATTTGTTGTCTGATTTTGCTTTGCACTTGCTAATTTCTGGTAGACAGCTTACTACTCTCTGAGAATCAAACTAGAACATCTTTAAAGGACTGGCTTCATAAAGATACACAATGATAGCATGGCAAGCGTAAAAAATGTTCCACAGAAAATTCAGTGGTTTGGGATCAAAAATGGACAAATCAGTTTGTAGTAAAATGTCTTTGATGAATTTTGACTGATTCTTAGAATATCTCTACCACATTTTGCATAAATTTCATAGTATTCAACTGTTTCATAGAGCTCAGATTATTGTGTACTAAATTAAAAAAAAAAATAGAATGAATCGATTTCGATACCAAACCACACAATAGTAATTTTTGTCAATGTTATAAATATGTCCAGCTTAGTGTCTTCATTGTGTTAGGTTTGTAAATACTAGTGATCTATGTACCCCTATTATTTAATATATGTACCTAGTTTTGTAGATCAATGTCGAGATAGGATGTGTTATCATATAAAAAGATACCATAGATCTCTTCTATATTAAATTATTTAATACAAATAATATTCACTTAGTACAAATAATATTTTTTGTAAATAAAACAACGGAAAGGAATCTTTACGCTTTGTCCTTTACTAAAAATGATGATTGATAAATTTGATATCACTATATAAGTAATATCAATATGATCAATAATATTGAAGTTTTATAATAATATACTAAATAAATACATAGGAACCTAGTCAATGTTCTAGTCATTCATAGAATTTATTTATATCTTGAAATATCTGGAGAGTTGCTTTATTACAATTACTCAGTAACAATTATCTTGCCCTCTTTATTTAGAAAAGACATTTTATTGAAAATCGTTAAAGAATGACCTTTTATACACAACATTGCCTACATATAAAAAGTAAATTACTGTTCTTTAAACTTCTCAATAATTTACCTTATTTAAACATATTAATTAGGTATTGATTGCACTATGTTGCTTTCTTTTAACTTAGACTTAGATAAGTGAATTAATGTGTAGCTTTTCCAACTGTTAGGTATATACTCTTTCAAATGATAAATAATCATTATTGATGCGTATCTGTATATTTTTTTGGATGGAAACTACACTACATCAAACTTAGGGTAAAGCAACTTATGAACATATCCATAACCCATTCCGGTATAAGTGCAGTAGCTTTAACTGCACTCATTTTGCTGCTCTGGAAAAAATCAGTCACCATGTACACACTTTTTTTGACACGGCTACTCAAAGTGGGGAACTTTAGTAACAGATTCCAACTGGACTCTATTTTATATGTAGTATGCGACACTGATGCATATCGCTATGGTATGCGAATTGCAAGGTAAAGCGAGAACAAACTGTAATTCTTTGGTTATCTATTACATGACATAACTGTAGTGCTTGTCATAATTTGACTGTAAACAGAAGTGTAAGTAAAAAGAAAGTGATTGCACACCTATACCTGAAACATAGTACCAATAGTTGTCCAAAGCTTTGTATTTTAAATTAAAAACGTTAAGTAAATGCTTAAATAAATACTGCCAGTCATATCGCAAAATTCTATCTATTGAATAATTATATTAAAATAAGAGATTAATGTAAGCACATTCTCATGTGTAATAAATAAATTTACTAAGAATTACTATACCTACTACATCTAACAGAGTACAGAAACGTAATGCATCTTGATAAAGTATGTTACCACTGTTAAAGAATAAATAGTGTGCATAATAGTTTACTGTGTCTGTGTGTGATTCTATAAAAAGGCCTAATGTACTTGTAACTGTGACAATCCTATCTTCATAGAACTCATAGTCATACAAAGATATTCAATGTATCTAACTACATTATATTACTATCAACTACTCGTACTTAGAAAATAAACATAATAAATAATACAAATGTAAGATTATATAAGTGTATATATGTATCATTACCTTTACATTTCTGATGCATATTATTCTAGTATAAGGGTGTATGTGAAGTATGTAGGTACTACCTCACTGCTAAGTACGAATCTTCTGATATACAAATTTTGAATATAATTTATATCGCTTCACTGCTTTATTTAAATCAAATACCTATTTTAAACCATGCAATAGTAGAAACGTAAACAAATATTGAATTCCTTACAAGTATTTAAACAGTGTGTAATAAATTGTCAACCCTTAAAACATAAATACACTAATTATAAATTATGTTTACGAAGGAGTACTTTTAAATTTTGTTTTTGTTATTTTGTGCCATATTTTGAGAATGTCCAATCGTAGTTGACCAAAATGAGCACTGCTCTTTCATCCACAAGAATTCCAACAGCTCGAACGTCTTTTATTCACAATATATTATTCCATGATTAGATGTGACACAATTAAGGCAGGTGTTCTGAATGGAGGAGACTAAAATCTGCCTGTGCTCCGTTATGGAAAGGCTGGATGATGATGATTGAAAATAATTTTGAAAAGTTACATAAAGAAAAGATTTTTGTTGTGATATCAAAATTTGATCAATAAAAAACACACACATATTGTGTTCAACCATTCTAATCTAAAAAGCAGATTAAGCGAAAAACAGCTAATGTGTGTGACTTAAATAGTTCATCACTGTACTTATAACTTAAATGAAAAAGTAACAAAATAAGTGACTCTTCAAAAATGAGGAAATATTAAAGATGGTATTTGCTTTTGAGCGTGTAATTACATAAAATCTACTCTTGTACGATTTCAAAACCTCTAAATATTTAGATAATATGTTCTATTAGAAATATTTATATATATAGGTATATGTTATTATAAAAATGTTGATACTATTATGTACCTATATCATAATTTGTACATACTAACAAAATTCAATTTAATGAAATGTCACAGATTTACCTGTTTCTGTAGAGAATATTTTATTTGTTTATATAGGACTAAATTGTAATACAGATGTATCTCTATATATCTCTTATCATTACATATCTAATCATTTTACGAATGGCTAATGCCTTTAACAGAGTGTATAGAAAATAATAATACATTTCACATTGACTAACAAGCTATACAAATAATAACTTAATAATAGTATAAGGTATTTTTCAACAAAACAGTACACAGCATAATAAGAATAAATAAAACAAAAAACAAAAATATGAAGAATAATGCTGATGCTATTCAGCAAGGCCTTTACATGTTGGTACAACATTGGAGTTGAGATATTTGACACGGTTAATATCTTTGAATTAACATGTAAGTGTTAACCAGATTAATTTTGATGTATGCGTCTATTTGATGTGTCATCAAAAAACAGCAACTCACTGGTCAAACACAATCATAGACAGGTAGGTATATATGGTTATGGTGTCCATATACTGGTAAATGTCCATCAGTAGACAGTAATTGGCCAACATGTAGCTGCAATGTTATCTAACAGATTATGTATGATATTATTACTGGAAAAAATTAAAAAAAAATTTTATAATAGGACATATTTTACATTCACCTCTATACATTATGTAAAATAATAAATAGTAAAATGTGTTAAATATTTTACTGCTTGTGTACCTCATACTTAGTAGGAAATTTAAATAAAAAATATTATTACAATAATAATAATAAACTTCATTGCACAATAAGGAGCATACATAATTACAATGCTATAAAATAATATGATACAAATAGTGTTCACATGTTAGATCAATGGATACAAATAAATAATATTGTGCAATGGGCAAGTTTATCACAGTTAGAAGGGATATCTTCCAACTAACCTATTCCTCATGGAATTTAAATAATATTACAATAGGTACTATAATTGTGTTTATATTCTATATACAACTGTTGCATATCTCACAAAAAATAGAAGCTTTACTGAAACATTAAATATACTTATGTATACTTGTATAATATACCTATGTGTTTTTGGATATTTTCCCGAAGTGAATTCTATGTCAAAATAGGTTTCTCGGGGAACCATCCGTTGTGTGTGGTCGCCATGCCTACTGGCGCAGGGCTTTCCTAGACATTTTGATGAAATATCATCAAACTAATATACCTATATTAGTTTCTAAATATAGTTAGACTACTTTTCTGATCAGAGCTCCATAATGTCATACACTCCCTAATATATTAACATAAATAATTACATAAATACTTTTATTTTAAGTGAGCATTGTCTGTATAAGAATGTTTAATTGGATGCCATTTTTTCTACTACAAGTTTAAGACACTGTGTTGATGTTACTTAATATTTTATGTGAAAATACATATTAAAATTTGATCAGTGTATATTATTATAATATGTGTAATGAAAATGTATATGTATATCTGTTATAGAAATCAAACTATAGATAACATATATTATATTATATATTTATATATAAATATATTATTATAATAATAAAAATAAATAAATGATGCATATTTAATTGCAAGTTTTATTCAACTCACATCCTTAGAGATTGCATTTTTTTCTTATCGTTTCGATCACTTTTATTTCTAATATAATCGAGAAAGTGCTCTCCGGAAAATTTAAAATATTTCCCCCGAAAACAAAAAACGCGCGTATAAATAGCATGGACCTAAATAGAGTAGGTATGGATGCATATAGTAAATACCTACCTATATACATCCATGATAAATAACGCAGATTAATTTGATAGACCAAAACCATAGAAAAGAGAAATGCATAGAGTACAATGACTTTTTAACAATCAACGCGGTACGTTTTCTCGTAATTTTTGTGTTTGAAATAGCATTCAGACTGTTTCACTTAACTAGAGCCCACAGATTATTATATTACATGACTGCCACACCACTTTTTCTATCAGTTGTCCTTTTCATAACACAGAAACATAATTGTTATGTTGTATAGAAAAGGCCGAATGTACAGTGGGTGGCCAAATTATTAGGGACAGTTTAAAAATTTTGTAGTTTCCAGTTTTGCTGAATTATTTGAGCAAAAAATATCAATGTTAATAAGGTTTTTTTATTTATTTTTACTGCTGGTGTCACTATTATCATTTTTGATAAGTGAAAATACTGCTACCCTATGTCATTTACGAAAAAAGTGAGATTAATTCTTATTCGGTCGTCGCTTGCTAAAAACATGTTAAAAACAACTCTTGTTTTGAAGACATATAAAACATTTTTTAATTGATTTTCCTGATGTTTTTTTGTGAGTAAATAATTAAAAAGTAAGTTTAGTTTCTTGTTTAGTCAATTTTAGATATATTTTTGGTGGATTTAAATTTTTTGATCATTCCATGTGATAATAACCTCAAAATTATCTCGATTTTGCATGCGTAAGACTTTAGACACGTTTCCAAGAAAATGCAGAGAAATGCAAACTTGTAATTATACTTTATACATTCCCAGAGACATATAGCAGATCTAACAGGAATTACAAAGTCAGCAGTCACCAGAATCAAAATAAAAATGCCTCAAAACAAGCCCTTGAAAGTAGCCGTATCAGCAAATGTGGGTAAAATTGAACAATTACTCCCTGTACCGATACGAAAATCAGGGAAATATGCTTCCAAAATTGGAAAATGAGTACGACCTGTCTGACTACGATGATTGAGGATGAAGAATCTTCAGTTTTCCATAAGACAGTCAGAAGACGGTTGGCCGAAGACAACTTGATTGGTTGCAGGCCAATCAAAAAATCATGCCATATCAAAACAATGAAGAAGAAATGGCTGCAATCGTCCAATCATCACCGGAATATGAGTGTTGCAGATTGGAATCGAGTAAACCCTACTTTCTAAGTACTGTTAAGTTCGAGAATACCATATTTTTGAAGTTTTTGTAATATTTTACTGGTGTGCATCTCCGACGACAATTTTCCAGACTTTGGTCGAAAAAACTTGATTTGCTTGATGACGTCCTGGGGAGCAGGTTCCACCCTGACTGTCTTGTGGAAAGAGTCAAATCAATGGTTAGTGTCATGGCATGGTTTGTCATTTCAGCCAAGGGCATGGGATGCCTTTACATCGTGAAAGGGACGATGAGACATGATCAGTATAAGCGAGTACTAGAAACTCAACTGCTTCTGCAACTTGAAAAATGGTTCGGTGGTCACGATGAGTAAGTCTTTATATACAATTCCGCACCGTATCATAAAGGCAAGAGTATCACTGCATTCCTGGAAGAAAAAACATATCCATTTTGCCCTGGCTGGGCAACTCACCTGACATGAACCCTACAGAAAATATGTGGGAACTCAATAAATGGGAGTTGCCAAGGACGTGGTCACAGCCAAGCGCCAGCTGGTTGAAACTCTGATCAAAGAATACCATCACAATACGAAGCTTCAACATAACGCAAAATTCTGCAAAGACAGCATGCCTTGATGTATAGAAGCTCTAATTGCAGCAAAAAGTGGCATCGCAAAATATTAGGATTAATTCAATTAGACGGTAGTTATTGTATTTTATATTTTTTTACATAAAAAATTAATATTTTCAATCATGTTACTTGTTGTTTTTATAATCTCAACAGTTTACGCTTTTAAATAAAAAATACCTGCGTGGGTTACAACCAAAGATTTGATCAAAAACTTCAATCAAACTGGAAAATACAAGAAATTTTGTACTGTCCCTAATAATTTGGCCACCCACTGTATTTCATAAGTTTTTTACTAATTACGACATTTATTTATTTATTTTATTTATTCATAGCCAGTTACACACTTCAGACAACACATACAAATAAATACAAAAAATCACAACAATATCACAAGAAAACAACGTATTGCCCAAAAAATAGTTACATAAATACTTTCTAAAAATATAATTATCAATATACAATGTCATATTCATGATAGTTACCGAATTATATAGTTAAAAATTAGGTTGATGTGGACGCGTACAGATGCGACAAGAAGATATCAACTTCAAGCGAGCATCGCATTTTAATAAAAGTACAAAATAATAATAATATAGGAGCTTAATGCACATAATGAAGTTAAGCACGTACAACTTGTATTATAAAGTACCTAGTAAAGATTAAGTTTGTTAAAAATATACCTACGTGTGTCGTGTAAATCACAGATAACTTGATTGGGTTATCAAGTAGGTACACATTCTCCAAGAAACGTGGCTTGATAGGTAGAAAATATATAAAAAAGCTATTCTGAACATTTTGTTCTGTTCTACTGTTTAACAGATGTAGGTATACCTATCTATATACTTGAAAAACTTTCAGTTTCATACCAAAATATACCTATTGGGAAAGAAAGGGAAATTTTTAATATCATGAGTGTACAGTATTCGGTATGATAAGTGATACACTTTACACAGTATGTGTGCGTCCTAAAGCGCTAGATAATAATATAATGTTATAGGCAAAACGAGATAACTCGTCTATTTCTCATACAATAAATATCCTAGCTTATAGGTTAGGTATATATGAAACGTCAACTAATCGGAAAAATCACGTGAGAAGAACATTGTAGGATCGAATCAAATTTATATTTTACACAAATTATAGACGAGGCCTACCAGGGCGTCAATGAAGGGGGAGGGGGGCTACTACATGATTAACCTATTTAAAATATATCTACCTATTCATACTCCTTTAGATTGTGTCACTTTTTATGACGACCTTTACAATAATAATAATAATAAACTTTATTGTGCAGAATATGATAACAGGAATTATAATACAACATGCATGAAAAAATCTGTACAACGGTGAGTTTATCGCAGAGTTGCGATATCTTCCAACTAACCCAAATACAATATTTTTTTATGTAAAAAATCATTATTTTGCAAATTTGATATTCAGTATCATGCTCATGATACTAGTAACTAAGGTCATAAGTTCTCACTCTGCTACCGACCTACTCCGTATTTACGATTTAAACATATTGATAAAGTATATCGGAAGGTCGGTATTTAAAAAAATATAAATTTTTCATGTTTAGATTGTTATATTTCTACACACTATACTTGAATGCATCTAAATATTTCACAAATAGAAATACCTACAGGTTGTACAGAAAAAATGCATTATCCAAATTGAGCTACCACATAATACCTACGTGTGTGTACAATATGACTGTGTAACGTATAAGCAAGTAGGTACCTATATACGATTCACCATTACGCTCGTACATATTCATTATAATGTTTTGTAGGAATATATTAAATGTTATTTTAGTAACACTCTAACAGACGAAAAATAACATCTTTACTGTTCCGCGTTCGACGAACGCAAGGACAAATCGCCACTAGAGTAATAATAAGAGATATTAATATATATTTTCTTCACATTATGTAGTTCATTTGAATAACATCACATTTTTATAGAGAAAGGGTCAGCAGGGTTACTCATAACACGATCTAAATTCGATTTTAATCTTGTCTAATTAAAAATATAATTATAAATAATTATAATATACATGCCAGTCCCGTGGTAGTTGAGGATAGTCGTATTCAATATTTACGTGAGTATTATGGTTGTATAATGTGACATAACCCCAATAATGTACAAGACATTGATGTGTATTACATTAATATTGTAGTGATATTGATAATTTTTCATGATCTAAAACTTATTTTGCAAATTAAAATTAACAATATTGGACTTTGTTTATCTGATTTTACGAATATTTATCTCAATGTAGACATCCTGAATTTTGCTGCCCCACATTTTGCCACATCCCTTAGTTCACTTTCAAGTACATAAGTAAAACCCCGAGAGGGTTTTACTTTCTCTAAGAGAGTGAAACAATAGTGTGTCATGTCTCCGTGGCTGTTCAATCTATTTTTTGACAACTGTGCGACCGTTGAATGAGATGGATGTTGGTGTTGAATTCACTACAAATCGGGTGAATGCGTTAAGGTTAAGGTATCCAGATGATTTGGTGTAAATTGATAAGAATAAAAGTGATTTACAAAATTCACACTGTCAGTGTTTAGGTAGTAGGTAAGTCAAGAAGAATGAAATTAAAAACAAATGTTTTTTTTATTAGGCATATTGATTTTTATTGAGAGAGTGGGTATATAGGTCGATGAACAAAATACATAATTATACTTTTACATGCTATGCGAAACAATACACATAGGCGTAGATACGAGGTGCACAATAAATAAATAAGATATTCAGGAATGGTGTCATACTGCATTGCTGAATATTGAACATGCTGCTTGATATCTCACACGTGATGCCTCACGAAACAATACACATAGGCGTAGATACGAGGTGCACAATAAATAAATAAGATATTCAGGAATGGTGTCATACTGCATTGCTGAATATTGAACATGCTGCTTGATATCTCACACGTGATGCCTCACGAAACAATACACATAGGCGTAGATACGAGGTGCACAATAAATAAATAAGATATTCAGGAATGGTGTCATACTGCATTGCTGAATATTGAACATGCTGCTTGATATCTCACACGTGATGCCTCACGAAAATCCGCCTTTTACAGGATACTTACAAAAATAAAATCGTTCATAACTCAGCTGCCATCCACAAACATGTACCACAGTTAAGTCAATTATTTAGATATCGCACATTCCGCTCATTCATCTGTTCTCACTGGCATATCGCACAAGCAGCCATTGCTAACACACAAAAAATAGTTTGAAACATATTATATAAGTAGGTACAAATAAAAACTATTACTAAAAGATAGAAAAGAAGGAAAAAACATACAAAATCTTTTAATGTTTGGGTAAGATAATTATTGAAAAAGAAAACTATTAATAAAAGATAGAAAAAAACATACAGAATCCTGTAATGTTTGAAAAAGATGGAATATTTAAAAAAGACTAATGTTAAGAAAAGTTTAAAAGATAGACTAAGCAAGATAAGATTAAGATCACTTGGGGCTGAGGGATGTTACTAGGTATAGATTTTTTTTTTTAAGATATATCTGGGTTATGTTATAAACCCAAATACAACTTTATACACCTTCCACAGTAAGCTAAAAGCTTGTGTCGTGAAAGGGGAGTTTGCCGGCACCTGGGATCGAACCGCGGACCCCTTGTTCAAGAGGCCGAGACTCTACCTCCAGGCTACCGACGACCTCAAATGGGAATGTCAGATTGTCTCAAATCAGAATGTTGAAATAACTTTATTTGTCGGATATTTCAGGAGTCCAAGGACTTGACTCTTTATAATGGTATATAGAAAAACACAAACACAATCACTTGATAATATGTAAATATAATTGAATTTTCTTTTTTTAAAAAAAAAAAGATATACCTACTTATCTGGGTTTTGTTATAAATCCAAATACAACCTTATACACCTTTCACATTAAGCTACTAAAAGCTTGTGTCGTGAAAGGGGAGTTTGCCGGCACCTGGGATCGAACCACCGACCCCATGTTCACGAGGCCGAGACTCTACCTCCAGGCTACCGACGAACTCGTTACTCTGCTACTCGAACTCGTCGAATTATTTGTATAAAACATAATTTGGTTTCATCAAAACCAGAGAAACGACAAATTATGTTATTTAATTCTGTCTCTCCTTACATCTTGTCAAAATTCATCTTTATAAAAAATATCAAATTTAAACAAAATAATCAAATGGAACAAATTCTAAAAATTCAAAATAAAAATAATGTAACTACTAAGGGAAGTGCCTAGGTACTTATTTTAAAATAAAAATAATCTAACAAAGTATAATACCTACCTACATACCTATATTCAGGGTACAGAAGGGAGTGTTATGCCGAAGACTGTGATTTACCCTTTTCTCCTCAATTTGGGACTGGACGAGTCTGAGAGTCTGCTGTGTAGCATTCCGATGTGAAGCCTTTTTCTTTTTTGATTATGTCAATTTTTGTCATTTTTTTGTGGCATTTTTTTTGTAGTTGTTATAATAATAATATTACCTCGATACGGGTGCAAATCCAGTGTGTTGTTTTGAGTTGAGTGTAATATTGAGTTCATAAATATGAATTTAAATAGTGAAAAATTGTTATACTCTGTTCTGTAAATATTTTTTGGTAAATAAATTATTATTATTATTATAATAACTCTAAGGTAAGTACCTAGGCACTTTCTTACATATTTATTATAGAAGTGTGTACTAACCACCATATTTGCTGACCAGAGATGTGCAAAATACTTTCAAAAAAGTATTTAAATACAAAATACAAATACTTTTGAATTTTTGTATTTCAAATACAAAATACTAAATACTTTTTCAAAATGGTATTTAAGTACAAAATACAAAATACGTATTTTCAAAATGCTTTTTTAAAATACTTTTTACAAATAGTCGAACAAGGTGTAAGACAGGGGTATTCAATATTTCCAGCACTCTTTAACTGTTATATACAGCAAGCCATTGATGAATTGATAGAAGAAATGAAGAACTGGAGAAGAGTATAGATAAGTGGAGAAAGGGTTGACATGATTCGATATAGCATTGCTTGCAGATAATGAAGATGAGTTGAATAAAGCCTTAGGAATAACTGTCAAAATACAACATAAAAATAAATAAAGACAAAACAAAATGTATGGTTATTCGAAGAGATGAGGCGACTGTGAAAATTGCCGTAAATGGAGTGAGTATCAAACAGGTTAGAGAATCCCTGAACTTGGGCTGCAGAATAAATCAGGATGGATACTCCGAATCTGAAATCGTATGGACTATTGTAACATCATATTATAAACAGGACTGCTCCAGACCCTTCTTGATCGTCTTCAGATGGTTTTTAATGTTGCCTCCGAATCATTTACAGAGAGAATCAGAGCTGCCACATCACTTCACTACTAAGAAATCTACACTAGCTGAGAGTCTCAGAGAGAGTGGTGTTTAAACTGTGTCTCACTATCCACAAGGTAGCACACCACCCACTGAGCTGTTCCGTTGACAAAAATTTGAGGCGAAGACTGTGCTCAGCTTCTAATGCCGTAAACAAACTCGTAGAATTCAATATTTCAAATACCTCTAAATTTGCAGAAAGGAGAACCAGAGTCGCAGCGCCAACTGCCTGGAACAGATTGCTTGCAGACAAATTTGAAAACGCTACAATTCAGAAGAAATCACAGCGCCTTTGGAATGGTAATGGATCATTAAAAGGCGTCATGTACCTATATTAGTTCAATCATCATCATTATGTGTGTATATCTCAAATATTGAGTACTCTAATGGAAGCGTTGTATTGTTGTATTCGTAATTCAACAAATTGACAAAAAAAGCTTGCATACGCGCATATCAATTAATGGCAGAATTTTGTTTCAAACAAATAAAAAGGTATTTTGTAAAAGTATTTTGTGTAAAATACAAAATACACAAAAAAAGTAAGGTCAGGTGGGGTAAGAGGAACATAGTTTATTTTTCAAATTCTTTGATCAGTTCTTGCTGCTAAATGTAACGTCCTATTGTGGTTTTGATAAACACAACCTATACCTATGTGTGTCAGCTTCCCAAATTTGAATGACATTTTAAGATAATTTCACTGCTAATAGTCAAAAAATAGCAAATCGTTAGGTTAGTGCTTTTGTTCCTCTTGCCCCGGTTTTTGGGGTAAGAGGAACAGTCGACATAACTCTGTAAATTTAATAGCTGTATGGTTGAATTGAGACCATCTCTTTTAAAAAAATGGTGTCAGGCAAGTATGAACTCATTGCCATTTTAAATAAGGTCTACAATACAAAATAAAGAACAAAAATCGGAATTTGGGGTAAGAGGAACATATGTCATTGATTCAGGGGTAGGAAACTATAAACAAAGTGATGTATTCTTATTGTTATTTATTGTTCATAAAATACAGTCTCAAATTTTCAAGATATAATTTCTATGCAGTAGCTTGACAGTTAAATTGCAAAAATTACGGTAAAGTAGCCTTTATTTCAAAGAGAAGTTCGTAATTTGACGTCTTAGAAACGTCAAAATGCTGTTAGGTTACTGCATCAAATTATTTCTTGAAATAAGAAATAATAGGTACTTATTTTGTTATTATTAATAAACAAAGATGTAGAGAACACCGACATATATGTCGGTACATTTACACTTTAAATTGAAGAAACCAATCCTCGCCAGGTATGCCATTTTTAAATGGATTTTTAATACTATTTGCTGAAACGTACTGACCCACGGTTTCTAATAACTCCTTTCTCGTCAGACCAAAGCCATATTTTTCCATAGAATGAAGATTTTTTACCAAGTCTTCCTCTACTTCCCGTGACAAAACGGCGGCTCTTCCCAAAGAATTAGATATAAGACCTTTACGATCATATACCTAAAACAAGACCAAATAAAGGAATATAAATAAAAATTTAATTACTGAAATAATGCATTCCATACCAAATACATGTAACTAATGTGACGCACATAACACGCACCTGGACCTTACCCTGAACCCAAGGTACTCTGGATTCGTTCATTTTCCTATTAGCAGGCTGAAATGTAGGAAAAAAACCCCTATATATTATATTATGGCATGATCTTACAGAAAAACAGCAAATCCAAAGGGCGCTGCTGGATGCCACTTGCATGTTATGTGGGTTACATTAGGTAAAAGTTTCATTTCATTACGTACTAGAGTAGTTTTATAATTAGCATATACATACGCGATTTATAATTGTTGATCTGGGTATATTATAATATTTTGAAGCCGCGTATCCAGATAAGGCCCCACTTTTAACAGCTCTTACTGCTTCTTGTAGTTTTTCTGGCGGGTATGATGCTCTATCAGTTTTTCTTGAATAATTTCTCATTTTTCTGTAACAAATGTGGTATTTTAACTAATTCAGTTGTAGCATTGGGTAGGTACTTAAATAAACGGTCCATAATATATCAAAGACAGTTAAAATGTTTATGACTTCTGACACCGGGAAAGAGAAACATATGTTCCTCTTACCCCTGCCATGACAGTTTCTCTTACCCCACTTGACAATTTTAATGTTATGTTTTGAATCACATTAAAAACAGATATTTAAAGCATATATTATAACATTTTACATGCAAAAATATAAAAATTGAAGTTTAAACAATACTTACACACAGTAACAGCCTTCTAGCTAAACTTTTTAATGTTTAAATGACCACACAATAAAAATGCCTCTAACTCGCGTTTTCGTAGTCAGTCAACTGAATTTTTTTTTGTGTCATATTGCCGGATTGCCAAACACTAGCGCCATTTGTGTCTTTTTTTAAAAATGAATTGTACAATACTGCTTTATCGACCGAGTAACCATAGAGCTAGAACCAATAGTTTTTGATTTACAAACTACTGTCCCTCTTGCCCCATAGTTCCTCTTACCCCACCTGACCTTATTTCAAATAAAATACAAAATACTTTCTATGAAAAGGTATTTGAAATACAAAATGAAAATACGTATTTTGTATTTTGTACTTGTATTTTAAGTACTTTTATTTCAAATACGTCACATCTCTGTTGCTGACAATGTTATATTGTGGTATGGTAATGTGTAATGTTAAGTATTACGAATAGCAAAATGAAAAACGCCATTCGTGAAATAATATTGAAAGATATGTATGCGTAGGTACCTTTACAATTACATGAGACGACCTCCATTACTTATACAGTAGTGGCCATAAGTATGTAAACATTGATGGCATTCTAATATTGTTTATTCATATTGCAATATTTTTACAGGTGAATAGTTTATTTCAGAATATTAATCATTTTTATTATTATTGTATTACTATCAACATTTTTCTTATGCATACCTACATAAACGTAGGCAAACATTAGTATAGTGACTTATTTTATTTTATTTTTATCGTTATTAAATTCACGACAGAATACATGCAAATCTCAAAATACACAAGCACATTGCTTGTGTCATTTGCCTATAATGCTTATTGAATGTGTCACTGTGGTTGTAGACTTGTAGTAGAGCATATATTATTATTATTGCATGTGTCATAATATGAGCCGGTAGAGTTTATTGCATGCAGTGTGACCAGATTTTATTTTCAAAAACTACTAAGTAAATGGGGAAGTCAAAAACTACTAAATTCTTAAAATGGTATAGGAATTTGAAGTATTTCAAGAACTCCTTGGTTTTCTTAAACAACATTTTATCACACTACCTTTTTTATTTATTTATTTATTTATTTATTCACTAGCTTTTGTAACCCGGCATTGCTCGGGTTTAAATAAACAGAAACCGTGCAAATACATGGTTTAAAATGACATAACCTTATTGGACTAAAATGGAGTATTCTCATTGGCTATAGCTTTTTACTACTTTTTTCCACGTAAGCGCATACTCCATTTTAGTCCAATAAGGTTATGTCATTTTAAACCATGTATTTGCACGGTTTCTGTTTATTTAAACCCGAGCAATGCCGGGTTACAAAAGCTAGTACTTAATATTTGACTTCCCACATGCCCATATTTAACCAAAAAAATTGGTAGGTACCTTCATGAAAAAAGTGTTACACACATCTTCCCAATGAAAAATCTTAAAGTTTGACACCTCACATGCCGATATTTAATTAAAACTAAAGAAAGTAGGTACCTACATCGAAAAAAGTGCTAAAAACCTCTTCTCAATGAAAAATCTTGAAGTTAGATACCCCATATCACCGTTTTGAGTTAAAAAAATCAAAATCACCTCGCATGTCCTCATTTATGTAAAAAATAATAGGTAGGTACCTACATCACAAAAAGTGCAAATAACCTCTTCCCAATGAAAAATCTTGAAGTTAGACACCACACATCCCCATATTTAAGTTAAAAAAATGATAGGTACCATCACGGAAAAAGTGTTAAAAACCTCCTCCCAATGAAAAAGCTTTAAGTTTGACACCTCACATACCCACATTTATGTAAAAAATAATAGGTAGGTACCTACATCGCAAAAAGTGCTACAAACTGCTTCCCAATGGAAAATCATGAAGTTTGACACCCCACATGTCCACATTTATGTAAAAAATAATAGGTAGGAACCTACATCGAAAAAAGTGCAAATAACCTCTTCCCAATGAAAAAACTTAAAGTTTGACATCCTGAAAAGAAAATTTGACGTAAGAAAAAAAGCGGGTAAATATCTCATTTTGAGAAAAAAATTGTTGGTACCTAAATGTTATTCTATTCTATCCTTTTCAAGACCATCCACTCATTTGCGAGTGATTTTTGACCTAAATGTTATGTAATTGCCACATTCGAATTGGTATTTTTAGTTTGTACTACCTATATAAACATGAAATTAAAAAAAAGTAAAGAAAAAAATTAGGCGAAAATCAATAAGTTCTCATGGCTATTACCGAGGTACTTATGCATTTATTTAAAAAAAAAAAAATTAACATTGTTTATGGATTTTTTACATAATACTATTCTTATTCTACAGTATGGATTTCTATGGTCTCATAATATCCTCCATTATGAAAATAGCCCAAAATGTCAAAAATATACAATTTTTATTCACATAATTCAGGATTTTTTGTAATTAGCAATTACAATGTTTCATTATGAAAACAGTCCCTAATTATTTAGTTTCAGTATTGTTTTATTTATTGTTACATCCATTTTGAAATTAATTCAATACAATGAAAAATGTTTAACTAAAATATTGGATTTCCATACATTCGCTTGGCAATTTTGTCAAACGAATGTATGGCAATCTCATTAAAATTGTAATATCTTTATCAATACATAAGATATTTCTAATGTTTTTGGCCTTAAACCTGCCCAGGAGATGAGACCTCGTATAGAGTGTATTATTTTACTTCTGTCTTTCCTTATTTCAAAGTCCATTGAGGACATACGCACATACGAACCGACTCAAATATTTATGTGTGGATTTACATGGTACACAACAGATGAAAGACATATAAATATAACATGTATATATATATATATATATATGAATGACTGTGTGATCAAATTTTCATCGGAAATGCATGTGCAACATGCATTCCATTGATGAAAGATCACTTGATTTTACGCAGGAGATAGTATGAGGTGAAGGTTTTACTCCATTTCACTGCGTACAGTCGGGCAGAGACTTGGCTCTTGCCTTTGCATGTGGGACGAGACATGGCCCGTCACCGGAAATTGTCCATATATATATATGGACAATTTGTAAAGCGCCGTTTACTCATAACATGACCTCAAGGGCGCCGTTTATCGTATCCATCACCCGAAACTTCCAGCAAAATGGTGTGTCTTCAGTCCTCTTTATGTAAGCGACAAAAACATTCCAATAGTCTTACATCCAAACAGTGCACACCGTTTTTACCGGGTATTTGTACCGATTGTTGTTACTTTTCGGATACTTTCATACCGACTACCGAAAAAAGTTACACGCTTAAATTTCTACCCCCCCGTCGCCGAATTTTCAAAATGGTATAGGAATTTGAAGTATTTCAAAAACTCCTCGGTTTTCTTCAACAATATTTTCTCGCAGTACCTTTTGTTACAATGTACTCGGTATTTGTACCGACATTTATTTTCGAATCAGTAAGTGTCGGGTACTTTTCCCAAGTACCCGATAATTTTTATCTACCAATTACCGTCTAAATACAAAAACTACTAAACATTCTTGCCAATGCCTCAAAAACTACCAAAGAAGTAGGAAACTACCAAATCTGGTCACACTGATTGCATGCGTCGTGTGCCTAAAGTAGCACTCACATGGCTTTACTTTGGATGATCATCCAGAGTGTCAAGCTCAAACCTGTTCATCTAAAGCAAGGATGGCCAACCCGCGGCCCTGAGGCCACATGCGGGGTGCCTGCTTGTGGCCGGCGAAGCATATGCACACTTTTTTTATATAATAGTCGGTATAAGTACCCGTTACTTTTTTGAAAAAAGGTATTTGAAGATTCTAAAATTTGGCCCGACTGCTGAAAAGGTTGGCCACCCATGCTCTACAGCAAGGGTGGCCAACTCGCGGCCCGTTTGGTGCCTACTTGTGGCCCGCGAAGCATATGCACATTTTTTTAATAATAGTCGGTACAAGTACGCGTTACTTTTTGGAAAGAGGTATTTTAAGAAAATATTCTTTAAGAAAACCGAGGAGTTTTGAAACATTTCAAATTCCTATACAATTTTGAAAATTTGAAAAATCCTATAGAATTTGAGAAGTAAAATTATCAAATGTTTTATACATATATGGAGTGTAATTATAAGTAGTTGTGCGGCCCGCTAGGAAAATTCATTCTGAAATTTGGCCCGGATGCTGAAAAGGTCAAAATCTAAAGTGAACACGACTGTTCACACTTGTTCTTCCTAAGCTTTCACTTCCTACGCTATCACTTTCATGTTTCATCCGTCATCGCTAGTGATCACTATTGATGAAACGCTTGTTCACACCTTTTCATTTTGCAGGATCATCCAGAGTGATCACTGAAAGTGAACAAATGTGAACGCCCCTTAATAAAGAGTGTAGGTATTGCTTGTGTTTTGTTTTTTGCCTATGGAGTGTATTGCATGGCATTTCACGTTCCTGCAGAGCGTTTTACTTGTGTCATGTTCCTGTGGAGCTTATTCCAAATTGGTATTTTATATTCTCAAATATATATATATATTTAACTAGGTTGCAAATATATTATGACGTAGATGTAATGTCTCAGAATTGATGAATTGCACAGTGCCCTTGAGACGCTTCAACACGTAAACAACACTTTAATGTCTCCAGTAATAATAATTAGTTATGTATTATTTAGAGCAGTGTTCCGCAAAACGTGTGCTGCGGCACACTGGTGTACTGTGGTCATGTTTGTGTGCCGCGGAAAAAAGTCAAGGTTTTGTGAAATAAATACACCTAAAAATAGCTGAGAGCTATAAGAGCGAGATGCTTTGTTAAATAAACATTGGTTTTTTTTTTTGGTGTAGGTACCAAAGTAAGTTTCTTGAGTTGGTAGGTGTACCTTGAACACAAAAAGTTTGCGGAACACTGATTTAGAGTCTCCCGTCTCGTTAAAGCCACAATGTCAGACTCAAGATATAAGGTTAAAGTAGATAGAGAATTAACCGAAGAACTTACGGGCTCCGGTAGGTATAACAGAGAACAACGAAGATCCGGCAGAATTCAGAAGAATCACAGCAGCCAACAAGACATACTTCTCTTTGTTGCCAGTCTCTAAGCCAGTCACGTAGCGTCCACAGGAAAACCAAAATAACAATATACAAGACTATTGTAAGAACTGTATTGGCATATGGATTTGAGGCGCTCACACTGACGGCAAGGATGGTTGAAATGCTGGATATATTCGAAAGAAAGGTATTAAAGAGATATATGGACCAGTGAAAGAAGGGGAACAGTGGCGCGTCCGACACAACAACGAACCGTATGATAATATATAAGTATAGATAAGTATATCAAGCCCCTAGTATCTCAACCCATATGAGACTTTTCAGTTTGAGATGGCCTGGGCATTCACAGAGAATGACGAACACACGCGTCCCCAAAAGAATTATGACTGGAAACCCAGGCGGTAGGAGAAAAGTGGGAAGACCCAGATTGAGATGGGTAGACGAATTAAAAAAGGATGTGGCACAATTTCTCCAGGTAGGAAATTGGAAGGCGGCCGCTGAGGACAGGGGGGACTGGAGGCATATGTTGCGGAAGGTCAAGGCTCGATATGAGCTGAGCGCCATCGAAGAGAGAGAGAGAGAGAGAGGTTGTGTTTATATTTGCAGGTTGAGGTATGGTATTGTTGTGTAGGTACATTTTGTCTTTTTACAAAGTCAATTGAATATTGGAAATAAAATAGGGGCTAAGCGCCATACGAAAAAAGTTTATTTTTTTCGTTAATCGGTTGTATGTGCCAAAGCCAGAGATGTGACGTATTTGAAATAAAAGTACTTAAAATACAAATACAAAATTCGTATTTTCATTTTGTATTTCAAATACCTTTTCGTAAAAAGTATTTTGTATTTTATTTGAAATACTATTTTTGAGTATTTTGTATTTTACACAAAATACTTTTACAAAATACCTTTTTATTTGTTTGAAACAAAATTCTGCCATTAAATTCATATGCGCGTACGCAAGCTTTTTTTGTCAATTTGTTGAATTACGATTACAACATTTCCATTAGAGTACTCCATACCTGAGATATACACACATAATAATGATGATTGAACAAATTATACATGACGCCGTTTAATGATCCATGATGAAATTTTCATCAACGGCGCTGTGATTTCTCCTGAACGGAAGCGTTTCCAACTTTGTCTGCAGGCAATCTGTTCCAGGCAGTTGACGCTGCGATTCTGGTTCTCCTTTCTGCAAATTTAGAGGTATTTGCAATATTGAATTCTACGAGTTTGTTCACTGCATTAGAAGCTGAACACAGTCTTCGCCTCAAATTTTTGTCAGCGGAACAGCTCAGTGGGTGGTGTGCTACCTTGTGGACACAGTTTAAACACTATTCTCTCTGAGACTCTCAGCCCGTGTAGACTTCTTAGTAGTGAAGTGATGTGGCAGCTCTGATTCTCTTTGTAAATGATTCGAAGGCAACATTAAAATCCATCTGAAGACGATCAAGAAGGGTCTGGAGCAGTCCTGTATATAATATGATGTTACAGTAGTCCATACGATTTCAGATTCGGAGTATCCATCCTGATTTATTCTGCAGCCCAAGTTCAGGATATCTGAGCTTCCTGCTTGATACTCACTCCATTTATGACAAATTTCGCAGTCGCCTCATCTCTTCGAACAACCATACATTTTGGTTTGTCTTTATTTATTTTTATGTTGTATTTTGACAGTTCTTCCTAAGGCTTTATTCAACTCATCTTCATTATCTGCAAGCTGTGCTATATCGAATCTATACTCTTGTCCAGTTCTTCATTTCTTCTATCAATTCATCAATGGCTCGCTGTATATTATAACAGAGTGCGGTAAATATTGATACCCCTGTCTTACACCTTGTTCAACTATTTGTAAAAAGTATTTTGAAAATACGTATTTTGTATAAGTAATTAAATATATATAAGTAATTAATATATTAATTTTGAAAAAGTATTCAGTATTTTGTATTTGAAATACAAAAATTCAAAAGTATTTGTATTTTGTATTTAAATACTTTTTTGAAAGTATTTTGCACATCTCTGGCCAAAGCCAATGAATGCCCTAAAAAGTATAGTGTAATGCTTATCTGTTTGCGGCTCTTAGATCCATCGAAAAATTCGTTAGTCGGTAAGTGCCACACATTGTAAAAAAATTCTTTCGTTTCGCGCATAGCCCCTATTTTATTTCCAGTATTCAATTTACGCAATGACAACTTATTAATTTTTTAAACATATTTGATATTAATAAAACACTGTTTTACTTTTCACTATTAATTTATTATTACTCAAGCGCTTTCGTCAAGTTAGCTTGACATTTTCAAGAGAACTAATAAGAACGAAAATTCTGGTTAGAGTTGTTTTTAGAAGTTACATACACACATGCACCGTATCAAGTAATATTATGGTAAGATTGGTAAGGTTTGTTGTCTTGTCACAATAAAGTATTTTATTTTATTTTATACGACGTCTATATAGATATAACTATTATAAGTACCTATTGTATATATTATTGCAAGAAAGTTTGTGCTTACCTAATATTATTTTTATGCGTAGGTAATAATTGAAGAAAGATCCACCTCACATATGCAGATTAGTAAGAGCTAATAACTGTTGTAGGCATAGTCATGTTCATATTTATTATGACAATTTAGGGCTAAGCCTACACCAATAGTGTTCTTAGCAACAGTTGCCATCTTATTAGGTGGCATTAGTATTCTATAAAAATAAGAAAAAAATATTCTTAAATTATGGGAATGGCCTGAACAAATGGCATCCAGGCAAGCAGCTACCCCCTATCTAGGGGTCAAATTGAGCATTTTCACCATCATTACCCTCAACGAAGAAACCATCCATTTAAAGCGACTCTGAGCCAATTGCGTCACCTCATTGCAGACTTTGATCTCATTTTATTGAATGAACATCGGGCTGCTTCTATCCTGTACTTCACGTCCATATCTGGGTCCACAGATGATGTAATTATAGTGCCCAGGTAATTAAATATATTTATGTTAATAAATTATTATCAAATTTTCATCTGAATTGCATGCGGAAAACCTTTTTGACGAACCCAAACTGCATTTATAGAATATAAATGTTGAAATAACTTTATTTGTCGGATATTTCAGGAGTCCAAGGACTCTTATTTATCCGTTTAGGTGACAATATTTATTTATTTTTCAACTCTCTCTAGTCTGTCAGTACTACTATTTTATTTTATTTTTTTTATTTTTTATAGTTTACGCAAACATACAGTTATTACAATACATAGGTAATACAAATAGATAAAAAAAAATTGGCACATAAACCAGCAAAGTTTGCTAACACATTACAAAATAAATCTTACCAAACATACTACAATGAAAGAAAAAAAGAACATGATAATTTTAAAGAATCACTGCCGAGTCCGAAAACCCGCCAATCATGCGCATACATTATAAAGAAAACCTACAGTAAGGGAAGGATTAGGGACAGAAACGGTTAGGAGAAAGGAAGACATCAATAGAGCGGAGGACCCCTGCCTATGCCCGACGAGACCCAGAATCTGTCAAAAATCTAGCAATCATCCTTTTAAAACTAGAAATTGACTCATGAAAAATATCCATGTCTACAAAAAAAGTTATTTTGTATCTTTTCCAACCTGTCGAAATAAAGGGTCGTTCACATACGTTCACTTTCAGTGATCACTCCGGATGATCCTCCAAGATGAACAAGTGTGAACAGGCGTTTCATCAATAGTGATCACTAGCGATGACGGAGGAAAGAGATTACCACTGGTCATAATTTTGATGAAAGGTCCTTTCACTGAAACGACCATAAACAAGTTTTATCTATAAATTTGTATTGAAAGTTAGAATCATGTACAAAATTATCATGCTGTCGAGAATTATATTAACTTGTTTTAATTTTTGATGAATGATATTTATAATTTTTTTATTTATTTAATTATTTTTTACGTAAATACGTCAAACTACATACAACATGACCGTGGGTGTTGACACGGCAGTGAAAGCATAGGATGAACAAATGTGAACAGACGTGTTCACTTTCGATGAACAGGTTTGACCCTGACACTCTGGATGATCATCCAAAGTGAAGCAATGTGAATGCTACTTTAGTTATATATTGGGGACTCCAAACCACAGACGCAAACTCGAGGCAACTACGTACATACGTGTAGTAAAGCAATTTCAGAGTATCTATTGACTTGAATGGCTTGGAGACCCTCATTATAAATCCAAATTGATTAAAAGCCTTATCTATAATCATATCAATATGTGCTCTAAATGTCATTTTGCTATCCAGTAATACACCAAAATCCCTAACATTCTGACATCTCATCTCATTTCATTCATCTTGTAATCGTAGTGAAGAGGTTCCTTACGTCTTGTAAAGGATATGGCATTTCATTTAGAAACATTGAGGAACAGTTGTATTTTAGTGCAATAATTATAGAGATTATGTAAGTCCCCCTGTAGAGATTTAGCATCCTCCAAATGACATATTTTTTGGTATACCTTTATGTCATCTGCATATATTAGAAAATTTGACGACTTAAAACATTGTTGAACATCATTGATATATAAGATGAAGAGAATTGGACCCAGATGGGAGCCCTGGGGAACACCGGATACACAATATCTACGGATACACAATATCTAAATTGGGATTTTTCATTGTTAATAGCAACAGCCTGATGCCGTTCCCTGATGTAAGAGGTCATCCAACGTAAAAGATTGCCATGCACACCGTACTTACCCAGCTTATGAATTAATATTTCATGGTTAAGAGAAGTCGGTGTACACAGCATCAACTTGCCCTCCGCCTCCCATGGAATTGAAAATAAAATCCGTGAAATGCACTAAATTTGAATCGGCCGATCTACCACTAAAAAAACCATGTTGGTTTGGCAATATAAAGTGCTTTATTACCGGAGTTAATTGTTCAACTATGATTTTTTCCATAATTTTACTGAAAAGGGACAACTTAGAGATCGGTCTGTAATTCTCTACATCCCGTTTATTACCCGATTTATGAATGGGCATTATGTAGGATCTCTTCCAGGCAGCCGGAAAAACTCCCTTTTCAAAGGACATGTTAAACAGCATTGTCAGTGGTAATGACAATTCGGAAGCACAGTTGACAAAAAATATCGGAGGGATCCCATCAGGTCCCGGACCCTTACCTAGATCCAACCCCTTCAGTTTTTTACATATATCGGACGTTTCAAAACTTATAGTACTAATATCTATTTCACCTACGCATTCCACGTCCGGCAACTGAGGAGCATTCTCAACGAATGACGTCTGGAAAAAATTACTGAACAGTTCGCAAATCATTTTCATATTAGGTACTTGTAGTTTCTTGTTTATAGAACATATTATGGGGAAAACCTGAATGAGGTTTTTTAGAGTGTAAATAGTTATGGACACTCTTCGGATTCGATCTAATATCAGTTTCAGTATTTGGTATAAAAGCTCTATAACACTCCACTTGCATTGACTTTTGCCTAGACCTGAGAAGAGAGTACTCATCATAATCACTTATCAGTCCCGTTCTTTTCCATCTTTTATGGGCCCTTAACTTCTCCCTGATGACTCTTATTAAATCCCTAGTGTACCAGACAGGAAATCTCTGGGAATTAGTATATGCCTTAGATGGCACAAATGAATCGATGCTTCGCTTCAAAATGTCATAAAACCTGTCAAGCGCCTCCTCAATATCTAAGCCAAGAAACTCTTTCCCCCAGTCAATACGGGACAAATATTCCCTAATGGATGGATAGTCGGCTTTGTGGAATTGTTTAACTAGTCGAGATGAACTATTGATATAAGATTCACTTACGTCAGCAACCCGTAACAAGAGAGCCCCATGATGTGGATCCTCTCCAGTTAGCACGTCATCGCAACGAGTGAGCATGCAGTCCGGTACACCACCAATCACCAGATCAAGCACGCGATCATTGACATTACTTATTCCGTTGTATTGCCTAAAATCTGTAAAAGACATAAATTCAATGAGAGGTATACAATTATTATTATTATCGTAATTTGTTACTACGTACGAATGAGAGCTCTCTGAATAACTCCAGCTGATGGTTGGTAAATTAAAGTCACCCAAGAGTAAGAAGAGGTCATCAGGGTTGTTTGATATTAATTTTGAGCTATTTTCAAAAAATATGTTCAAATTATTCAAATGTTCCGAATTTTGTGGTAAATATGTACAACACACATGAAGGGAACCTTTTATTTGTCCTGATGGAATGGTTACCCACAAGTCCTCAACACTAGTACCCCAACCATATTCATGTCTGCTGCGTAATTCCGACTTCACTGCCATGACTACCCCACCACCCAATCTTTGACCTGTCAATTCATATCTTTTGTCACGTCTGTACACTTGATATCTATCATCAAAGACTAAAGAGTTCGCGATCATAAAAAAATTCGTTAAGCCATGTTTCAGTAAGGCATATAACATCATAATCATTACTTAGAACATTTTTAAGGAATCCGTGTGTTTTTGTTCGAAGACCTCTGACATTCTGGTAATAAAACGTTAGAGAACCAGAACCTTTGTCCATAATGGTAAGAAATTTACGACAATCTCCAAGCAGGCACACGCAAGAGGCTCCAGGGAAACGAGAAAGGGAAATGAAGAGGAAGAAAAAGAAGAGAATGGTATACACTTAATTTTAAAGATTCTAAACATATTGGTCATAATGCATCATAGAGAAAACAAAAATAAAGAGGAAACCTATGCTTCCAAAACTACATGAAATTAACTCATACAGTCATATCATCTTCTTTAAATCCATAGGCTTTTTTAAAAGTAGAGTTCTAGAGCTGGAATCTTTTCTAGCATATATTTTACAATGCTTTATCCATAAATATCGACTGTGCTCAGGACAAAGGGTTTAAACCACATCGGTAAAATTTCATAGGAGAAGCAAAAAAACTGTGGGATAAAGAAAATGACAAAAATCATTGTCATTATTATTTTACCATCTTATTGTAATGTAGTTCTTTTATTATGTCATAAAAATTGAAGAGAAAATATTCAGGAACTATCAAGTTATAAGCAAAAAAAAACAGAAAACGACTTTTGCCTAAATTGTGGTTTAATGCCTTTGTCCTGAGCACAGTCGATATTGATATTCCTTGATCCTTGCCAGCTCCCTTACCCGTTTCAGGAGCTGTTTATTTGAAGGAGTTAAATGGCAATTTATAAAGATTCTGGATTCCCCATTGCCATAGCCAAGCTCCTCAGCCTAAATACCACGCCTTCTTCGAACAGCAGCCAAGAGGGCGTCAACAAAATCCCTTCCACTAAATTGCACTATGATCTTCGATGGCTTCTTATGATCACTCCACGAAGCGACCCGCCGAACAAAATTAATATTCTCAGAACTACAGGATACATCCAACTTTCTGGCAATGGCAACTACTATGCCAGTGTTGGCATCTCCGACCCTACCGCGTCAGTGGGCGGAAGACCCGGCTGACGTAGCAGATCCCGTTTTGAGACCCACACATCCACGAATGCCTTGAAGTGTGAAGCGTTTGTGGTATTTAAAAACACTGCCCCAAACCAGATGGGTCAAGGAGTATCAACAGTCATATCCAGAATCATTTCCTCTCTTGCATCCATCATCAAAGGACATTCCCAAAGGATATGCTCCGCATATTGAGCTCCTGTCCTACATAATATGCACCATGGATTATCAGTCAATGCTAACTCAAAAAGTTTACCTCTTAACTGGCCGTGTCCAGTGATAAGTCGTACAGAAAAATGATCAAGGGACAAGAATCTCATTCTCGGTCTTTCACGGACATCTGTAGGGTTACTCTTGACAAAATCTAAACACGATCTAAATCTTAATCATACGACGCGCGAAGTGACTATCTAAATCTTAATCATAGCGCGATGTTTTTGACCATAGTTCCTTTGTACGTCGTATGATCAAGATCAAGACTAGATTAAGATCGTATTTAGATTGTGTCAAGAGTAGCCCTGCTGGAAAGAACTTGTAGACAAGTCTACCCGTTCCTCCAGTGGTCCATCTGTCTTGCCAAACACTCATTGTGCTCTCACAAATCCTGCCGATTGCTCTAAATATATCCCTTATCCCGGTTCCTGCTTCAACAGGTATACCAATATGTTCCACACGTCTTCCAGCCCTGATACCCAGTCGAGCTACACAATCTAAAATTTCAAGATCTGCCGGTAAGACACCAGCAATAATTGGAAGGCCATCACTGGCAGCCGTTCGGTAGGCACCCGTTACCGTGAGCAGGGGAAGTCTCTGACCTCTAAGCACAGCGAGGGACACGGTACCCACAGACAAGCTATGCGACCAATCTCGAGTAGCGTATGTGATTTGAGGCACATACGTTCCCCTGTATATAGTCTTCACAGCTCGACCCTTAAGTCTCCACATTCCTCGAGTGAGTTTTCGCTGAAAGTTTTCTCGTTGAGTTCTTGAAGAAAAGCATATAGATATATATTATTCTGGCGCTGGGCAGGGTCTCGAACCATATCCAAAGATAAGAGATAATTCTCTGCCTGACTGTACGCAGTGAGATCGCCAACAGACAAGCTGCATGCAATAAACATGCAAACTGTCCTCTCCGTACCAACAAAATTCAAGTTATTCAGGATGGGAGGCAAACCCCATTGCTGAATGTAAGTATTAAGTTAGTCATTGATCTTAAATAACTATAGATGAGGCCCCTTATATAAATTACCCCCCCACCCCACTCCGTCTCTAACTAAATATTTCACCAACTTCCTGGAATTCATGGTGGTGGTGCACGGGATTTCAATTTTGAATTGTAAATTCGATCCGGTCCTTTTTTCCAATTTCGGGATTATCTACAGTTAATCCCGGGATTCCGGGTTGGTCCCAGGATTGTATTGCTAATGAAAAGTGGTAAAAAAAGTCAGTAAACCATGTCAAAATCAGTTTTTTATTTATCTTTTGGCAATTTATTTAATTTAAAATTATTTTTCTGTACAATAAATCACAAATGGCTGGGTGAATACCTACCGTATTCAAACACAAACTTGGTGCTCTGCATTAAAAAGACTTCCAACTTTCAGCATAACTTTTGAACCATCAATGACTATTGCCACAATATCGATATCTACTGAGATACCGAACTCAGAAAAGTGCTAAAATTTGAATAGGTAAATAATTGATCTATAACACATATTTTTTCCGTTAACATGTTTAAGATAATTAAAAAATCTATAAAACTTCAAAAAACAGCATTTCGCGCTTTCTGAGTCGTAAGGTATACAGTAAGGGTGCTAACACAAAGAAAGCGGGCTACCTGCTTTCAGATGCTTGCGTCTACCGGCGCCGAGAATGCTTACATGCATTTCAATGGGCACGAACATAGTAAAAGCAGGAACGCCGATTGCGATTTACTTTGCCGGCGCTTACCGGCACTTATCGGCGCTGGCAACCTGATTTCTTTGTATTTGCACACTAATACAAGTTTCGCCTATCAGTGATTCATTAATGCGAATAAGTCTAAATATTGGATTAATCTTACTTATTTAAATACTTATTTAAATATTGGATTAATCCCGATCCCGAAAGTTTCCGGGATCGAATCCACTAATTTATTACGACATTTATGGGGTGTTCACATTTGGCGAATATCGCCAGGCGAAAAAACAGAATTCGCCGGACATCCATTGATCGTCACACCTGTTCACACAGTCCACCGATATAGAAACGATCTGTCAAATGCGCTTTGATTTTGACACTGTTTTCAAAATGGCGGACGTCGAGATGGAGATCGCGAAGTGTTTATTTTTAGTCGAAAATGTTATAGTAGAGGTTATAAGGCGCCTTTTAATTAAGGAAACAAACGCCACAAACCAACAATAAAGATAACAGCTGTCACGAAGCAGGAAACATTATAAAATTTATAGGTTATAAAGTTTTTACCATAGACACGAACGCCGCGCACATCTGCGCATGCGCAAATCGTTCAATCGGCCGAAAAAGTTGGAAGGTGGTCAACTCGAGACGATATCGTTTCTACTTGTTTTTATCGTTTCAGACTAGCTGTCATTTTGTTCACACGATTCAAATGGCTGGCGATATTTTGGTGCCCTGGCGATATTCGCCAAAGTGAGAACACCACATTAGTTCTGTTTGTGAATACGTGTGTTGGATCTATGAGAGAAATATTGGTATCAAACGATTCGTCTCGTCGGGCCGAACAATTTGGTAGCAATATCTCATCTTCGAAAAAAATTGACACATAAGAGGTTTCATAGATCCAACGACGATGCATATAACCTCCAAGCATGGCACGAGATATATGGTGGGTGCTACCTTTTTAAAATAGAATGTAACCTATATGATCCATATTTCTCTCACTTAACTACATAGGTATCTTAATTTTGCATTCTGATTCTACTGTGACTGCTATATATGCAATGTGTAACTAATAGTGATGTAACAAATATTCGTATTCGCATTCGTATTCACAAAAAAATATGCGAATGTTTTGCGATATATTATTTTGGTAATAAAGAGTATCGGATACTTACCCGGTACATTGTAGAAAAAGGCACTGCAAAAAAATATTCTTTAAGAAAACCGAGGAGTTTTGAAATATTTTAAATTCCTATACCATTTTGAAAGTTCGGCGACGGGGGGGGGGGGTAGAAATTTTAATGTTTGAGTAATTGTAGAAATTTAAGCAAGTCTATATTCGCTATTCCCATTGTCGGAAACAAATATTCGCATTCGCATTCGCGAATATCCAATCACTAGTTCGTACATAACCTATGATTTAACGCACATCGCCTTATAAAAACTATGTTTTGGCCACGTACCTACCTACTAATTTATTTTGCTGAATATTTTATGATACGTACCACGCTACATACAATAAATACATAATACAGTATGAAAATTATGTACCAACTAGCTATAATATAGGTAGTCTATATGTATAATATAAATGTAAATAGTAGGTGTGGATAAATAATGAACGTAAACATACACGTCGCACCGGCTTACTCATAACTTTATAGCTGTGTCGAACTTTTTCTGATGCAATAGTATCGTGCTATTCTGTATCTACTATTTAATTATTATATTCCATTGTTTAGAGGTTTAGACCACAGAGTTTTCAGAAAAAAATGTCGTGATATTCCTAAGTAACTTCCACCTAGAAATCACAGGTACATTCTAGAAGCACTAATAAATTAATTTCATCCACAGTAACTCAGTAAAAGTAAATATGCATAGGGTGAATAAAAACAGTTGGACAATGTATCCTATAATAAAATGAAGGTTTATTTTACAAAAAACCATAAAACTGAACGCGAGGTGGTTTCTCACAAATTGAAAAAAAACTTTCCGTATTTACAGAAAAATTAAATATTTGGACCTACAAATTATTATTAAAGATGCTCTTACTCTTCTAAACATTTCGTTTTGTGGTCCAGAATACTGTTATCTATTATAAAAAGCCTCCGTCACTTACTCTGTTTTTATAAAATTTTGGCACTTATGCTATTTTTGTAAAAAAAATATAAAGGAAAAATATGACGGTTATGTTATTTTTGTGAAAAAAAAAGAAGATACTGTAAAAATTATTTATTCAAAATCTTATTAAAAAGTTAATTATAAACTGTAGGTAGGTATTCAGTTGTACATCTCCGTTTCCACTGTTGTTGTCATCGTTGTCAATGTCGTTGTCTGGTGCATTGGAGTTGATATTGTTCAAGAGGTTTTCGTAAAACTGAAGATTACTTGGAGAACTTAAAAAAAATATTAGTCGTCTCAAATTATATCCTTTATTTGGATTCACGGCAATCGAATTCTCATACAACCTTTCTAAATCCAATTCACTTGGAAGTGGTCGTTTATTCCTTATAGTCATCCGTTGCTAGGGACCACTGAATACCTCTCTCACTAACACATACTGAAAATCATTTTCAATTTTTATTTCGCGGACCTGTTTAATTCTCATAGCAGGTTTGCTTTCTTTTAAGAAATAAAGTTCCAATGCTCTTTTTTTAATAGGACCAAAATCTTGGTCGTTTGGCAGGTAACTATAGCCCCTAATAGGAAAAGTATATACCTATAATGAGTTACAATCCATTGGATTGGTCTGCAACGAGTTTGGACTTTCTTCTCCACTCCTCCCTATTCTCAGCCAGTCTCTTCAACTCCATGCATGAGCCACAGCTCATGTCCCTCTTCAGTTGGTCCATATAGGCGTCTCTCGGTCGACCTCTGCCATTTGTGCCTTCGGTCCTACCCTCTGCGATTGCGATGAGCAGTCCCGGGTGTCTGATGTTGTGGCCAATCCAGTTAGCTCGTTGTTGGCAGATTCTTTTGAGGAGTTGCCTTTTTTCGCAAACCCTGGTTAACACTTCTTCGTTTTCGACGTGTTCCGACCAATGATTCTTCAGCATGCGTCTATAGCACCAGATTTCAAATGCCGCTAACCATCTGCTTTCACTCTTGCTGATGGTCCACGCTCGCACCCATATAGCAAAATGCTCCACACAAGAGCTTTAGTGAGATTCTTCCTCACGCTTAAATCAATATTGGGGGATTCCAAAAATTTTGATTTTTTGTTAAAGGCAATTCTTGCCTGGTTTATTCTGCTCATAATTTCTGATTTGGAGCGTCCGTCCTGGTTTATTCTGCTGCCCAAGTACACGAATTCTTTTACTTGTTTGATGCTCACTCCATTTATGGCAATGTTCGCAGTCGCTTCATCCTTTCCACAACCATACATTTTGTTTTGTCTTTATTTATTTTCATGTTGTACTTTGACAGCAGTATACTTTCCATTTTTCCTAAGGCTTCGTTCAGCTCCATCTCGGAGTCTGCGAGCAGTGCTATATCGTCGGCATATCGAATCATGTCAACCTTTTTCCCATTTATTTTTACTCCTGTCCAGTTCTTCATTTCTTCTTTCAGTTCATCAATAGCTCACTGTATATAGCAGTTAAAGAGAGCTGGCGACATTGAGCATCCCTGTCTTACACCTTGTTCTACCCTTGCTTCTGCGCAGCTCTCTCCGCTTTTAATTACAGCCATTTCGTTCTTGTATAGGCTCCAGATTGCTCTTCTGTCTTTATAACTCATTCCTATCTGGTTTAGAGTGTTAAAAAGTTGTTCCCATTCTACTTTATTGAATGTTTTTTATAGGTCGATGAATGCTACATATGTGTTTCTATTTACTGTTACTCTCTTTTCAAGAACAAGTCTTAGACTCAGAATTGCATCTCCTGTACCTGTCTCTTTGCGAAAAAAAGTATACATGATAAATTTGCGAGGAAAAGTATACATGATAAATTTAAAGAGCTTGAAAACATGTACCATTACACACAGAAAATTTACCATTACATAGTTTCTGTTTTGACCTGAACATCCATCGCTGAAGAGAACAAGATGATCACAATAAATATCATTTTCATTGAAAGATTTTAGCAACAGAGACGTAACATCATTCTGCCTCTTTTTTCCTTCTGTCTCAATATACCTATTCAAGCGAACTTTGTTTTTCCCTAAATTGTGGATACAAAAAACATATAGCCAAAGCTGTCTGACAAAAAAAAAACACCGCTTGTTACACATTATTTTGCCGCTTTGAGCCCTTAGTTTCTGGGCTCTTATGATGTTGAATTTTTTTTCTGCTTTGGCCAAGTGGAGAGTATGTTCGACTCTTAAAGATGAAGCGGTATCTACTATGGCAGCTTTAATAATTTTCAGATTAAGCGAATCACACGTTGCACATGTATCTTTTCGAGGGAATCCAAACATCATATTAAAATTATTTTTGAAAACTTACCATTTTTTACATAAACAAAATAAATACATTAAAATACTGTCAGATATATTGTTTTTGTAAAAAAAAATCTCACTTACAGTGGTTTTGTAAAATCAATGAAATTTCAATATCATTTTTTGCCTATTACCTATATCTTTTTTTATCAAAGAGTTACTTAAACATGCCTATAGCATTTTTCGAGAGGAATAAAATGGTATAAAATACTTGAAAACAGAAATTTTGTTAGTTATGAAGTTTTTGTAAAAAAAAAACTTCAAATGAAATCTAGCATTTTACAGAGGGAGGGGTAGTTGTCTTTTTATATGAGTAGGTGAATTATCTATGTTCTTTTTACAATTAACCATTATACAAGGTTATACTCGTATATGTAAATTTAACACATGAAACTACCACATAAGGCTTAGAAAAGACAACATCATCTTATTTGGCAGTACCCCGGATGAGACCTGAACCCCAATTCCGTTGGCACGCCTTTCTCACTTCATCCGATTAGATTTTGCGCAATGTAACATTGTGTAAACGTGGTTCTCCAATTGAGATGTCTAATTGGTTTTGTCAATCAACTGCGCATTTGCCCAAATCCGGTTAAACAATAAAAAAATTGTAAAGGGTTTGGGGGGAGTGGCTCAGGAAATTAATAATAATAATAAGAACACTATTGATCAGAAAAAAAATCATGAGCAATTGGCGAGCTTATTGCCTGGAGGCAATATCTTCCAGCTAACCAAACGAAATTACACATTTTTGCTTGTAAAGGAGCACATTAATTCGATATTATTTCTGTTTTATTACTTTACTTGTGTTATTCTTGTCCTGTTCTGTATCTTTTAACTAAATTGTTATTATTTTATATTTTATTAAATAAACATCTTTCAAAAGGGGCATTGAAGAGAGAGTGTTGCTTAAATGATTCCCACGAAGGCGGTTTCGGCCGGTTGGCCCTTCAGGCCTGCCCTATGGCCCACCCGTGAAGACAAATTTGGTTCAATTATGCGGATAAATAGGAGTTCACAACTCCTCATTATAATGCACGAACCTATTTGTCGCTCCCAAATTGACCTCCAAATTCCGTAGCGATCGGATGGCGACGTTCGGAAGAGCGTGTAAGTCTAACACGACATCTCCCACAAATGGGATAGCCAGTAGAATAATAGCATTTTATAAACATGATAATTGTCCTCATTGTCAATAAAATTAAGACACTTGTGATGGGGGGCCTACCTTATTACTGAATTGAAGATGTTAAATGTCTCATAAGTGACATTTTACAAATACCTGCTTTTGAAAAAGTGTGTATTCTTTTCCCTGAACTCCATGGAATTATTAATTAGTATATCATAAAGGACAGACATGTCTGGAGACACAGGGGAGGCTTATGTTCAGCAGTGGACAGGAATAGCTGCATAAGGAAGTAAAATAAGTGTCAATTTTCGTAACTATTGTGTATCTTAACTACGAAATTGACACTTGCTTGCAACGCCGTCTATATTCGAACGTTAACGTAATGAAAACGTAACGTAACGTAGGCCTTGTAGGCCGGTATCTTCTTTAGAGTGACGTGATCAACTTTCCAATTTATATGGCCTCTCCAGAATAGTCTCGCCTTTCTAATCCATCTCAATCCAATACCCTACGTGTGTTGCGTTCTCCTAATTCCAGTGACTGAACTTATCTATGTGATATATTATGTATGTCTCTTTGATCAGAGGCCTGAGTCAACAACACACTATCGCGTCACGTTCCCGCTCCGCTAGCGTTCGGGCGCAGACGATGGTGCGCCAAAGTGTTAATTTTCGTAACTATTGTGTATCTTAGCAACGAAATTGACACTTGCTTGCAACATCGTCTGCACCCGAACGCTAGCGGAGCGGGAACGTGACGCGATAGTGTGTTGTTGACTCAGGCCTCTGATCTGTATTGAATATTATTGTGTGATGATATACAAAATAAAATGTCTTAATTTTTTATATTATTTGACTGTAAATTTATTACAAAGATGAGTCCACTGGTGGCACCACTTGTGATCCGATTTATTTTTAACGCCTCATATGGGGGAAAACTAGGCCACGGAATAGTTTTCTAAAAAGCGTTAGCGGGTTTACGATCACCGTGTAGATAGGCATTGATCAGCAAATAAAGCGCATGCGTTTTCCCCCTATTTCTCTCGGTACAGTTCCGAAGAATGCCGAAGAGAGTCGAACTAATAGAGTTACTTGACTACATGACTACGTGATTTGGCGATACGAACGAAACGCGTCAGTCGGAATTAAAACATCAGAGTGAGGGGCGCGTAATATGGATCGCTAGCACAGAGGATTATTGTCTTTCACACACCACGGCCTTTGTCCGCTGAATTTTTACTTTATTTTTTTTTAATTTTCTTCATTAATTCCTTCGTGCAGTCGAATCGCAATAGTCATTGTGTTTTGGTGCCAAATCAACGTGATTTTGAATAAATTGGTTGTAAAAGACAACCATTTTATCTTGTTTACAATTTTATACCTTTTATCTTTTGTGTGCAAATATAAATATTTTTCAACCAACATGGTTGAAAAAATCCTAGAAGAAACCAATTATGAAGGTGAGTTATGTTATTTTGAATCAGTTACTGTCAATTTTTTTCTCTACTACATTACATTGTACAATCGTTTTATTATAATATGCATTTCCATTGTTTTTGCATCACCTCTATTTACTAACTTGATTATAATTGCGTACGCTTTACATGTATAGTCACCAGTGGCTATACTCTTAAACAAGTAATGCAGTATTATAAATGTGAAAGTAGATCGAGTTTGGCAAAATGTAACATCAAAATTTGGATTTTATCTAAGGATAAGCAGATACCAACAGTCATATAATGCGTCGACAGTTTGTTTTGGGTCGGTTGATCAAGTTATCTGGTGCGTAGCGATCCCTCTTTGAGTTTCTCAAATTGTGCTTTTTATCAATTAAACTAATGTTGACATGCATTACACGGTACATATAAATATGTAAATAATCTACAGGGTCTTACGTGGTATTTATCACTTCAAACAGCACAATACAATCGTGTAGGCAGATGTGTCGTGTTGACCCGATCACCTGATCAGCGACAGCGATTCTGTTCTGTGCCTGTGCCTATCACTTTATACTATAATAGTACAATAATATGTACCTATATTATAACGTGGTGTTTATATTATTATGATTATGTACTTTCGAACTAACAAGCGCAGCAGATCTGTAGAAAGTGTGTGCGTGCACCAATACTACTAAACGCTGAAGTCGAACAGTGGTTCTCAAGCATTGATTTCTGTTGGATTTCACGAAAGAATTATAGAAAAATTGCATAGGAAACACTTATTTTTCTGTCGTTTTTTATGATATAATCTGATTGTGGCATCGAATGTAGACACATTATGCTGTGCATTACTTGAGATTTCCAGAATTAGAGTAGTTACGTTTTGTTTCCAATTGTCATTCGTTTTGCGTTGAATTGTGAACTTATTGATGTTGTAAATGTACCTAAAACAAGCCATAGTAAGTCCATTGATAATGAAATACTGACAAACCCTGCAAATATTTATATAATGAGTTACAATCCATTGGATTGGTCTGCAACGAGTTTGGTTTTTCTTCTCCATTCGTCTCTATTCTCAGCCAGTCTTTAGCCCTACGTATGAGCCACAGTTCATGTCTCTCTTCAGTTGGTCCATATATGCGTCTCTTGGTCGGCCTCTGCCATTTGTCCCCTCGGTCTTACCCTCTGCGATGGCGATGAGTAGTCCTGGGTGCCTGATGTTGTGGCCAATCCAGTTAGCTCGTTGTTGGCTGATTCTCTTAAGGAGTTGCCTTTTTTCGCAAATAAACAGTTTTTTCTGCAAATAAACAGTTGTTATTATCTGTGATGACTGTTTGATCTGAAGTAAGTTATAAATAAAATAAGTTCTGTATTCGGTACTGTAAATTTCGATAGTAAATCTTGTAGCTTTTCTTCAGTACCATAATATTTTTCAAATGCATGTCTACAATACTATGACAAAGATGGCCTATTCTTGAGAGAATTTCATTTAATGACTAATATGTATTGTTTTCCCTTTTATTTTTTGAGACAAACATCGGACATTGGAAGTGCATAAAGTCAGTGGCGGATTCAGAAAAAACTCAAGGGGGGGGCGCTAAAGATATCTTGAGCTACCTTTACTTTTATCGTAATAAAAAATAATCAAGAAGTGTTGATTAGTGAATAATTTTACATACTCAGTTATTTTTCATAAAAGATAAAAAATGTAGAGTTGATATGCTGTTTTCTGACATATTCCTACAGAAAGGCAAGGCTTTAGCTTGGCAGTATGCCCGTAATTTATCAAGTTATGACTTATGAGTAAATAAATAAACATTTTGTAGAAAAAATATTGCAAATTTTGTATCCATGTAGAACTAGAAAGACACCAGTTTAGTAACTGCACTTTGTTATTATCATCCACTGTTCTGTGATGTGTGTATTTATAGTAGAATATAATATAATGTACATAACATGTCTGATGTCAGTGCAGTGCAGTGGGATCAGTCAATATTGGGGCATGCCGGCTGCCGGTTATGTACATACATATTTATGTATTATGTCTATGTATACATAACGTAATTATAATGGGTGTATCTTACTATACTATAATAATATTATGTACTATAGTAATACTGTATATTAGGTATAATATGAATAAGTATAGTATAATGTAGTATACTAAGTATACTAGCGGCTGTTGCGCAGTTGTCGGAATGAGAATGGCGGCGTTGTCATATTTATTATTACTTGCAATGGAAAACAGAATACCGGTTTTATACTTGGATAGTATAGTATACATTATAGGAAACCTCTCAATAGGAATATAGCTCAATAATATCAACTGTGATCAGGACAAAGGCATCAAACCACAATTTTGACAAAAATCATTTTATGTTTTAAAGTCAATCATTTGTGTCTTTTACACATTCTGGCAAAAGCATTCAATTCCTAAATGTCTAGTTTTTATAAAAAATGCAAAATATTTTTTTAGCTAGGGCTTAATTGCAAATATCCAATAGGACAAAGGACTCAAACAGCATGAGTTTCATTATTAACACCAAAAAAATTCATCCAGACATAATTTTATGGCGAGGTAAAAGGCATCAAACCACATAACCCCAAACATGCGACATACATATCTCTTTAACATGTTGCTAAAGTTTGTCAGGACAAAGGGTTTAATCCACATTTTAGTTAATTTTTTGCTTATAACTTGGTAATTTATGAATATTTTGTCCTAAATTTTTATGACATAATAAAAAAACGGTATTATATAAATGATCATCAAATAATATTTTTAATCCTAGTCACCGACCATCAGAAAAATAAAACGATAATCAAAAAAGTAAAATTAACACCAAAACAATACCACCAAATATTTCATATTCCGATCATCAAAATATAAAATAAATATCATCAAATAAATGAAACTAACATCAAAATTATTACCTACAAATATTAAATTCCGATCGTCAAAATATTTCGGTATGACCACCAAAAAATACATTTGACCATAAAATAAATAGATTGATTGCCAAAATAGTAGATTGATCGCCAAATTTGTTATTATAATAACAAAAATCGTTCATAATATTTAAGTAAATTCATTAGAAAGTCTCTTTCTTCACTATCGTGATTTTTTTAATAATGCTTAAAATGACATGACCCTTTTTATTATTTCACTATTCACGACTACAATGATAATATTTGAATACTCAATCCCGTTGCAGATGCACTATTATCGGAACTATGATACTTAAGCGGCACCACCCGTATTCGAGTATTTTTTCCATAGAAAAAGTAATATATACGAAACTTAAGGAAATTTATATTCGAACTAGATTTTATTTTCGCCGGTTTTATTTTATTTTTGCCGGCAAAAATAAAATAAAACCGGCGAAAATAAAATCTAGTTCGAACATAAATTGGCTCCACCCGTTGTCGAGTATTTTTTCCATAAAAAAAGTAATGTGTACGAAACTGTAGGAAATTTACATTGGTACTTGATTTTATTTTTGCCGGTTTTATTTCGAATATAAATTGTCTCCACCCGTTGTCGAGTATTTTTTTTCTATAGAAAAGTAATATATGTACAAAACTGTAAGAAATTTATATTGGAATCAGATTTTATTTTTGCCGGCAAATGTTTTATTGTTTTGGATTCAATTTAGAATTATTTGAGGATCACGATTTGATGATCAATCTACTATTTTGGCGATCATATTGAATTATTTGGTTGGAATATTTTATTTTTAAGGGTTCAATTTAGAATTATTTGAGGATCACGATTTGATGATCAATCTACTATTTTGGCGATCATATTGAATTATTTGGTTGGAATATTTTATTTTTTAGGGTTCAATTTAGAATTATTTGAGGATCACGATTTGATGATCAATCTACTATTTTGGCAATCATATTGAATTATTTGGTGACGATTTTGGTATATTTTTGATGATCACTTAAATACAAGCCATAAAAAAACTACATTACAAAAAGTTGGTAAAATAATAATGTCAATAATTTGAAATTTTCTTTATCGCTTCTATAAAATTTGACCAATGTGGTTTGAATCCTTTTTTACTACTACTATACCATCACGGCATATCCCACAAGTGGGGTAGCCAGCAGATCAGCTGCACGTAAGAAACATGCAAACTGTCATCATGAATCATGAAACATGAATCCTTTTTTGCTTCTATAAAATTTGACCAATGTGGTTTGAATCCTTTGTCCTGAGCACAGTCGATATATAGATACAGACAGCTTGCTGCTTGATAATTATTTTCACAAAATAAACTTAGTAAAGCTATTTTGTGCTACATCACCAACCACAGAAGTCTCTTTAAAATTTTGTGTAAAAAACTTCTAGTTATTTTATTTATTTATTTATTTCAATATACGGCTGTATTCAATGCTGCTGCAATACTTCTCCTGAGAGGTCGAAGATTTGAGCACATTACTCCTCTCTTGCACAACTTACATTGGTTAAAAGTAAAGCAACGAGTGGAGTATAAGATATGTGTGATGGTGTTTTCGGCCTTGAAGGGTGTATTACCATCTTATTTGTCGGAGATGTGCGAGATCGAGACCATCAGTGAAAGACGGCTCATGCTTCGCTCAGCACAGGGTGAGGCAAAATGCAGACCGATTGAGCCATCTCGATCTCGCAAAACAGGCTTTAGAGATAGAGTGTTTGGTGTTGCGGGTCCCAGATGTTGGAACAAGCTGCCTCTGTGTCTGCAAGAGGAGGTGAATGGAGAGAGTTTTAAAAGAGGGCTGACTGCACTCATTGCTGAAAAGCGACTTCGTCCAGCCAACCGCTCTTACTGGGATTCGAACCCGAGAGAAGCATAAGAGATATAGGTGGAATTGGTGAACGTTGCCATGGTGTAAAGCACTTAAGCCAGCCAAAGCCGATTCGTAAACATCGGAACACCTAATACTCTCTTCTCTACCCTGCAAGTGATGCATATATTGCGATTAAAACCATACCTATCGTATATAATACATCATAACACTTTCGTAGGTGAAAAATTCCAGTTTATACGAAAAAAATAACTTCGCATATATAGGACAGGCGTAACTAAGAAAAAAAAATAATATATAATTCAAAATTCTATCAGTTATAAGTAACTAATAGAATTTTGACATGACCATAACTTAACAGGCAGTAAATCTCTGGTTTTATAGGAAGTATTAACCTTTCAACTCTGTATTCCAGTCACTAATTATTATTATTCAATGGTTTTTAACAATTTATATTTTCATGTCAGTAGTAATTTCACAGTACATTTGAACAGGTAACACTATCAAATATTCGTTTTTAATATAATTATATACCCATTGAGAAGAAGGCTAGCTAGATGTCCTGTAGGGAACAGAAAAAAAAGATTATCAACAAATAAAAAAACTACAGCCTTCCTTCATTCATAATTTATTAAAGATAGTTAAATACCATAATTCATATTAAGCAACTTTTTTCACCAGAGTCCTCAAGAGCGTCAAAGGATCTTAAATTGGTTGAAGGATAGTAAAAGGGGCGCCAAAGAAACAAATCATTCAACCTCAACCTTACTATAAGCAATATTGTGATTATTTTGGTTCCATATGGGACAGTTCTGTCGGGACGCATTTCTGATTTTGACCGTTTTGTTTATTTTTGATCAATTTTTTTTTTAAACATGGAATTCAGTAGAAAATTCTACAACTTTTAGTAACGAAAACATCTTGATCTATTCTAAAATATTTTGATTTTCAACTTCATAATTTCCCCGCTATAATGAGAACTTTAATAAAGAGAAAATAATCCATTAATTTAACATATATGCTATCTTATTATATTACAAGATATGTGTAAAAACTCATTTAACTATTTCGTCCTAAAAAAGAAGTGACAAATCCTAACCCATACAGATCTTACTTATAAAGTTAGGGTTTCTAAATTTTTATATAATATAGATGTGCATGGGTACTACCTAATCACAAATAGAATTGATTATAGATAATAAATAAATCATGTAGCACCCAAAATTTGGTTATCTGTTTGGTTTGGTTGATCATTTGGTTTTCTTAAATGTAGTGTAATATTGTTTTGTTAAATTTGTCACTGTTATACTTGTAAATTTTATGTATGATTATGTATTTAGACATGTAATAGGCTTTTGCCATGAATTTTTGTAAAATAAAATAATATTCTATTCTATTTCTCCAGAAAAAATCTGACTGTCTGATTAGGAACCAGGAATACCTCTATTGTTATAAACTCACCCCCTGTGCATTGGATTGAATTTTATGATATTTTAAATGTGTCTTAGCTGCGTGGGTGGTATATTGGAGAGCATGGTGAGCTTTGGTAGAGGGGCTAGTTTTAAAGTACCATTGATAATTTTCATAGCTTCATTTAGTTGGATGTCTTGTGAGTTTTGTGTATGCACACTTCCACACCAGTGAACAATATTCTGTGGCCGAGTAAACCAAACCGATTCCCACAATTCTCAATGTTTAGACATTGTGTCGCCTTGTAGTTATTGCAGTATTTTTTAATCTAAATTCTTTATTATTCTCTCAAATAGAGGATCTTGTGATACATTAGTCTTGAATAGAGAACATTTCCATTTGTTCCTATTCATCTTAAGCATTGACCTGAAAATCTAAAGTGTCACTTAATCAGACATGTAAGTTAACATAGCAGATATTCTGTAATTGTGAGTACTTATGATGGCCATATACTTCTTTTTTTCATACAGCATTATGCATTTGGTAGATCTAAAAGGGTCACTACTATATTTTTTGTCTCCTGGAAGCCTGCTTCAATAATAACTACAGTATATTATTAAGACCAATAGAGTAGCCGATGTTCTGCTTAAAAATACTTTTGCTAACAATTTAAATGTCATACTGAAGAGTGAGATGGGTCAGTAGCTTTATGAATTATTTAGGGATTTGTTTAGTTTAAGGCTGTGATCTTAGTTTCTTTCCATGCTGTGAGGATATGCAACCTGTAAATAATTTTATAAACCATCGCATTACTTTTGGCCCTTTATTCTTCATAAATTCTGGTAAAATTTGTGTTAGTTGGAAGAGATCGCGCCTTTGCAATAAATTCGGCCTCTGTATATTGATTGTATTTAATTTGAATGTATACCTTCTACGAAATTGTGTGCTATCAATGTACAGTAAAGAATGAATGAATAAATAAATAAAATTTCATCCTTATCTGCAGCTTTTACATATTTTGTATTTTTTAAAGCTACATTTTTCCAGCTATGGATATCGTGTTGATTTTTCCTAGAAGGTGTTTGTTTTTTTGGTTTAATTTGTTATCTGCTTCGAGCATTTGATCAACTTTGTATATAATAATAATTAATTAAATTATCTGCTTCGAGCATTTGATCAACTTTGTATATAATAATAATTAATTAAATTAGATAAAATGTTCTTTTTGTTCTCAGTACATATATTGTTTTCCCAGATAAATAGAATACATGAATCTATTTTGTCAGCAGGTAACGAGGGTTGTGTTAGCAACTCTGGAAGCGAAAGGGAGTGTGAAGGGGGTGCTGGGGGAAGCAGTGGTGGAAACAATGAGCCCAGAGGAGGGCCAGAGTCTCCGGAGGAGCTCCAAAGGCGTAAAGAAGAAGCTCGTCGCAGAAGGAAGAAGAAGAAGCGTGCTGCCAGTTCTGTTGTGTCATCTTGTTTCCAAGAACTGTACAAGTTGACGGGAGAAGTGCTGGGTGAAGGAGCATATGCTTCTGTGCAGACTTGTGTCAACATTTATACGGAGATGGAGTTTGCTGTGAAGATTATTGACAAGGTGCCTGGCCATGCCAGAGCACGTGTCTTTAGGGAAGTTGAGACATTCCATCATTGCCAGGGACATCCCAGTATCATACAACTTATTGAGTTCTTTGAGGATGAGGAGAAATTCTATCTTGTTTTTGAGAAGGTAAACCAATATACCAATATTAATACAATATGTCTGGTTTTTGCAAGTGTTTTTTTTTTCTTTGTAAATAATAACATTTTGTTGTTTCAGATAAGTGGTGGACAACTTTTAACTCGTATCCAAGAACATCAACATTTTTCAGAACAGCAGGCAGCAGAAATAGTCAGGGAAATAGCACTTGCTTTAAATTTCCTTCATGCCAAAGGAATTGCCCACCGTGATCTCAAACCGGAAAATATTTTATGCGTGTATCCTGATCGTCTCTGTCCTATCAAGATCTGTGACTTTGATCTTGGTTCTGGAATCAATTTCAGTACCAGTGTTACTAGTCCACTAGCTACTCCACAGTTGAGAACACCTGTAAGTGTCTTAACTAATATCATAGTACATATACAGTACAGTACACACTTATATAGGTATAACTATCTGATCTTAATGGGTGTGTTACGTAATATGTTGCAGGTAGGCAGTGCAGAGTTTATGGCTCCTGAAGTGGTTTCCTTGTTTGTGGGAGCCTCAGCTGCGTATGATAAAAGGTGTGATTTGTGGTCCTTAGGGGTAATCACTTACATCCTCTTGTGCGGTTACCCACCATTCTATGGGAACTGCGGCACTGACTGCGGCTGGGATCGTGGAGAAAATTGTTACCAATGTCAAGAGTTGCTCTTCAACTCTATACAGGAAGGGAGGTATAGTTTCCCTGAGGAGGAGTGGAATGATATCTCTGAAGATGCTAAAGATCTCATTGACAATCTTCTAGTTCGTGATGCCCCTAGTAGACTCAGTGCTGCTCAGATCTTGGAGCATCCTTGGCTCAAATGTGCTGGACTAGATGAAACCGACTCAAAGGCTTTACCTTTGAACACTCCACTACATACTCCATCTAACATCCGTAGGAACCAATCTGCTCGTGACCTTTCTAACTTTGCCGAATCTGCAATGCAGGTGAACCGAGTAATCATGCAACACTTCTCTATGAACTACTCGTACATGGAGAGGCCAAATGTGTATCGGCCACAGGGAGATAGAGTGCGTGCTACTCAGTCTTATTATTGCCCTAAAAAGAGGCCTCCCACCCTCATCCGCAGAAGTAAGCATGTTCCGAAGGATGTTGACAGTATCTACCAGTTGCATCTACACAGTGATAATGTTGATCCACAAGAACTGGAGAATAGAATTAAAATGAATAGGATCAACAAGGATCAGTGCAAAGTTAAAAGTGTTCCCAAAGAAATTCCTCGAGACTCCGTCATTCATTACCGTAACTCCAGTGATGATGACGTATTTCAGAACAAGACTGATAAAACCAATCACCAGGTGAAAGATAAAAACAGTTTTACAGTGAATGGTAGATCCTCAGTCACTAGTGTTAGTAATGCTATGGACCAATTGAAAGTATCAGGGAGTGCCACCAGGTATGAGAACTGGAGGGAGAGACCATCACCTCCAGACTCGGAGACCAACTGGAGATTGGCGGCTGAGACCACTACTCCATTGGGTCTGTCACCTCCCACAGAATCTCGTCTCATGCAGCGCCGCCTCAAGTCCTCCCTCACATCCATGGAGAATGTTACCCTCGGTATTTGTTAATTCTATCAAAACCATCTTCCTATACTTGATGTATTATTTACGTACTACTTATTATAGATATATCCATTACTATGTACACAATATGATTTGATGTGATATACAGCTATAACTATCTAATAATCTCTTATCTTCCTAACAAATTTCTTACACAATATTTTTGTCCATAAACATGAATCCCATCATTTAAGACATGTGCCATCATGCTGACAGGCTAAGTGTTTGTTTGCGCTGTCCATTAGAATGTATATATCGACAGGTACATAATGTAAATGAAGCAACACATTATTCTGTTAGTATTTTATAATATGATATGATTGTCATAAATATTGATAAATGTTTGGGACTGAAAATGGTATGTTAGGTACATATTATTATATTTAGTGTACCTACTGTCTGATTGGCATAGCCGGGATCATATAATTAGTGAGGACTGGCAGGCGATGGAAAATGGGAGTAATTTGTGTTTGTCTCTATAGTTTATCTGTGAGAATGTCCAATGACAAGAAAATGAGCATTTAATAGTCTAATTTTAATAAGTATCTGCGCGCAATGCATTCTTATTTATATCATTCTTCATTCCAAATTTAATTTTTGTTATTATTTTAAATCAGTTATCTGTGGTAATGAAGTATGAACATGTCTGACAGCGGTGTATAGGTGCAGGCATATTTAGCGAGTGCGATGTAAGGAGAGAGACGAATGGATGGGATGAGTGTTGTTGTGTCACCACAGAGCACATGAAATGATGTGCTAGTGATACATACTGATGCCGCTGTCACACTGGGATTGGGATCGGATTAGTGTGTGATGCACCTTGTTTGTAATTCTATGTACATATGCCCGTAAGATGGAATAGAAAGAGCTCAAGTTCAACTCTGTATCCTGTGATTTGGAATATATTATATAACTATATATACAAACAAACAAAATGTCATTGTAAAACTACATTTGTATTTAGTTTTGTATTATGTATGTTAAAATTGTATTTATTGTTGAAACTATGGTAATTCATTTTCACATAAATGCTTTATCATTTTTTTTTTATTAAATTTGTTGTATTCAATGTTATTACTGGCAATTGGCCTCAAGTATGTTTGTTTCTGAATGACCCTCGCTGTGTTACGTGAATGTGCTGAATTTATGACAAGATATGTAATATGGGGATGTGACATTGTCTAGCCTACTGTAAAGAGGAAGCTGGAACCTCACCTCCGCCACATTGAATATCTTGAATGCGCTATGCAATGCAAGCCAGTGTTTTTACTTTATAGTACATCTGTATGTAAACTAGTCCATTTGATTGCCCACTATGTTATGGATTGTTTGATTGTGGTACATGCTGAGGAATAACTATATGTGGCTTCTCAGATATATGTTGAATTGTTTCTTTGTGTTACAACATGTCCATGTGGTTGATATTTCTCGTATAATTATTTGTGATATTCGCATAAGCAATAATGACAAACTGGTATTGGTGGTACACTTACCAGTCTAGTGCTTAACTTTAGTGTTTCACACATCCACACGTACACATTGTCAAAAGATACGACACATATGATTGCATAAACATAAGCATCGTGCCACACCACACTGTCTCCATATACATATGTGTGTGAGTGTGGAGTGGTGTAGTGAGGTGTGATTTGTCCATACCTTCCTAACTAATTCATAATATGTAATGTGTATGTTGTTGGTATAGATTTCATCTATTTATATTTACATGTTGTTTCAAAAATAGTCTATTTTTGTTAGTTATAAAATAAATTGTGTACCTTAGGATATAAAACTGGCATCTAGTATCAATGCTAGGTGCTAGTATTAAAATACACAAAACATTATTTCTGCAAATGCTGTGCAATTAGTTAGTGGCTATGGATGTATATTCGCTTCACCTATGAAGTATTTGCAAAGGGGCCTGTGATGTAGGTTGATAAGACAAAGATTTGCCATAACAGTTGTGCGAATTGTGGAAATGATGTATTGTCGCAATTCATAAGAATATACACATGTACCTGCCTGAGTTGTCCAATAGCGAGCTGTGTCATTATAATACATATTATATTTACCATATAATAACTACATTCATATTATATTATATAAATATATATCACATGTTATACTTCCTTAGATTATATCCTCCTTCTGCTATTCAAAGAGTATCATGTGAATCAATCATATAAGGGGCTAGGAGTGACTTGGAAAGTTGAATCATACCCATCTGTCATGTCAATGTAAGTTTTCATTATAGGCATTAGTTATTCAGACCTATCAATATCAACCTGTTTGTAACATTCCAACTGAAAAGATATACTCTGAATAGAATATATATATATATATGTAACTTACAATTGAGTAAACAATTTGTGTTTGAAATATGCGATGTGATGATGGTGAACATAGCTCTGTATCAATGTTTTCATATTGATAAGTGAAATCATTGTCCTTGTTAAGTGTATAATACATAATATTAGTAGCATTCTTTGGGTGCTTCCTACTTAGTAGCCAGAAATGTAAGTAGGCGGAGTGACCGCGACTGGTCTCCTGATGTTGTACATTGGTATATCAGTCTTTCTATTGATGAAAGGCAAGTACATAATTATGTGTATTACAGAAACCCCCTCATGGCACGGCTTAATATTGATGAGAAATCAATGAGATATGATGATATTTCCATTAATCCATTGAATGCTTATTAGTTGTAAGAATCCAAAAATGTACAAAGATATTTTTAAATCACGAAAATTTTATATGAATAAATATTGATAAAAGCAAATATTAGGACTAAATTTTATTTATTTCAAAGCTGGTAGATACATACTATAAATTAACTGTAATGGAAATAACTTTACCAACAACTCTTTTGTAAGATGGTAACTGTTTTTTGTACTATGAAATATATTTGTTTATATAGAATATAAAATGTGCATTTCCAAGGTAAAGGTATGTGTTATATATATATATATATAGTAGTATAATAATAAAGTGAGAATGGTGCCATTATCACCAGGTTACACTCCTGTCTGTGTATAACATGATTACTGTGGGGTGTGATTTACATGCACTCACACTTAGAGTGACTGGCAGATGCAGGACACAAGGAGTAACTAGTAGGTAGATATATCTCTATCTATGTATGGTGTTGTATTCATAATAATATACTAACTACACTACATACTGTTTGTGGGAACATTCACTATACAAACATTGCATACCTATTTATTACATTGTCTATTACATCTATCCATTTGTGCTTTATCTTGTATACTTGTTTTCAAATAAAATCAGTTTTTTTTACTGGAGAAATACACACTTTATTTATAAATCACCCATCTACAAATAGTTGCACTATTTGTTAGCAGGCATAATCTTAATTGCTATGAATGTCATAAAAGCGCATCTACCTACGTGGCATTTAACAGCAAGCAGTTCTTCCATTTATAGCAGTGTTTCCCAAGGTGGGTGTGGAATTGCGCTTCCACATATTATTGAAAATTTACTCTTTAATTAAAAAAAGGCCAGTGGGGCATATGACTTGAAAAGACTACGGTGGGACATGTCATAAAGGTTGGGAAACACTGATCTATAGCTTATGTGCATTACTTGCATATGGATATTTCACCTACTAGTAAGTCATAAGATACAGCATAGTTGTGTTATTAGGTTGAACAAGTATGTAAAGGCAGATATGCGTCGCTGAGTTACGAAACCCGCTATAACAGATTTTTGTAATACAGAGAAAATCGATAAAAACTATTATTTAAGTATTAAGCAAACTTTTTTGAAATATAATAACTTTATTGATTGTATGATTGGTGTAAGTATTTATTTCTAAAACAAATTTTGTGATTAAATAAAAAAAAACGGTTCATTTTGTATAAATAAAATTGCACGTGTCCGCTTTTGATAGGCACATGATGTTAAAGCGGGTTTCGTAAGACACACAGGATGATATAGTGGATTTTGTTAGAACTATATTCAAGTGCAACCTGATAATTTATTCCAGTGGCGTCAACAAATTAAAATGCTGATATTTTATTTTAACAATTATTTATTTATATAAAAATAGCATGGGTATTTACATTTCAATAAAAACGTAAATTTATATGATTTAACAAAATACGTTTTATTACTTACTTTTTTCCATAGAAAAAGTAATATTTTCGAAAACTGAGGAAATTGTTGCCGTATGTAGAATTACTTTTTAGTCACCAAATTTTTGAAAAACTTTTTTTATAAGAAAAAATTGCAACTATGAAACTTAAACGGCCCCACCCGTTGTCAAGTAATATGTACAGAACTTTAGGAAATTTATATTCAAAGTAAATTTTATTTTTGGCGGCAAAAATAAAATAAAACTCAAAATTAAAATCTAATTCAAATGTAAATTGGCCCCACCCGTTGTCGAGTATTTTTTCCCTTAGAAAAAGTTTTATATTCGAATTAGATTTTATTTTTGCGCTTTTATTTTTTTTTTTGTCGGCAAAATAAATAAGTTTTATTATGTACCGAAAGGCATGCGATTTTAATTTTATTTATACAACTTACAAAAAGAGTGATTTTAAACATCAAGTAAGAATTCGCATTACGTGAAAGAAATGATAATCAATATTGTACATAAAAAATTGATGAACGGCTGAGGCACAAAAATGTTTCGGAGACATTTTATTAATTATGCATATATTTTTGTATGCAGATTTATTATCAGTTGATGATAATATACCTGAATTCTTTCATCATAATAATATCCATTTTTATTTCATAAATAGCATGATAAAAAAGTGTTCACCTATATCACATCAGAACTGCGCGCCACTGAATAAATACAGCAAAACGCGCAATATTAACCCAAAATATGTCAATATTTACTTACCGTTTTTGGCGTTGTAAGTGAATTTTCCAACTTTCTGGATGACTTATCTTTTTCCCTTCTTTGTTTTCTTTACATTTTTTAACATTAAAATCTTGATCACTCATTATGAATCAGTTTAAATTGCAATTATTTTAGAGAACCCAGAACACCAAACTCACCAGATAGGAACAATTTTGTACTGGCGGCCATATTGATTTTTTGAAAATACTGGACTCTTATTGGTTGGTTGAGTTATAGGGGATATTGAAAGGGACATTAAGTGATATAGTGGGTTTCGTTTCTCAACCTCGTTTTATTTTATTTTTTCTGAAAAAATGGTGAATGTTTTCAAGTATACAATTTTCTAAAGTTATAGAATATTTGATTACGAATCCAACGACATAATATAACTCAATTTTTGTTAAAATGTGTTATAGCGGATTTCGTAACTCAGCAACACATATAATTATGGGTGACTTCCTACTATGCAATTTGTTATTAAGATCGGTACTAGGTGAAATTGGCTGTTTTCAGAAACTCTTCTATCCAATAGAAAATGTCAGAAATGAGGAAAAAAGTCCCTGATTAAAAAATAGGTATTTTTTCAAAAATTTTCTTTATTTATTCAAACTCAATTATTTCAGAACACTACCATATGAACATATTCTTATGGTGAAGATAGTATAGAAGAAGTACAGGACTTCATGTATCGATGGCTTAGACCACAGATGTTGTAGGTGCAGTTTTCATAGTTTTGAGACAATGGAAGTTGAAAGTTTGTAATATTATATTCCTACAGAACATACTTCAGATAAGATTTGCATGCGTTTAATAATAACTCATTTTCGGTAAAAACTGCACTTACAACATCTGTGATTTAAGCCATCGATATTTGGGTAGCATTCTCACAAACACTAATGAAATGAGTGTGGAAATAACATCTAGAATAAAGTGTGGCATGAGAGCAGTGCTAGCAACTAAGTCCTTATCCAGAAGAGTGAAACTTCAAATATACAATAGCCTCATTAAACCAGTGGTCATCTATGGTTCGGAATGAGTTCGTCGGTAACCTGGAGGTAGTGTCAGCCTCGTGAAAATGGGGTCCATGGTGTGATGCCAGGTGCCGGCAAACTCCCCTTTCACGACACAAGCTTTTAGTAGCTTACTGTGAAAGGTGTATAAGGTTGTATTTGGGTTTATAACAAAAACTCAGATATATCTTAAAAAAAAAAACAAATCCTGGTGTATGATGACCCTAAAAGACCAACAAAGACTTCTGTCTTTTGAAAATAAGTTTCTAAGAAAAATATTGGGTCCACGACTGAGTATCGCAGAAGGAACCTGAAGGCTTAAAAGCAATGAAAAAATTTGATGCACAACTAACTTTTCATTGAGATCAGATCCAGAGATTGGCTACGTCGTTAAATCCGAAGAAAGGCATTCTGCAGGATATACCCGAGGGCAAAAGACCGTTAGGAAGACCAAGACAAAGATTGTTGGATAACATCAACCGAGATCTAGAGGAGCTAAATGCTGAAAACGACTGGCAGTCCATTGCTCAAGATAGAAAAGCTCGGAGATCTATTGGTTCGGAGGCAAAGGTCCTGCAAGGGCTGTTCGGCCATCAGAAGTAAGAGGTAACTCTTTCAAACTGTAAAAACTGAGAGGTAAAAACAAAGGTCTACAAGAGCTAAAACGATTTTACTTGAGTCGAGACATTACTGCTGGAATCGGTTATTGAAAATAATAATGCAAGGGATTTGTACAATAGAAAAATTAATTTACATGAATTAGGTGTGTACATTTTTATTTATTGTTTTCCTTTTACAGTTTTTCTTCTAGATTTCCCCAGTCTCTGATTCTTTTGCTTTGTTCCTGAATTTTTTCCAGCTGTCTTGTTCTTAAATCCAAAGTTAGCAGATGATTCCCTTGTATTTTGTTTATTACCTCGTTTCTTACCACCAAATCCAAATTTCATGTTTTTCATGTTCCTCTTTGCGGCACTTTTTTTGTTTAATGCCAATTTTTTATTATTTTTACTTTCACTTAAAAAGTCATCTTGACCTTTAAGTCCTTTGCGATATTTTTTTATTTGGCTTAACATTTCTTTCTTTTCTTTTGCTCTTTCTTGTTTAGTTTGAGCCTAGAACAAACACAACTATGATGAAAACAAGTGCAATTAATATTAATTGTTTGTAAGCCCAAACGAAAAATAAATTTGAAAAATATAAGAAATATTGAAAAATGAAGTTAAAATAATACAGAACGAGAAGGAAATTGACATAAAATATGCAAGTTAACCTATAAAATACTAAAATAAAGAGACGCGGAGATAATATACATAATGGTTTACTACAATACAATGATAACGATATGTACCTGTAACTGCTTCCCCATTTTCTTCTGCTGTCTTATTTGTCTCACTTTCTCAGCTCTCATTTGGCCTGCTTGCTTCGCCATGAGGTTCTGTCTAACCTTCTGCATATGTGAATCAGTTTTAGCCATCTCTGCGAAGTACGTATCAGGTCTAGGAGAACACATTTAAAAATATAAAAAGCACCATAATTTTTCAAATTTTTCTGTACTATTCTTTGGGTTGAATTTTTTTTTTTGTGAAAGTTCCCCATTAATTGATATATGAAAAAACCAACCTTTTAGTGACCACACCAATTTTGTGCAGCCGTTTGATACCTTCTATGACTGAAGCTTGCGCTTGTCTATGAAGCAGTGTTTCTCTTTGGAACTCATTAATCACAGGATCTTTACTGATGTCTAAAGAAGGCAGCTTTGCATTGTTATTCAGTATGTTCCTACAAAATTATTTATAATTGATGATCATAAAAATTTTGACACTTTAACTCACAATGTTAAATTACGCAGAAACTCGTGTAAGATGACATGTCTCTAAATTCACAATTTTGTGTTAAGTGGTGTCATTAAAATATATGGGTCACTACTACCTGTAGATTCTCTATGATGCAAAAATATCAAATTTGGTTTTTAAAATTGACCAACAAAAAATTACATATTACTCATATAATCTCAGTTTTATCCTTATTAATTTTACATAGTATTATTTATTCTTATTAACGATATTATGGCAATACACCCATTATGGGATGATCTGTGGAAGGTTCAATGCAGGGGAATACTTATGATTATATGACACATTGTTAGGGTACAAACACAAAGAAAGCAGGTTGCCTGCTTTCCGATGCTTGCGTCTACCGGCGCCGAGAATGTTTACATGCATTTCAATGGACACAAACATAGTAAAAGCAGGAACTCCGATTGCGATTTACTTTGCCGGCGCTTACCGGCACTGATAGGCGCTGGCAACCTGCTTTCTTTGTGTTTGCACCCTTACATTATAAAATTAGTAAGTTTTGCAGATTACAGACATTTAAGATTTATTGAAATCAATCCTGTGCGGAGTATTGGTATATCTACTTTTGAAAATGCACAAATGTGTTTTTTTTTTTAAAAAAGATATATCTGGGTTTTGTTATAAACCCAAATACAACCTTATACACCTTTCACAGTAAGCTAAAAGCTTGTGTCGTGAAAGGGGAGTTTGCCGGGGATATTCTTGTGGAATCTACATACATGCGTCTTTTGGTCGTTTCTTGTAATTGAAGAGCAACATCTGGAGCCATTGGGGCTGGATTACTAATCAAGTCCATTGTTTCTATCCACATCAAGTTTAATTTCATTTCTTCAATTTTTATTTTCATGTCAGCCACATTGTTGACAACTTTCTTCTTTTCCTTAACAATAACTTCATTAAGACCTGGTTTAAGCAAACCTCTTTCAAATGCTTCTTGTAACTAAAATAAATAATAATAAATGTTTATTTTATTTTAATAAATTGGTTTAATCAGTCAATATTTGTGTCAGATTTGTAGATAATTTCAGGTAATAAAAATGATATTATAATAATATTAATGTTATAAAATTAGCTGAAAACTAGAAATGTTCCATGCACAGAACTAACTGATTCTTCTGCAGTCTGCACAACCTGCAGATAGAACTCCATCTCTTTAGTGGGCAACAGGAAAAGTGCCCCAATGCATACAAATCAGCTACGGTTGGCCAAAAGGCACTTTCCCTACAGCGCACTTAAGCCATTTTCACTTATGCAGGTGTTAAAAATCCAATCAAATGCTAAAATCATGTTTTAACATTCCTTAACAGTCCAACATCATCACATGAGTGAATAATACCAAAGCAACATCTTCAAGCACTAGTACTTACAAATAACATTTGTAGTTATTTAAGACTAGTGAACTAACAAATGACTGAAAAATATCACTGATGATAGCAAGACATTCGACAAAATAAAATTACTGAAATGGTAACTTAACTTCCAAACCGTCTGTAAATGTAAATATTGTGCAGAAAATGTTTAACCATAATTATAAGGTCCTGCAAGCCCTGGTCAATGCACTAGCACAAATAATATTAGTGCTTTAGCAAAAGAGGAGAGGAATAAACGGAGAAGCATTGACATTGAAGTACCACAATGTAGTTAAAGTCCTACAACAAACAACAACCAAGAAAAAGTAATGACTATTGTCTTAAAAACCTTATGAATCACATACTAAAACTTGTTCTGAAGATTATGCGTGCAAGAATGAGACATATGTGAGCAAGACTTGGATGACACTCAGTTCAGGTTCAAAAATGACTTTGCTACCCGCTAACTACTACGACAATAATAAATATTTTGATCAAAAAATGGCATGACCGAAATGGACCGAAGAGATTAAATAACTGCTTGGAAATATTTAAGATGAGAATCCACCAAAGAATACTGAGAATACCATAGACTAGCGATGCACAAACCGCGGGCCGCATGTGGCCCTCGATCGGTATATCTGCAGCCCGCCAGCGAATCATATATTATAATAAAAATTCTCTAAGAAAACCGATGAATTTTTGAAATATTTCAAATTCCTATACCATTTTGAAAATTCGCTGATGGGGGGTAGAAATTTTAATGTGTGAGTATTTCTATAAATTAAAGCTTTTAGTATTAATTTTCTTATAGCGGCCCGTCCTTAGCTCATAATCTTCCAGAGTGGCCCCTGTTCCCTACAAGTCTGTGCATCTCTGCCCTAGACCATGGGTAGAGGTGGGAATAACTGTTATTTCAAAAAACGTTCAACCAGTTATCGGTATTTGTAAATAACAGTTATTAAAAAATGTTATTTAATAACAATCAAATTGTAAAAAAAAAAAAAACTAACTTACTACATCATAATATTTAAAGAATCCGAATAAAATCTAATGATGCTAAAATATTATTATTATCGTATCAAATGGAAATACATTTGCCTACCAAACCAAAGAATTTCTCACACATAAAATAAGCATTAAAATTATATTTCATTCCGAAATAATATATCACCAGTTTAAAATCAAACAAATATTATATTCAAAATTATCCTTTGATTTATAATTGTCATTATTAGAAAACTTGTACCTACCAGCTACCTCTAAATAAACAAATGACTACGTTTAAACGAAACTATTGTGTTCCTCCAAAAAATTCAAATAACTACACAACCAAATAGTTTGAAATATAAACAAAATAACTGCCATCGTTTAATAACATCCGAAGTTATTAAACCAAACAAAATATGAAAAAACTGTTGTCGTGCTACGTTATTGAAACGTTATTGAACGACGACAATAACAAAGTCGTAACAATGTGGTACGTTATAATATAACTAAACGAAAACGAAATGACTATAGTCGTCGACAATAACTAAACGGAATAACGATAACCTTGTTATAACAGTTGAATAACGTCTGTTATAACAGTTGAATAACGTCGTCGTCGAAAATAACATTTATGTTATTGACAAGAAACTGTTAGTTTAGTTATTTTGAAATAATGAGTTTAAAAATGAGTTATTAGTTATAACGGCCAACTCTAACCATGGGTGGCCAATCTTTTCAGCAGCCGGGCCAAATTTTAGAAATGAGATTTCCTACCGGGCCGTACAACAATTTCTACCCCCGTCGCCAAATTTCAAAATGGTACAGGAATTCGAAATGTTTCGCCAACTCCTCGGTTTTCTTTAACAATATTTCTTTGAAATAACTTTCTTAAAAAAGTAACAGGTACCTTTACCGACTATTATTAAAAAAAATGTGCACAATTTTCACAGGCCACAAGTAGACACCCATTGGGCCGCAGGTTGGCCACCCTTGCCCTAGACTGACATGATAAGTAACGCTGCAGTATTAAGTAGAGCAAATGCACCGAGAGAATTATTCACAACAATCAAGCTCAGTAAAACATTGTATTTTGGTCATATGAGGTGAAAGGTATGTCCTGGGAAAAATCATAAAAGGGAAAACTAAGGGTCATACAGGGGCTGGAAGAAAGCAGCATTCTTGACTTCTGAACTTCCAAGAGTGGACCAAGATGAAAGGTGTGGAGGAGCTGTTTTGTGCTGTCCAGGACGGAGAAATTGTCTCCCAAGTGATCGTCAACATCAGGAGAACCCAACAGGATACATAAAGAAGTATTTATAAAGAATAAAATGGTGATAACAAAATAAAAGATAATGACAACATACTTATTGGAAGAATGGACCTACTTAGAATTGTATACATTACATTTAATCAAAATACTATAAAGAAAGAAAGATAACGGCAACAGAAATATTGAAAGAATCAAAGAAGTTCGTCGGTAGTCTGGAGGTAATCACGTCCTCATGCACAAGACGTGTGCAGTTGGATCCCAGGTGCCGATTACATTTGAGTTTATAACAAAAATCCAGATACATACTTTTTGAGCAACAAAAAAAAACAGTAACAAATATAGATCCAGGGTTTCCAAGAAAGAAATAGCATTATAGCAGAAAGGAAAATTACCATGCTACTCGATACTCATATGGGGTGAATATCGCTAGGTTACCAAAACATCATCATGCATTTGAACCATTGATTAATAGTCTACTATACTATACCCTCAGCCGTGTCCCAAGCGGGGTAGGCAGAGAGAACGGAACGCCAAACAGATCTATCTTTATACACTTCCTTCGCATCCTCCAAATGTATACAGTTTCTCATACACACACGTCGGTTCCTCTTACTTTTATTTAATAAATTATCATTATATGCCAGTCTTAATGGCCCCTTTTCACATCATAGTGAAACCTCTATCGGTTTTGAAGAAACTTATGTAAAAACGAACGGATGCGAAAATACAAATATGTATAGAATAAAATCACATTAATATTTATATGCATCATAATAAATAAATAATATGTGCCCACATATTACTTTAAATAATCTATGATATGTAACCTAAAAGTTTTGAAGCAGTATAATAGCTGTCTACCAAAAACTTATACATATGTGCTTCAAATGAATACTATCCAAATTTCAGAATCTTTTGTCTGAAACTGATTAAATTCCGAATAATTCTTTCTACATTTATAATAAGCCACAACCTACATTTTGAAAATATTTGAGTTGCAACTACATACCTCTGTATCCGAGTCGCTCATTTCACTCTCACTGCTCTGCATTTCAAAGTCTGTCATTTTCAAATTATATCAATAGTTCGTTAAATATTATACTAACTCATTCAGGAAAAAATATGTAGCGTGATTCAGAACAAACCAAGGAGAATCTGGAAACGTCAATTGTCAACAACGCGCCCACGCACACATGGCACGAGTAGAGGTGGGAATAACTGTTATTTCAAAATAACTTTCAACCAGTTATCGGTATTTGTAAAAACAGTTATTAAAAAATGTTATTTAATAACGATAAAAAAAAAACTACATCATAATATTTAAAAAAATCCGATTAAAATCTAATATATGCTAAAATATTATTATTATCGTATCAAATGGAAATACATTTGCCTACCAATGCAAAGAATTTCTGACACATAAAATACGCATAAAAATTATATTTTGTGCATGATAATGTGCAAGAAGAATAAATAAAAAAAATTATTTCATCCGAAATAATATATCACCAGTTTAAAATCAAACAAATATTATATTCAAAATAAATGAATGACCTCGAATGTTCATTCAAATAAATGAATGTTCCTCCAAAAAATTCAAATAACTACACAACTAAATAGTTCAAAATAAAAACAAAATAACTGCCATCGTTTAATAACATCCGAAGTTATTAAACAATATTAAAAAAAACTGTCGTCGTTCAATAACGTGCTACGTTAGGTGTTCACATTTGGCGAATATCGCCAGGTGAATTTCAAAATATAACGTCAGGCGAAAAAACAAAATTCGCCGTACGCCCATTGATCGTCACACCTGATGACACAGTCCACCGATTTAGAAACGATCTGTCAGATGCGCTTTGATTTTGACACTGTTTTCAAAATGGCGGACGTCGAGATGGAGATCGCGAAGTGTTTATTTTTAGTCGAAAATGTTATAGTAGAGGTTATAAGGCGCCTTTTAATTAAGGAAACAAACGCCACAAACCAACAAAAAAGATAACAGCTGTCACGAAGCGGGAAACATTATAAAATTTATAGGTTATAAAGCTTTTACCAAAGATACGAACGCCGCGCATATCTGCGCATGCGCAAATCGTTCAATCAGCCGAGAAAGTTGGAAGGTAATCAACTCGAGACGATATCGTTTCTACTGGTTTTTATCGTTTCAGACTAGCTGTCATTTTGTTCACACGGTTCAAATGGCTGGCGATATTTTGGTGCCAGCTAGAGGGTTTCTTTTCCCGGATTATTTTTGTTCCCGGGAAACGGGAAATTTTAAAATGAATTTCCCGGGAATCCCGGGAAATTCATTATTTTATTTATAAATATTCAATTTTCAACACATTTGCTATAAAAACTCTCATAACTTGTTGACCCTTGCAAACATTTTGATTTGATAAAAAAAAAACAAATTTTTGTTACCAATATAAGTAATTTGCTTAAAAAAAACTAAATAGCTGACTGACGAGATTTATTTAGGTACTCTATGTTATATCAAAATAAAAATTGTTTACAAAATATGTAAACTTTTAATTTTTGATCATCCTATCAAGCAAAAAAATGTTATGGATTTTGGCAAAGCTTTTTGACTTTAAAAAATGAGAAATTTCGACAAAAAAAGATTTTTTATATCGGTTAATATCCATGAATAAAACAAAAAAAATGACAGTTGGCTGCACTAATATTTTTAAGAACTATCTAACTTTTCGAAATATGTAAAAAAAAAAACATGAAAAATTGTAGGATTCTTATACATTGTCGGCCAAACACACCTCCGATTTCGAATTATATTTAGAATAATTATGCTTCTTTCAAACGAATACATTGAAGCTATAATAAAGTTTTTATTAAAGTATAACACTTATATTGGTAATTAATATTATTTTTCATATTTTCATATCAAAATATTCGTCAGCTTCTACAAGTTTATCACGACTATTAAAGTTAACTAAACAAAGATTTCGGTATCGGTATGGCAATCTGCATGACTAATAATTTATATTTTTTCCCGGGTAAGGATTCGTTTTTTTCCCGGGAAACGGGAAATAAAAATTAAAATTTCCCGGGAGTAACCCTCTAGCCCTGGCGATATTCGCCAAAGTGAGAACACCACATTATTGAAACGTTATTGAACGACGACAATAACAAAGTCGTAACAATGTGGTACGTTATAATATAACTAAACGAAAACGAAATAACTATAGACCATTAAAGGATGACGTCACAGAAAAATCCGTGAGGGGCATCAGGCATCCCAACACAACACATTCACAGTGTTTACGGTGTAATATTAGGTGGGACGCCTAAAGAATAGATACCTAATAATCAAAAAAAACTGTCAGTGTCGATTTTGTTATAATTTTGTTGTCTGACTTTCTTTTTTTTCTCTTATGGCATCGTCTGCACCCGAACGCTAACGGAGCGGGAACGTGAGACGAAAGTGTGTTGTTGACTCTGGACTGTTAGGGTCTCCTCCAACTGGTAGCTCAAATTGGAGCTTAGTAGTGAGAGGTAGGTACCTAGAGCCGCGCGCTGCATGTGCTGACATTTCTCCTTGCAGCCAGTGCACTAGGCATCAACCACTCTTTGATAGGTATCCTTCCCAATTCCTCTTCCTCCTTAGTTAGCAAACCCTCTTCTCTTCCCTACCGCGCGTTGTATTGTGGGGTTATTCCTCCGTACAGCCAGTGTGTTGAAGGCATAATTTCCAACATAGTCGAATCCTTTAGCTTCTAAACCTCCTTAGCTGGCGTACTTGGGATTATGGCCCTTGTGCGTGCAGGCTACTGAGGCGAAGTTGCTGTACCTAGTCTCCCTACCTTAGCTTTCAGTCTCCTTACCTGGCGTTCTTGGGACGTACAGTGTACTGAGGCGGAGTTACTGTATTGAGTCACCAGCCCCACCAAGTCTCCCTACCTTAGCTTTCAGTCTCCTTACCTGGCGTTCTTGGGACGTACAGTGTACTGAGGCGGAGTTACTGTATTGAGGCACCAGCCCCACCAAGTCTCCCTACCTTAGCTTTCAGTCTCCTTACCTCGCTCAGTGTGGATCAGTGTATACAAGTACTTATATGGTATTTTTTTATGTTTCAGAGAAAGATCCCAAGATCGCAGAATATTGCCTGCGATTGAGAGTACAACATCAGCAGTTGAGAGTTCGGTGCCGGTAGCTGAATATTCAATACCTCCAGTTGACAATATAATACCAGCAGTTGACAGGATAGGTGTGAGTTGTACATCAATCCACCTGTTCAACATGTCTTTAACCTACCATAGCATACATCCAGCGAGAATATTACTACTCCGCTAAATCCTTTGATTCTCTATACTCCAAGAAAGGTCATATTCAGAAAAATCATTTATAGTATTAAAAGATCTTGTGGCCGTGGAGCACCCGGTAAAGAATTGGTCTCCCACTCTTCTCCATAAGTTTTCGAGTGTCCTGTAAAAGGCAGGTGTTCGAAAAATAAGACACTTCACATCTTAAATTCAGCGATGAGGTTTGCCACCCATCCTGAATGTCTTGACTTTGTATTGGCACTGAGAGGACAGCTTGCATGTTTTATATGCGGCTGGTCTGCTGGCTGCCCCACTTGGGCGTGAAAATAAAACGTCTACAACAAAAAACATGGCGCCAAACAAAAAAATGCTATTCTTAAGGATGTTATAGCGTCACTATGTAAGTTTTTATCTGAGGAGAATATTGACAATTTAAAAATATATTGATATTAGGCTGCATTACATTGCCAAGAGGTATGTCGTAGTTCTCTTTCAGTTAGAAAGTCACTAAACAAGTTAGTGCTTTTCAAAGGGTTTTGAGTTTGTTGTACCTATGTTAATTATAATGCATTCGTTACATTTTGTTATTAGGTATTATAAATCACTCGGTTTCTCGGGTTTATTTTTATATATATTCAATAAAAATATCAAATTTTGTTTTTATTTCTGGCTATGATTACTGTACATTTTTTTAATGTTTTCCTTCAATTGTCATTCATTCTCTCTATAGTGTGTGTATATGAAAACAAAGTTTAAAAATAAATAATGATTTTGAAATGAAATACTCAATTTTATTAACTCATCCTATTCCCTATTTCATCATATATATAAAAACATTAAGTTATGTGGCATTGTAATTATTTTAAGAAGTAAATAAATAATGTTTTCTGATACTGTGTGAATAATCTCCATACGTTGCCCATACAAATGTTAATTAAGTGTTCCATACAAAATGGTCGCCGGTCGATTTCCCTTCCTCACTTTTTGGCTTCGCTGTCATTCATACAAATTACTATAAACGTTCCATCCCCTACCGCCCTACCTACATACATACATGGGATGACCGTGACCTTTAATGGTCTATAAGACCATTTAAGGTCTCGTGATCTTGTCTATGGATTTGCTTTTGCTTGGAGGGCAAACCGTCAGGTTGCGCAAATCATCCTTGTAGGATGTTATGCCATAAGAGAAAAAAAAGAAAGTCAGACGACAAAATAATAACAAAAACGACACTGACAGTTTTTTTGATTATTAGGTATTTTTTAGGCGTTCCACCCAATATTGAGTGATTTTGCAATACTGACAGTTGGAAAGATTATACCTACATGACAACGCTCTTTTTTGAAATAATTTACTATCTGAGATAGTATATGTTATGGTACTTTATCTCTTTTTCACGCATAGTTAGAACTGCGCATTTAGAAAGAGATACCACCTTTTTGTTTGTTTTGTTTTTGTTTCGTTGTTGTCCTCCAAACATTTTTATCTTACGTCATCCTTTAATGGTCTATTGTTGAAACGCTTGTTCACAGATTTCATTAAGGAGGATCATCTATATAGACTTCTAGAGTGAACAAAATGTAAATGCCCCTTTAGCCTGAAATAGTCGAAGAGAATTATTTGTTGTCTATGTCAAAATTTTAACCATAGATAATAAAAAATAAACTTTATGGCTTGATACCGGAAACAGGAACAACAAAATCTAGGCTTTGAGGCTTAAATTCGATGCGTTTCTGAGAACCCCTTGTTTTGTTCATAGATGAACTATGGCCGCCATCTTTGATTCTAGTAAATGTTTTTCGACGTTGGTGGAGACAAATTTGTCCATTTTATTGCGCACTAATAAGTATTTATATCAATATCTTCATATATGTTAAGGTAAGTGTTCCAGAAATATTTTATCTGATAGTTTTTTTGCTTTCAACTTAATTTTCATGATTAATAACTTATGTTTACATCCGTGTTAGTTTTTTTTTGTTGTGTTGCTGTCATTATCGGGCTAAATTTAACGTTTTACTGACCGTCCTTATTAGTTCAATTTTGTTTTGTAACAAATTTGCTGTAAGTATTCGTTTTACGGTTGTGATACCTGCGTTTCGTGCATTTCAACATTCTCGTTTTATACCACGGCACGACATTGTATCCAGCATTTGATTCGCTGTTTTTTTTCTCATACCTCAATTTTAATAACTACATTTAACAAAATCGCGTCATATAATGTTTTAAATTAATATAAAGTAACCATTTACATTGCTTAAAGTGCTTGTAAAAAGATTTCTTATAAATAGTTTTAAGGAGATATTTGCATCATTCTATTGCGTTGGGTATGTTCAAATGTGATTTGTATCAAATCAACGCCACGATCTATGTGTGTGCGGATTTAATTTAAGTTTACCGAATATGTTAAAAATAAATATATTTAATATTATATTCTGTTAATTAAACAATAAGGTTATACTTATTTGAGGTATGTGTTACCACTCTATAGTTAGACCAGCCAGTTAACTAAATGGCTAGGCGGTTAATTAAATGCAGGCATTCAATGGGTAACTTTCTCAAAAAAAAAAAAATCAGCTCACAAAATAGCACAGAAAATCAGAAAAATTAAGATGCTTTTTATTTTTTTTAAATGTGCATTTTTAAGGCTCTTATTACCATTTGAAAAAAACAATTTTCGCACTGCTGCAAAAAGGTCCACTCGTGGGGGAACAGGTGTGTGATGTTATCAGACGCTCTAGACAGTATTACGAGTAAAATGCATGCCAATACAACATAGCACCTAACAACGTCACAACAGGTGAATTCAATAACATGGCGTTTAAAATTTTGACAGAAAATATTGAAGTCTTATTTTATAATTTCTTATTAGGATATTCGTGATTAGCGTATATTTATTAATATAAATTTATTTATTTACAAATATTTACGGCCAAAGCCTTTTACATGTTGAACCTCTGTATACATTACAAAACATTGATAATATTTACTCATATCTCTCGTATGTGCATGTTCCCCATTGAATGACGTTTTGTTGAATCACTGTGTCACGTAAAACATTCAATATCCTGCCTTATTGAAGCCATCCCAATTGTTGAAATTTAGTTTTTTTTTTATTAGGCATTGGTGCTAGGATTGATAAAGGTTCTGTCAACAATCCGGTTAAACTTGTATTAGTCATCCTGGCATTCAAGAAAATAAAATATGTGAAAATAAGTGAAAATTTTACTCCATTTTACCACGCACAGTCGGACAGAGGCTTGGCATCTTTCATGAATGGAATGCATATTGCACATGCAATTTGGATGAAAAATAGATCGCTTTTGGGTACTCTACATACACTAGCCTTGAAAAAGGCTTAAGTTGGTCTTTAAAAAGACCGTTGGCTTCTGTCCGACGTTTCGTACAGGATTCATCCTGACAACACCTGGGGCGTAGAGGGGCAGTGGCAGGCTTCGGTGGTGCGGGTGTCGTGAAGACAGCAGGTGTTGATGAGTGAGTCGCTCGTAGTATAATACAGGTTTAGCTGGACTGTATACTAATTACCATTATGTAATGTACTTGGAGGCACACTTGATATATATATTTATTATTCGGTTTTAAACTTGCCCACTACTATTCACAAGTTAGATGGTTTCAGCAACTTGAGTTTTAGTTTTTAACAACATTTATTTATTAATAATGTTACGTGCCTCCATTTTTCATATAATAATCTATCACTGTACAAACTCCACAATTTTATAATATAGATTAATAAGGGTCACATTATTTTTATTTTTATGAAGCTTAATATATTCATGTGTTATGACAGCTGACAGTAACAGTGGTTCGACAGCAGTAATCGTCAGTTTTAGCAATAATTTATGTTGCGTAATTCTTAGTAGATAAATTCAACAAAATAAATTATGGATGACATTAGTAATGTTTTAAATTTGACTTTAAACACCAAAATTGTATCAAAAGTGACTAATAACTGAGAGTTACATGGCCAATATATATGACAAGGTTGTTCACTTCCTTGAAGAAACTTACCATGTGAGCGGGAAGGTGTTCTCGGAACACTTCCTTGCTCATGTGGTATGCGCAGGGAAGTGTTAGGATAGGATGTGATATGACCTTTTAAACTTTGGTGGAAAGTGTTTTTTACTTAATATTTGTATTTGGACTGTGAGTCCACTATGTCAGTAGTCCTTGTCCTCCAAATAAATATCTGAGATGTCATCTCTTATTGGTATATTCAGGCATATTATTTTCCATGCCACTATATAGGACTATTGTGTAGAAAGGAAAGAAACCCATTAAAAAAAACTGACATCTTAGACATCCAATTCCTGCTGTCTTCTACGCATATTTAAAATCTATGTAAGAAAGAGATGCAAAACTATTTCAAAGTAATAAATGAAAAAAAGATTGGTGAAATATTTAGGAAGCAACAATGTGAGATTAGTACATTCTTCTATTCATTTTCTCGCATGCTATATATTTTATGTCTGAAATATTCAATAATTTTGCTTTCAATATGTGACCATATAGTTACCATAAATGCAGAACTATCATAAGTTCAAAGTTTGGTCACACTGAGTTAAGTATTAAGAAATGATAATAATAGATCCGAGATAATTTAATGAAACTAAGTAATTAGATTCGTATATAATAAGGCATCTCAAAATTTGCTTTATATATTTTTAATACAAAAACAAAACTTTAAAAAGTTCCTTTGTAAAATCAATCTAAAATACTTAGGATAGTTCAGCATTAAGGTAGCAATATTCAGGGTACATACCCTTCCACAAAGTGTTTCGCTTATTCTGTTTTATAGCTAGTCTATTAGTTATATATGTCTATGAAAAAAAACATTAAGATAATGAAATAAATAAAACAAGTGTTTTCTTCTACTATTGATTTATTCGACGAGAGAGACGTTTTTCGTCTTATTAGGACATTGTCAATCAATGATTGACAATAGACATCTTATTAGGATATTGTCGATTGACAATGTCCTTATAAGAGGAAAGAAGTCTCTCTCGTCGAATAAATCAATAATAGAATAAAACACTTGTTTTATTTATTTTGATATGGAATTGTACTACCTAATCACCGACACAGTTAATTAAGATAATGATTAATACCTATATTTTATTTCTAAAATGAGTAAATTCATCAAACAAAGAGTTTAGGCAAAAAATATAATTTAAGCAATAAGAAAACTTAATTAAATCAAGTATATTATAAGTATATAATTATATAATATATTATAATTTTGTCGACTGTTTTAGAACATGTGGAGACTTGATGGTAAAATAGTGGGATTGTTACAGGTGTATGCAGTGAAGTGCAGCACAGTGCAGGGAAAGGAAGAGCAGTCGGAGTGTTGATAGTGTGTGTGTGGTAGCAAGATGATATTATCTGCAGCATGTTTGCTAATAAGGGAAAATATTGTGAGACCCGGCTGGACACCGGACCGGCCGCCACCACCGCCCCGCACGGGGTGGACCCACCATTAGTGAATGGCTCTCACGTCACCACACATACTGAGGACATGGACCTGGACTCCAGTCTTCTCTGTGATAGTCGTGTTTCTTGTAATACTAGCACTAGCACCAGTGATAAGACTATTTTGTTAGAGGAAATTGAGGAGAGTGGTGCAAGTAAAATAGCCGATTCCTCTGTTAGTTTTGAAGTGCCCAACATTAGTCAGAACTTTACATTAAATGTTGGTCCCAGTGTTGGTAGTATAGCAGCTATACAGAATGTTGTTCCCAGTGGAAATCCTACATTGTGGTTACCGACAATCATCGCATCGAATACATCAACAAGTGAAAATCGGTTGTTGGAAAGTGAGGTGGAAGGGTCACCTGGTAATTTATCTCAAATAATCCTCAGTGGAAATGGAACACACTCAAATCCTGTGCAGTCTAATAACAATTATACACCCAAAGTGCAGATCTTCACTATCCCTAAGCAAAGTTCTTTATCACAGCCTCCACCAATATCTTCTATTAAAACTATGGTGCACACTACTTACCTTAATCAAAGTGATGTTAAAACCAGAAATACTACTTCATTTAATAATTCTGTTTTGAATAATCAAATACCAAATAAAAATACTTTGTCTGGCATCCCATTTGTAAGTAGTGGTGGCAATCAACCGCACCACGTACAAACCAAATCGGTATCAGTTAGTTCTAGCGGTTTACAAATGGTCAACATGCCATCTAGCACTAACAGATCTGCCAGCAAAGCTACCAGTGTGGCTCAGCATCAAAGTCATGTCCTCTCCCGCATTGTTCCTGGGCCCAAGATGTCTTCTCAGCCTGTGGGTAGAAGTTCAAAGAGTAACACTGTGCAATACCACAAACCTCCAGGAAGGACAAGCTTTTCAAATGTTCTCCAGCCCCAAAGTGTTCAGACACCTATGTCTGTTAAAATAGTGCAGCAACAAAATGTTCCTTTGAATAATAAAACTACTTTTAAGTCTGCCAGTCGTTCTGGAGTGTTGACACCCAAGCAACGAGCTTCAACTTCTAACTCCGCATTTGGTCAAACAAATAGTTACAAACAAGGGACTTATTCAAAGAGTATGTCTGGAGTGAGTGTCACTAAACCAGGAGGAAGAAATTTACCTCAGAGATTAGTAGTACAACAGACTCCAAGTAGATTGATGATATCTGGCAATGTGGGAGTTGGGGTACAGGGAGGTTATAATAGAACTAGCACACAGTACTATCAGCAACCATCTAGTGATTCACATCATAACTACATGGATGCCAATCCCTCACTACCCACAAATTCATCTTCCAACCAATCTTTAACAGCGCAAATACTACAGTCACTTTCACAGCCTAAGATCATCTCATCCAGATTTTTACCCACGCAGGATAGCGTGTCCTCAGTTCAGTATGATGGTTGGGACCATCATATTGCTGATTCTGATTCTGATATTTTCAACCAGTGCAAACAGATTCAGTAAGTCATTTATTTTTTATCATTATATTGTTATATACCTCTACATAATGTAAATTTGCACTAGAGAAAAAGTGCGTTTTTTATAATCAGGTCTTTAAATGTCTTGTATGACTGGAAATCATATTTACAAGTATTATAGTTATTTGAACAATATAGGATATTGGTTATATGTTATTTTTAAATCCCTAAATCATTAAATTTACAAAATTGTGTGAAAGCTCTGCAAAGTTTCAATTATCTGCATGTTTTCAAGTGTCTTGTTATAAGCAGGTATTTATAAAACATCATCAGTAAAACATTTGATATCTTCATGAATTCCAATCGTCTCGAAAATCTTGTTTTGATTTGTGTGGGGAGGACAACTATGTGCATTAGTCAATTGGTTACCCCACTTGTGGGAAACGGTGAGATGGTACAGGAAAAATATTTGAAAGAAATTTTAATACGAAATAAATAAAACAAATTGTTTTATTTATTGTTATGGAATTCTACCACCTAAACACCGACACAGTGAACAAATTTTATTACATTTTGCTTGAGTTGAATAACTATGTCATATGTTGGTATATTAATGTGATGTTTATGTTTACAGGGGTGATCCTAGTACATCACGTTCACAAGACGACACTTTAGGGATAGAAGAACGTCCTAAATTGTCTGATGACTCATTGTCACATGACTACTACAGATTACAACTTGTTATGTTAGATCACACGTATGCCGTGACTCCTCAGTCTGTTGTTGGTAGTTCATCAAGTAGCATCACCACACCGTCTGTAACAAATTCCAACATAAGCAGTACGTCACATCCAGCAGTTAGTAGCCCTGTAAAAGCATTGCCTTCACCAACACTATCACCCGTCACACACACACCCATTGAGGCTAATTATGGCTTCACAAATATTCCATCACGAACAGTAGAGGAAGCCGATGATGATGCAGGATCTGTGCTCTCATCCATTGATGGAGAGGAAAGGAGGCAAGGGGAGAGGAATGGAAGTGATACTGAGACGGCTCCTGAGGGAGAGGGTGAGGAGGAGGGAAAAACGAGGTGTGTATGTGAATTTACACATGATGACGGATATATGATCTGTTGTGATAGGTGTGGTGAGTGGCAGCATGTGGACTGTATGGCCATTGATAGACAGAATATACCCGATGACTATATGTGTGACAGGTGCCAGCCCAGGTTGATAGATCGCAAGCGAGCGCGGTCAATTCAGATGAGGAAAAAAGTTGAACTTACCGGACTTTACTCATCGGCAAGTGATTCATCTTCTGGTGCATCTGGTGGTCATAAAAAACCTCTTGGAGGCAAAGCTGTAGGCCCCCAAAAGAAATTGCTCACTGTGACTACATATAGCAATACGATAGGTGGGGTGAGTCGTACTGTTCCCATGTTAACTCCACAGCAATCGTCTAGTTACACAACACCTTACCAAAGTACTACTGTTGTGCCTCCTGTTGTCAATAATAAACGGGGACCTAAGAGAGCCAGACGGGTGGATAATGGACGCAAAGGTCCTAAGAGAAAATTGCCTGAAAAGAAAGTTAGGCGGAAGTCAGAGGTAGCAAAGTATAGAAACAAGTATTGCACAAATTCTTCCCAACAAGTCAATCAGTGGAGTGAAAGCTATGAGCAAGCAATGACAAACCACTATAGTCCTGAATTAAGAGCTAAAATAGCACGGTATTCTTCCAACAAACAGGGAACTAATCACACTGTCACCAGTTCTGTGTTGACGGCTCACTTTTGTACTACAGTTCCCCATGCAGGAAGTAAAATACTAATAGCAACCAAAGACATGAAGGAGAATTCTCCCATCATTGAGTTGCGAGGAAAATATATGCTTTCTACTCAACACAAACCACAGCCACAGCCTGCAGGGAGAGCTGGCAGTCAAAGGCCTGGACCGTATTTATTCTTTTATAAATTTCCTAAAGACCTAACCCAAGTGTGTATAGATACGCGGACTTACGGAAATGAAGCTCGCTTTGTTAGACGTTCTTGTAAGCCAAATGCAGAATTGCAACACTGTATAATTAAAGGTGCTTTACATGTATACTTGGTTACAATCAATCCCATACAGTCCAATACTGAGATCACAATAAGGCATGAGGCCTCAGGTAGTTACCAGCCATGTGCATGCGGTAATCCTAAACATTGTAAGCAATCTCCATCCACTTCACCTCCTATGGATATTATTCATAAGAATAATGGTGCCTCTTCAGATAGTACTAGTAGGGAGCGTAGAGGTCGCACGAGGCATGTTAGCTCTTCTGCCATGAATCTTCCTTCCACACCAACTATCACATCTCCTCATCGCAAAGAAGTATCTGGTCCAAAAGTGGATAAGAGAAGGAAAAGTGAGCCAGAGTCTGTTGTTCACAGTGATATCAAACTCGTAGATGAGAGTAATTCAAAGCCTGTCACAATCAAAGTTGAGCCTAATCTTGAATCAGATTTGGAGGCTATCAAAGGTGTAGATATAAAGCAAGAACTAAAAAAAGAATGTATGTCACCTACAGAAGATACTGCAATATCTATCAAAGAAGAAAAAAATAGTGAAGATTTGAAACAAAATGTCGTCCTCAAGGAAGAAGAGTGTAAAGATGAACCAAAGGATGTAAAACTGGAAACTCTTGAAGATAGTAGTGATGTGGAGATGTGTAAAACTGTGGCTCTGCCACTGATTTCTCCCACACAGTCATCTGTTTGTGATAATACTGGTACTGGTCAAAAACAAAGGGAATATAAAGTAAACAAAACAATGGGCACGCGACGGACCTCCACTCATTCTGTCAGAACCACGAGGGCTTCTCTTTCAGCATCCAATGCTGCAGAGTCTGCTGATGAGAAAAGTGATTCTCAGAATGAATGTAAGGTCACTGCTAAAGAAAAGAAGAAGATGGTATGTATATAACATACACAGTATTTTACTTAAACCCATGGGATTATTTCAATATTATTTATACTTTGTTTGTATGTTACATTTTTTAGACCAGAGAAGAGAGAAAAATGGAAGCCATTGTTAAAGCTATTGAACGAATGGAGAAAGCTGAGCAAAGAAAATTAGAAAATAAAGATAAACAGACAAAGAGGCGTGAATCAGACCCACAACAATTGTGTTCTGTTACTTCCAGCAGTGAGTCTAAAGATCATAGTGAACACCCTGATGAACAACAAAAGCCTAGTGCCAAGGGACGACCCAGGTAATGCTTCTGTTCTGTACTCAGTTCTGTTCTCAGAGTTTTGATTCCATGTTTTTGTTTATTATAATGTATATTCTCTATAGATGTCAAATTTGTATGGCAGTAGGATTTTTTGTATGATTCAACCTCATAGCACTGAAGAAAGATCACTTATTGTACGATTAGAGTCCAAGTTGCTTGTTTTCTTTTTGTGTTGAATCAACTGTAATGCTGGCTAATTGAAGGCCATGTATTATAGATTCACTCCACCAAATCTTTTAAAGTTTTATGTGTGTGTTTGTGTGTGTGTAAAATATTTAGGTCTGTTACATTTTATTCTGTTATTTGACATTTGAGAAGTAGACACCAAAATCTCTGTTTTATTAATCTACTGTTGGTTTTTGGCCAATAATATTTCATCCAGAGTATGAAGTTTTTTAGTTTAGATCAGAGAAAAATATTAAATGCAATTAGACCTGATGATGTCTAATGTAAATTCATTTTAACTCTTTCTAATACAATTTTACGCAACAAAATGGTGGCATGAAAAATAAGGATCAATTGGAAAATTGCTCAAAAACATGAAAATGCATGAATTTTGTGTATTATTATAATAAGTAAATTGATTGTACCATATCATTTCACAGAAGACGAGGAAGATCCCGGACCACAAGTCAAAGCCAGTTGAAAAATTCAAGTAGAATAAATTCAGTTGACAGTGACAATATTTGTACATCTGAAGATGAACATCATCCTTTAGTGTCTTTTAAATCATCTGTGTCTTCTGATAATTATTTAGACACTCCCCCAGTGACTTCTACAGAATCTCCTTACCAAACGTTGACGAAAACCAATGCAGCATTGAAACAGTCTTTTGATGTAAGTAATGATTGTGTATTAGTACGTCACCTTATGTATATGTTCATCCGTCAATAGATTTTTTGTCACAAATCCTAGGGTTTTTGTAATGGAACTAATTGAGATAATAGTTTCTCTCAAAACGGTTTGAGAGTCTGCAATTTTAATAGACTAATTTGAAATGAAAATATTGTTTTCTTTGTGCACTAAACTGTATAACCAGTTTTGCTTTAGACGTTTATTATTACATGTCTACATTAGTAAATAATATGTAAGCTTAATGCGGACTAATACTATTTATGTTTGAAATATAGAAATAAGTAAAGTGATAACATGTGGCCCTGATCCTGAATAGATTAGAATAGTAATTGCATTAAACCACATGTAATAAGTAGAAATTATTTAATTAAGAGTATTTAACTTTGCAGAGAATTAATATTGACCTAAGTTCAGTCTGCATGTTAGTAGAAGCAGCCGTAGGTCCTTTGGAAACAACATTCAAATCTCCTAAAACTAAGAAAGCCATTATGAACGAATGGCTTAACAAATCTCCGGAACCCAATGTTTCTTATGATATTGGGAGTCCTGATTATACTTGTACAGATAATAACAATACTAGTGATCACTACACTGTGAAGCCGTCTTATCTGGGAAGGAAGTCTACAGAAAGTCTTGTGAAGGCCGCCAGTACTATGATTGGTAATCTTAGTGGTGGAATCATAAGTGCAGATTCCACTCCAGAAAAACATTCCTCTAGTGATGGTGACACTCCAACAAAAAACACACTCGAAAAGTATTCACCATCTGTTGATTCACCTGCTGCATATCCACAAAGAAATTTGAAAAGAGTTGCAAGAGATCTATCACGAGATTCTGGAGAAAAGAACCGTACACCTAAAAAGATGAGACGTGGAGTAAAAAATTCAGATCCCAGCCCACTGAAGAGATCGCTAAGAAGTGGTGGTGGTGGTCGTGAAGCAGATTGCCAAAGTAGCGTGGGAGTCTTGGAAGTAAAAGGGGTTAGTCATGCAACACAAGAACAACCAAGTCCTGTGGTCATATGTCTGCCTCCTCCTCCTCAACACAGTGCTAAGAAGCGCTGGTTGAGGCAAGCTATCAGTGAAGAGAGTGACTCACCCACCGCAGGTATTACCTATATCTTATCCTTGTCTATCTTATTTGCATTTCATAATGCCCTCACAAACATTTACAATGCTCGTATTTCTTCAATAAAATAAACAATTGCCATTCTCTCTCAAAAGCTTTGATGACCTACAGTTGAAGTTAGATATTATCTTTTTGTATCCATTTATTTATGTTTGGAAATAATTTCAAGTGTCAACTCAGATACAACTGAGGATTATTACATAGCATCAGACATGAAATTGTTAATCTCTAATTAATAATTGCCATATTGCTGACGACCAGTGTGGTGCGGAGGCTAACACCCTTGCCTTTGAGTCACAAGGTCCCGGGTTCAATTCTCGGCCAGGGCAAAATGAAGAATGACCTTTTTCAAATTGTCCTGGGTCTGGGTGTTACATGTATATGTGTTCAGTGCATTGTATATATGTGTATTGTCGTGTTAGAACCCATAATACAAGATTCATATCTTAGTTTGGTCTGTGTGAATTGTCTATTTATGTTATGTTAATCATATATGACGACCGGTGTGGTGTGGAGGCTAACGCACTTGCCTTTGAGTCACTAGGTCCCGGGTTCGATTCCCGGCCAGGGCAAAATGAAGAATGACCTTTTTCAGATTGTCCTGGGTGTGGGTGTTACATGTATATGTGTAGTGCATTGTATATATGTGTATCGTCGCGTTAGTACCCATAATACAAGATTCACATCTTAGTTTGGGACTAGCTCGGTCTGTGTGAATTGTCTATACATGTTATGTTATGTTATGTTATATATTCTGATGTGGTTCTTGTATTTTATTGAGTTAATAAATGAAATAATGTTACAGAATCACCACCTAATGAAATGTTGACACCTTTGAAGAAAAGAAGGCTGGCTAGAGAATCATTAACATCTGAAGCTACTTCTTTTATACAGGTGAGCAACATTTATTTATTATGTGTAACCAACAATAAGTGGCATGACAGTTGTTAGGTACCTTTGCATCACTTAAATTTCACAACATACAAAACAGTTTTACAATTATACACACTCATACTTAAACAAACAGTTATCAAACAAAACATTCCAACATTTAATTCTTAAATTAATTGATGAATATTTCGTTTACAATTAGTTATAAAAATAGATCAAACCACAGGTAACATGACCATGAATATAGAAAAGAGTGACCGGGCATGTTCACTTTCGATGAACAATTTGCTCTTTTCAGTTTAGTGATCATTCTATACTATACTACTATACCATACCCTCACGCCATGTCCCAGGAGGGGTAGGCAGAGAGAACGGAACGCCATATAGATCTATCCTTACATACTTCTTTCGCTTCCTCTACATTCATCCAGTTTCTCATACATGCACGCCGATTTCTCTTACTCAGCACGCGTCCGTCCTTAAGAATTTGGTCCACGTGATCAAGCCACGTGGTTCTTGGATGTCCACGCTTCCTCACACCCCTTCTTTCAGATAAATACATCCTCTTCGTCATCCTTTCATCTTGCATTTGCTCAACATGTCCAAACCATCTCAACTTGTTTACACGCATTCTGTCCACAACACTCCTCTCACATCCGCTCATTCTCCTGATATCCTCATTCTTCACTCTATCTCGCAACGTTTTACCAACCATTCTTCTCAGTGAACGCATCTCCACAGCATTTATTCCACTCTCATCCTTTTTCAACCACGTCCAAGTTTCGCTTGCATACATAAGTGTCAGTACCAGAATGGTATTGTGCACTAGCATTTTTGCCATGTTCGACACACTGCTATTGCTAACAATGGGTCGAAGTGCACAATTCACTCTAGCACCGGCGACTTTTCTTCTTTCAATGTCCTTATCAAATCTTCCATCCCTCGCAAACAGACTTCCCACATAGACATACTCATTCACTTGCTCTAAACAGCCCCAATACAGGTGCATTGTACCTAGTGGGGCAGCAACACCAACGCATTGTTAATTGTTACATAAATAATGTGGTATTATTGATATAAATGTGATGTAAATATTTTATGAATATGAATAAAAAAGAGTTTATGAAGCTAGAATTGAAACATTCATCGTCAACCTTTATTTCACATACCATTCTTTCACTCTCTCTTTCAAACACCATTACTTTCGTCTTCGCGACATTCATTTTTAACCCATTTGCACTACAGCTATCATACACACACGAAACAATATCTTGTAAATCACTTTCATTCTCAGCCATTAAGACTAAATCGTCTGCATTATTCAAAGCATTCACTCGATTTCCATTCAGTTCAACACCTACATTCATCCCTTTCAAAGGTCGCATACAGAAGTCAAAAAATAGATTGAATAGCCACGGAGACATAACACAACCTTGCTTCACTCCTTTAGTGAGGGTAAACCACTCCGAGAGGGTATTGTTTACCCTCACACAAGCGGAACTCCCCACGGAAAGTGAAGAAGATATTGCGCGTATCAACTGTGTACTCACTCCATACTCCGACAGCACACGCCACAGTCTTTCTCGGTCCACACGATCATATGCCTTCTCCAAGTCAACAAACGCGCAAAAAAGCTTCTGGTGTTTACCCAAAAAAATTCTACGATCATCCTTAGGGAAAAGATCTGATCGGCACACCCTCTACCATTTAAAAAAGCTCCTTGCGCATCCCATACCTTACACTCAGTAGTTTTTCGCACTCTCTCAATCAAAATTCTTCCGTACAGTTTACCTACTGAGCTCAGCAAGCTAATAGCCCGATAGCTTCCGCACTCAAGCCTAGGACCTTTCCTCTTATACAGCAGACAGATGATGGCATTCCTCCAGTCCTCCGGAGTAGTGCCTTCTCTCCAACAAGTGTTGAATAGCTCTAGGCACCATGTGAGCACCAGACTTGATGAGCTCAGTTGAAACACAATCATACCCAACCGCCTTACCGCACTTGGCTCTTTTCAAAGCATTCTTAATTTCAGTCATACAAATCTCCTCTACACCATTCATGTTACTTTCTCCACTATTATACTCACTTGTATTTCTGACTTCACATTCAAACAGTTCTTCAAAGTACTCTTTCCATCTTCTTAACACGCATTCTTCACTAACTAACAAGTTACCATCAATATCTTTTGTGATCATTCACATTGAAAAAATGTGAAAAATCATTAACCCTTTCCACTCAGATATGTTCTATGTAACCATTGTTAGTCCACTATGATTTAAATTTTGATTTTAATTAAAGTTAAGGAGATACTTAGGCAATTTATTTGATAAAACAATTATTTATTAACCGAATTATCATCATCATCGCCCTCAACGCTCCTCTCGGGAGCACAGGGCAGAAACCAGCCTCCTCCATTCAGAGCGTCTCTGTGCCAATTGCGTCACCTCTTTCCACTCCACTCTGATATCGTTGTCATAGGAACGGTGTATTGTGAAAGAGGGACGCCCGGGGCGACGGAACCCCTGCGGACGGAAAAACAGTGCTCTTTTTGGCCAACTATCATTAGGCATTCTCAAAACATGTCCCAGCCAGGACCATCGTCTCTCCTGTATTACGGAGATTACAGGTCTCTGCTGGGTGCGCCGGCTCACAGCATCATTTGTAACATGTTCATACCATTTGACATCCAAAATCCTTCTAAGACACCTGTTTTCAAAGCTTAGTATCTTCCGCTCCTGAGCCTTGGTTAAGTGCCAAGACTCACAGCCATATAGAAGGATTGGGATGATGCACGTATTGAAATTGAAACCGAATTAACTCAAATAAAATTTATAATATAAAAGAAAGTCCATTTTATTTGTATTTATTTTTCGTTTGGTATTTTTTTAAAGCGTTCTCCTGGATGGAGACCTGATTTCCTGGAACATGTTTCACAAATTCACTCAGTTTCTCGTCTTCTTCCAGGAATTTTTAGATTGCTGCATACAGCACACTCTTTTTCTGACTTCTAACACCTTGCTTTGAAATGTGACTTCCCACCAAGTCTGTCTTCCTTGTCCATGGTACCTGCCCTTCCTCTTTTCGTGCTCAGACGCCCCTGTCTTGCATCTCCCACAATTTCAATATTCCCGCCATTTCATTATACTTTACTATTTCCTCACGCCGTATCTCAAGTGGGGTAGGCAAATAGACTGGAACGCCATATAGATCTGTCTTTACTTCCTTCGTTTCTTCCACATTCATACAATTTCTCATGCATGCACGTCGATTTCTCTTACTCAACACACGGCCGTCCTTCAGAATTTGATCCATGTAGTTCTCGGACGCAAGCGCTTCCTCACACACCTTCTTTCAAACAAGTATATCTTCTTTGTCATTCTTTCCTCTTCCATTCGATCCACATGATCAAACCAAGTCAGTTTTGCCATTTATATTAAATCAAAATGACCCAAACCCGGCATTTTAATTTTACTAAATAATCGATTCAATTTTACAAACTGTTATTATCGTAAAAAATATAAATTTTGATTAAAATTTTTGATAAATATGAAATTAAATATTTATTTATTAAGAAAATAAAGCACAAATAAACTTTTTTTTTATTAAGCACACACAACGCACTACACAAACACACGGTTCACCATCACGCCTGTCAGGCGGGAAATGAGTTGTAGCGCAAAATAATCAAACCCGCCTCATAGGCGGGATATGAGCGCTAAGGGTTAATGGACAATGTGGTAACACTTTTTCTTACTTTTGAGTCATGAGACCTCAGGTTTGATTCCCGGTCAGGGCATCATTAATGGACAATGTGGTAACACTTTTTCTTACTTTTGAGTCATGAGACCTCAGGTTTGATTCCCAGCCAGGACAAAATAAGGAACGAACCTATTCAAATTGTTCTGTCTCTAGATGTTACATAAATATGTAACGATAAATAAATATGATACAAGCTTTTAGCTTACTGTGAAAGATGTATAAGGTTGTATCAGGGTTTATAACAAAACCCAGATATATCTTTTTTTTAAAAGTGTTGAGTGCATTGTGAATTTGTATGGTGGTATTAGTACAGCTATAATCCAAATTCATGTGTTAGTTAGGGAGTATGTAGATCTGTGTGATTTATCTAATGTTATGTTAGTATAGCAAGCACTCTACATTGTAGTTGTGTCATCTCAATACATATTAGACATGTGATGGATAGTGATTTTGCTATCTGGCAAGGTTTTAAATTATAAAACATGATATCCGTCCATTGTTACCACTTGATGTGACATATTGCTATCATGTTCAGAGCCAGTGACATTAACATTGCATACACTAGCAAGCTTTGTGGCATTTTCATTTTCTGACAAATTCACCCTTAGTATAAGAAATTACTAAAGCCATAAGTCACAATTAATGTATGAGTACACTATATAGTATTTAATTAATAGATCAATTGAATGTATAATTTAAAAAATAATAACTACTCCCTTCCAGAATGATGATGTGCAATGTTCTTCTCTGCCACATACTCCTGTGAAGGAGCCAAGCAATAGTACATTGTTTCCAAACAATCTGGAACCTGTATCAACTAACTGTGATTCTGAAATAAGAATAAAAGAGAGCATTGTGCCCATTTCTGTTACACCAGAGTCTGAAGAAAAATTATACCATGATTTATCTTCTGTTAATAAAGAGGGTAGAATATGTGCGATTTCCACTGATAATGAGAGTTCTGATACAGTCCAAAAAACTAAAATGACAGATGCATGCTCACAAAATGATACGGCTCAGGTTGATGTCTGTGAAGGAAGTTCATTAGAATTAGTGAATGCTAAAAATAACCAAGAAGATGAAACTTTAGTAGATAGTGTTGAAGAAAAAGAACCTGGTGACTTAGTAGATTGCAATCTAGGTAGTGATGGTCAAGTAATAGATTCTAAACCTGAATCGACAAGCAATCTGCATTCTACACAAAATAGTAGAAATTCTTCTCCAATTTTAGACGAAATGGATGATATACAAAAGAAAATTCATTCATTTCATACTGAAAATATTCAGATTTTAAAAATTAGAAATAAGAAGCAACCAAAAGAAAAGCGCAAAAAAGTAAATTTAAATTTTGATTTAAGTGTATTAGATGATCAAACTGTTGAAGTGAAGTTGAAATGCGAGAAAGATAATAACCCAGGTAGTAAAAGTGGTGCAGTAAATTGTTGTGGGACTGATGTTAGTAACACTAACAGTAATCCTGTGACTCCCGAAAACAACACTGCAGACCAAGAAGATTCCAGTAGTACTGGTCAGAATTGTGAAGTGACAGAAAATGAAAAGGAGACAAATGCAGTCAACACGAATAAAGAAAATATAGTGGTGGACACAGTGATGCCAGCACTAAAGGATGTTTCTGATATTTACAATAATAGTCTAAACAATAACTTCCCATCCTCCGTACTCTTCTCAGATACATTCCGTAGCACATCTTCCATTTTGGATGTAAGTGGTCTCACTACTGAATCGTCTACATCAGCAGTGCCTGATATTATCAAAAATGTTATCGACATGACTGTTAATCTGGAGAACAGTGTTTTTAAAGATGCTGACTTAAATGCTGTTGATGAGTACAAAAATGTGGAGGAAATATTGAGCCGTGTCAACCAGATGGATTCTCGTAACAGTGTTCTTTTGTCTGGACTTATGAAAGATAGTACTCTAGTGGAAGAAGTAGTGCCGCTCAAAGTGTCACAACCTTCCCGGTCTAATGACCCCAGACTTAATCCTCCACCCTGTGATAAGCCTAAACCAATTCGTCGAAAGGTAAGTTGTTTCATATATACGTTGTTAAGTATTATTTCCTAAGTCTTATTTGCACTTTGTTGAACAATTAACATTTTGTTGTTTTTTTAGTTATCAATTACGGAATATCGTAGGCGGCACAGTATGGTTCATCCTTCTGAGAGTTCCTCTTCCCCTCCTCCAGCTGCAGAGCCTTCTCCACAGTCCCATCTCTCTGAAGACGAAGAAGAATTTGAGAAAAAAATGGAAGCGTCCATAACTAAATTGGACAATATAATGTCAACAATGAATATGGGTTAGTTAAATGTATTTTGAAAATGGTGTTTTATTGTTATAAATATTGCTCATTTAGTGAGTTATGTTTGGACAGAATGGGGTAAGAGACTGTAATGTAATGGTGTTATGATGCAATGGTATATAGTGAATGAATGTTGTAGGCATATTAAACCCTGAGCCAAGTGTGCATGACAAACATCGAGAGAAACTCAGTGAAAGGTTGCGACGGGAATTTGGTCTGACTATCCCAGAAGAGGAAATGACTTACGCTCCTGTGGTGGCAGGTAATGCAATGTACATTGTTAAAGATGTCTGCAAAAAGGGATCTTTGGCTTGAAGCTCACCCTTCTTGGACACATCCCACATAATGACCTACCTACTGTTTGTGTATACGTATATATGAGGACATTAATACTTAACACATTGATATTTACAGAAGTAGGAGGGAGGACACAGGAACAGGTAGCGGAGGATGGAATCTCTGTTATGGGGTTGGTGCTGGCACCTCCCCCACCCCCGCCCCCAGACCCCCCGCCACACGTGCGTCTAGATGGCTAGATAGTTCTCACACCACATTGTGCTACATAACAAACACTACATTGTACAAAGCAGCCGCTCATTGACTGCGTATAAATTAACTAATATTTTTCTATTTACCAGTGATAGTAATTTACAAACATAAATGTGTATATAGAAATTTGTGCATTTTGTGCACTGTTATATTATATTAGGTGTAATGTTTACCTACTATAAATAGAGATATATGTATATTTAAATATAATTAAATATAATTGTACCAATATATATGAGAGTGCAATTTTTGATTTTGATTTCAATTAATATGGATTTTTTATTAATACTTGCGAGTGGAGCAAGTCGATAAATATTACATATATATTGATAAAGATATATTTTAAGAATATATTTGTATTATATCTATGATTCGTATGTAAAAAGCTTTTTTATATTGCTACAAGTACAAAATGTAAGTTTTATATGTATATATTTGTACATAAAGATGTAATGTATTATAATATTAGTATAATGTGCTAGCTAGCATGGAATGGGTGTGTGTGTGTGTGTATGTTATTGTATTGAGTGAATATATGACATGTATGTATGGTAAGTGGGTCAGGTCACACCACACACTACTAGAGTGTTGAGGTCTCCTCACATTATAGAACCATGCAGCGGCACAATTATCACATCACATCACATCACAAAATTAGGTGCACTAGGTTTAAATGAGTTATTCTTTTATCAGGATTTTACAAATCTCACTTTGGTTCGTAAGCTCTTTCTATACATTTGGTGGTGCTTCATTCCTTCATGCTTTTGTCCTCTTTCAATTGTTTCCTGTTGCATGTGAGCATTCTCGATGTATGCTTTTAGGTATTTTTATTTGGTATGTTGCTGAATATAATATATTGTGTCAGCATCTCTACAATCAAATTATATTTATTTATTTTTTTGTTATAAGCTCGTCAATAACTAAATTTCTCTCCCTTACATATACCCATGCCATTAAAATAAAAGTGGGCGCTGTTGAAATATTTGAGTGTAATGTGGTGCAAGCTATTTATTATGAAATATTTATGCTTCGTAAGCCTGACATGATTCCTCTCACACTTGAGTCATTCCAAATTGAAACAACCAGAATTCTCATTTCGTCGTATTACTGATAAATTAAAATTTATATTTGTTATGTTTATGGATATAAGAACAAATGTAGACCTGGTTGTTGAGACAAGTATTGACAGTTTGTTTTGTGATACCAAGTGCTTATGTAGTAAACACCCACTCTCACAACATTCCTTCCTCTCAATGTACTTGTACATGTTATCTTTATCATTATTAATTGTGCAGCAGATAGGAAAACATCAATGAGACTTGTATAAAAATTGCTTTCATCACAACAATTTCATTGTTTTTATATGTTTGGTTGATTACATTTTTTCTGATGCACACAGTATAAGAGACAAGTATTATTATTTTGTGCATTTATATTTTATTTCTAAATAATTGTCAAGTAAAATGTTCACTTTGTTTAATGTTTGTACTATAATAATTACAGTTTCCACTGCTCATACCAAAATATCTAATTTACATTTATGTGTAATGTCACTGTGAGTTTATTATCAACAATTTGTTTGCACTTCCAGTCGAGAACGATGTCAGATGAAAGACTCATCTTGTGCATAACATATTTACTCTTGATATCTTGTTTTATGCTTCTAAAGTGTGACGTCATCTCAGGTTCATGTTCCAACTGTCAAAATTTGTGATAATTTTCTATGCAAAAAAGGGTGTTAAAAAGCAGAATTTTATTAAATATTTAATTGATGTGGTCTTTTAAAATGTTCTGAAGTATCATATTACAGATTCTTTTAGTAGAGGAGGACAAAATAATGACTATAACTCCAAAATACCTTCAATAATAATCTTTATTGTACAAAATATTTAAACAAAAATAATTAGATTACAACATGGTATATACAAATACTTTACACAATGGGCGAGTTTATAGCAAGGACGCAATATCTTCCAACTAACCCAAATAATAGCGATCATTTGAAAAATTGCTTTTTTATGACAACCTACATATGTGTTAATTACATGCTGTTAGTTCACTGATCCCATTTGTGAGAGTTAACGTGATGGTATAGATAAATATGTAAAGAACCTTGAGAAAAATGATGGCTCTCCCAAATAAATGTATGGTTTGATTCATCGTTTTTAGGGAAAGTACAAAACTCACAATCATGACTATAATGTTTACATTTGTGCTAAAACACTTGATTTTAAGCTTTGATTAAATAAAACAATTTGCCGGATTATTAAAATATCTCTGTACATTGAAACTGTCAAGTGATTTCTTGGAGCGCACCACCAGAGGGCATACATTCAGCTTTAGAAGCATATTGTTATCTTTTATAATGTTTGGTGTTGGTTATAAATAACTGAATCATTGATTATTTGGTGAAGAATGTGTATTGTGTAGACTCCTCTGCTGTATCTACAGTTCTGATGATAGAGATTTATCACTTTCTCTTTTTGATTTATAAGAACCTTTAATAATCACAACTTTGTACTTTTTTGTGCCATAATATACAAGAATAATTATAAAAAGCATTTCTTTTTTTAATATGATTGATGATTATATTAGGTCCTTACATATGAAATTGGCGTTTCATATGGCAGAAATGAAAACGATTTTTTTTTATGAAACTATTTTTTTATTTAGTCAAAGTATGTACCATGGCTATCTATGCACTTTTGCCATCTCGAAGGTAGTTCATTGATTCCTTTACTAAAAAAAGTGTGTGAGCGAGAATCAATAAAATCTTTGAAGGCCGTTTGGACAGCCTCGTGAGAATTGAATTTTTTTCCTTGCATGAAGTTGTCCAAATTCCGAAAAAAATGGTAATCAGTTGGAGCAAGGTCCGGGGAGTATGGTGGGTGTCGAAGACATTCCAGTCGCAGCTCCCGTAGTTTTGCGGTCGTCAAACGTGCCGTATGTGGTCGAGCGTTGTCCTGAAGCAGCAGTGGGCTAGATCGATTGACCAGTCTGGGTTGTTTAATGGCTAGCTTTTCCATCATCGTTTGCAATTGTTGACAATACACATCAGCCGTGATTGTTTGCCCAGATCTTAAGAAACTGTAATGGATGACACCGGCACTAGTCCACCAGACACTTACCAGTACCTTTTTCTGAGTCAACTTTCGTTTCGGGCAGAATTTGGCTGGTTCACCTGGGTTCAACCATTGTGAAGAACGTTTCCGGTTGTCGTACAAGATCCATTTTTCATCACAAGTAACGATACGATTCAAAATGCCTTCATTATTGTGCCGGTTGAGAAGTGAAACGCAACACTCGACGCGTGTTTCTTTGTTTGCGTCGCTCAATTCATGCGGTACCCATTTTTCAAGTTTTTTCACTTTTCCAATTTGTTTCAAGTGAATCAAAATGGTTTTATCACTCACACCGAAGCCTGCCGCTAACTCTGACGTGGTTTGCGATGGATCTGCTTCCACAATTGCTTTTAATTCTTCGTTATCAACTCGTGTCTCCGGCCGTCCACGAGGCTTGTTCTGTAGGTCAAAATTTCCAGAACGGAAACGTTGTAACCAATAACGTACCGTATTTTCTTTTGCAGTAGCTTCCCCATACGCATTGTTAATCCTACGAGCCGTTTCTGCAGCACTAGTGCCGAGGTGAAACTCATATTCGTAAATATAGCGATATTTTAAGTTCCCCATATTGTGAACAGAACGATGTGAAAGAAAAACAAATGACGCGATAACAAATAAATTTCGTAATTCGAACACAGAAATACATGGTCTTAAATTTGAAATAAATTTGAATTTGGAATTCCTAGCCGAACGCCACATATTTTGAATCAAAGTTGCCAGTTCGCCAAACGCCAATTTCATATGTAAGGACCTAATATTATGTGCAGCATATGGCCTACTCCATATCTCTTACAATTAACACTATTTATACGTACACACACACACACACACACACACATGTATAGTATTTGTAGTAGGTAATCCTGAATGAGATTATCAAATAATTTTATTTTATAAATGTAGATAAGTATTTAGATCTGAAATATACATTTAGGTATGTTATTGCAGGGGGGTAGGTACTTCTCTATGCCTGTAACTCTTACAACTTATTAATTGTGTCGGTGCACACGTAGTAGAATTCCATAATAATGCAATTTGAAACAAGTGTTCCTTTCTACTATTGTTTTTTAATTCGCAGAGAGACGTCTTTCGACTTATGAGGTCATTATCAATCCTCGAGATTGATAATGACCTCATAAGTCGAAAGACGTCTCTCTGCGAATTAAAAAACAATAGTAGAAAGGAACACTTGTTTCAAATTGCATTACTTACAACTTACTTACATACTGCTTTTACTTTTATCTATAAAAGTATTCTCAGACAGTTAAAGGGTCACACTTTATTTTAATGATTCACTGATTCTCTTTTAATTTTTATTACATTCAAATCCACATGATGAATAATTGTTTGTTAAGGTTTATCTTGTTGATATCTTTTGTATTGTTTTTGTATTTAATAATAATGTGTATCTATTGTGTGCATGACAGCCTTTCTGGTTCAGTTAACATCACCTTTTGTTGTATCATTTCTTCTTCTTCTTCTCGTGCCGTATCAGGTCCCCCCGACGTTGGCAATCACTCTGGCGAAGGCTTCCCTATCCTGCGCGACCCGGAACAGTTCTCCCACATGTCTCATCCCGGTCCAGTCTCTTATATTGCGCAGCCAAGACGTTTGCCTTCTACCAGGACCACGCTGCCCCTCAATCTTCCCCATCAGTATCAGCTGGAGCAGACTATACTTATCGCCCCGCAGAACGTGACCCAGATATGAAATCTTACGGACCTTAACGTCCTTCAGCAGCTGTCTACTGCAATTGGCTCTCCTCAAAACCTCCGAGTTGCTGACCAAATCTGTCCATGGTATGCGAAGCATTCTCCTGTGCAACCACATCTCGAATGCCTCCAACCGGTTCATAGTGTGCACTTTCAGGGTCCAAGTTTCTGAGCCATACAGCAGCACAGACCACACATAGCACTTCAACATTCTCTGCCTGAGTTTCAAATTTATATTGTCATTGCAGAATATTGATCTCATTTTGTTGAATGAGCTACGGGCTGCTTCAATCCTGCACTTCACTTCCACATCTGGGTCCACAGACGACGTAATCATACTACCCAGGTACTTAAATCGATCCACCCTCTCCAGCAGCTCACCATTGAGTTGCAATGTTATAGCGGAGTAATCTGCTCTGCTAAATGCCATCCATTTCGTCTTCTTTTTGTTGATATTAAGGCCTAATTCATCAGTATCATTTAGTGTGAGCATAAAATAATTCCATAGTATAAAAAGATTAATTGAAGCACCTTGTTACAAAATCTCTTAAAATTATTTTTTGTTTTGAGGTATTCAGTCATTTACAGTTAATGCTGAAGTAGATCTTCAGCATTAACTGTAAATATCTCTTGTTTCTTGGAAGAATGATGAAATTGATTTTCGATTGAGACCCAGTTTAATAATAACCATAATAAAAAAAAAATGCATCGCTCTATGATAAAGGGACATAAGTCAATTTACTGAGTTTTCAGGAAACCATTAAGGTCTGTGATATATTTTATGTCCTTAATCGAATGCATGTTTGAGAAGTCCATCTATGTATTTCTGCACTATAATGACTCCTTTAATATACATACCTGCTTGTTTTTTTTTATAAAATCTGTCCACATTCACGGAGAAAAAGAATATTTTATCCCATAACCCATCCAAGAGTTGATCACTATCAACGAAGCTGAACATTAGTAATGTGATGAAAACTGATACATTTATCACATACCACTAAAATGTTATAAGCCGTGCTTATTTTCTATACAATTTCGCATATTGGTACGTACTAGAGATGTAGAAAAATAGTATATTTGCCTAAACATAGTGAGAGCGTGCGGTACTCCCGACTGGGCATCTTCATGTAGGTACATCATAGACATATGTATGTACTAGACTTGCAGCACGTTACAATTTTTCAAAATCTTTGTGTTCCAACATAATATGTTGTTTCACTCCGTATCAAATGAAATTAATTAAGTAGATATTTGAGGATTAATAATTATGCATCTACAGCTGATAATGAAATAGCAACAATCTACAAGCTATTAGTTCCTTCCAGTTTTACATTTAAACTATTCGGCAGAATACAGAATAATAGACTAAATATTTGGTATTCAGCCGAATAGTAAAAATGTTGCAGAATATCAAATATGTAGGGTAAGGTTGCTTTAGTCGTACCACGGCCTAAGTCGTACCCCGGCAATATCTTATCTGATAGTTATAAATTTCACCATCTAGTGTCGTCAATCTGAACTTTTTAGTTGTGTGAGCGAACGTAAAAAAGTGGGCGGCCGGCCGGCTTCCTGAAGCAAAAATATTGAAAAAGTAAGTTTTTGAACAGTTTTCATTAAATATTTTGACTCATTTGTAAGCTTTTTATGGCAGGAATGTAATGCTTACCTATTTTCTTTGTTTATGTCTATTTGTAAGACTTATCTGGCAATAGTTTACGCATATTCAAACGGTACTACATTTTGAGGTTACGTCAGTGGTTTTAGTTTTAAACATAGAAGACCCCGGCGCTTAAGTCGTACCTGTGCAAAAATCCTTAAGTCGTAGGATTTAATACCTAAGTCGTACCGGTACGACTTAGGTATTAAGAAAATTGTTAATTAATTAATTTTCTTAACATTTTATCAGGTAGGTAATACCTAAATATGGCGAAGAGAAAGTACTTGGATGCAGGAGGACATGGACGAAGCTTTAAACATACATACCGTCACGTGACTTCTCTCGCGGGGTAGGCAGAAAGGATCGAGCGTCACTTCTTTCTATCATAGCATACTTCTTTCGCTTCTGTCGCTGTCATACAATTCCTCATGCATGCTCTCTTGTTCAATGTGCTCAACACGTGACCGTCCTGTAGGAATTGATTTAAATGATCTTGCCATTTGATCCTCGGACGTCCACGTCTCCGAGCACCATTCCTCTCAGCCAAATATATCGTCTTGGTCATTCTGTCCTCATTCATTCTTTCCACGTGCCCAAACCATCTTAACTTATTTACATTCATCCTTGTGATTACACCAACTTTCATTCCACATTCCTTTACTCCTTTCTTATATCACTGAAACATCGAACACAGAAACATCGGAATGGAGAAATTGGATTTAATGAATCCCGTAGAAGATTTTTTTTTTTAAGATATGATAATTCTATTTTCTATGTGTTATTCACTTAATAATTAGGTTTGACAAAAAAAAATGTTTTAAGTTGATCTCAGACTGCATTGTTAATATTTTTTTAGTTATTCATATGATATCTGGTTATTGAGTATTTTTCTATAGGTATAATTTATTATAGTGTTCAAAAGGTATATTTTCTAAGTACGACTAAGGCTATAGGTGGTACGACTTTGGCGACTAGGCGCCTTAATCGTACCGAAGGTATATTTTTGAAAAACGTTAAAATACCTATTTTGTTAAAATATTTTCAAATTTCTATGATTGTCGATTAAAAGGCAACTAAATGAAGATTTAATATATGCAGATGAATTTGTTTTATTTTCATTGCACTAAATATTATAGCATTGTTTCCTTAGGGGGTACGACTTGAGCAACCTTACCCTAGTTGCCTAATATTCGTTGCATCTCTTGTATGTACCTAATTTGAGAGTGAATTATGTAAAGTGAAATTGTTGGTCAAATACTGTATGTAAAAGACAAACAATGTGCGTAGTGAAACAATTGATGTTGATCAATCAATTGACTAACTATTTATATGAAATGTGGAATATATAAGAATGGTGAGACAGTACATTCAGCAATGTCATCGCCCTGTTCACCCGAGAACTACCCAACGCATCGGTTCTACTTGGGTTATATAATAAATGTACACAGAATCTGCCATAGGCATAGGAGTCAGGAATGTAATGAAAGAACTCGCTCAACACTGTTGGATTGGATAATGCCATTTACAATTTGAAAAAGTGCTTCAACACTAAAAATATTCTTCTCAACCATGAGATACAAATTGTTTCCGATTGTCAAAGTATGAGAAAAACCATCTCAGCAACAGAGGCGGCCGGCAGTGTGTATTTACGGGGGTTCAGTAAAATAAAAATATCTACCTTATTTCTTATAAAAAAAAGTTTGTTTCTCTTCTCTATACCATTTGTAAACACTTCGGTTACTAAGCAGTTCAAATCTGGTGTTGTCTGTGAGAACAATTTACTTAATACAGATAGGGCATATAATACCTATATTTTATTCTATATTCATAGTATTTCTTTAAAACGATTTTCTTTTTAAATAAAAAGAAAATACCTTTCTGGCCTGTTTTTGAAATTATATACATAAATAATATGTAGAGCACCCGGCAAAGAATTTGTCTCTCACTCTTTTCCGTAAGTTTTAGAGTGTCCTGTAAAAGGCAGGTGTTCGAAAAAATAAACACATTTGCATCTTAAATTCAGCAATGAGGTTGCCACCAATTTTGAATGTCTTAATTTGTTGTCACGGAGAGGATAGCTTGCATGTTTTTTACATGCAGGTGGCCTGCTAGCTACCTCACTTGTGGGATATGCTGTGATGGTAAAGTAGTAGGTAGAAAAAAGATGCGCAAAGCCACTACTTTTTACTAATAAATAATTTGTTTCGAATTTATTGATATTGTTTTAAACCTACTCGATATTTAGGAATATTATTTGTTCTATGTACAAAACAATAATACCTATAATAATTCAATTAAGATAATATCATATTATGTAATTGATTCTTAAAACTGTATGTAATATTTTATATTTTCGCGCTAAAATAATATTTAAAGAACTCGCGATCAACAGTGTCTAAATAGGTATCTATAGAAATTTACTATCCAAATATTGCATCCTTACGCATACGGGTGACCTTTGAACCCGACACGACGGATAGGCATGCATTTTGGCTAGGTAGGTACTTGACCATTCGCTCCGATTCATTGCGTCCACTGGTAATATAAAAATGACAGAGTAGTCAAAAAGTTTCCGTCATTGAACGATAGAATGCAACAAGATGGTCTTTTCTCAACCCTTTTTAAAACGATCAAAACGTTGTGCATTGCACCAAGAGTTCCATACATTCTTGATGTTTCTGATGCAATTTTAGAAGCATAAGTTTTGTATGAAGAAATTCAAACTGTATGGAGAGTTAGGAGCAATTCTATGATTCGCACACGTTAGTTCGCATGACATCCGTACTAAATATTCTAACGAACATTGGCGCTGTAAGTTGTAAAGCAATAGTGTAAGTATGCGATGGCCGATGACAGTTTTGTTCATATAGCTATTTGTTGTGTGAATGAGATAAGTTTTGAATTTTTTTGTAATTGTTTTAGTTACTCTTTGAAACTGGGGGTGGGGGTGCGGCCGCTCTTCCGCGCAATATGATAGAGCCGCCTCTGCTCAGCAATTGATTCGACATACCAAAGGCAACTAGTTTCTTCAACAATACTTTGTGACTCACCCTGTCGAACGCCTTTTCAATGTCCAAGTAGGCAAAATCAATTTCCTGCAAAGCATTCAGGTTTTTAGCAGGGTTGTAACGGATATCTGTATCCGCATGAATTTTGACATCCGCATATGCAACTTTTAAGAGATCTGCATCCACAGAAATCTTTCAGGATGACATTTTTCTCGTCGTCCATGCAAAAAAAATCATTATCAGAGAATACATTTCTAAAACAAAAATATTAAAAATATATTTTACTAATTCTAACCTGGTATATATAACGGGTATGGCAATTCAAACATATTGTGCAATATTCTGGTATAGGAGATTTTATATTTATTTGTTTATTAAAAGATAGACCAAACCAGATGATATATTGGGGTGTTGAATATACTGGAATCTATTTTGTACTACCAGATGTAGTAAAACTATACATTATAATTATTGTGATTGGACATATTGTACCCCAAATCCTTTTGTTGTCAAGAAATTCTCGTTTTTTTGAGATAAGAAAAAGGACAATAAGAAGTGTTAATTAAAAAAACAATAAACCGTAAATGCATATTTTCAATAGATACATTGATTGATGGTACCATTTCGAAAAATCTAAAATATATTAAGAGTTATGTTTTGCGGTTACATCGCGTAATTTATTTTTCGAACAAGCTTTCGGAGTTACTTGGAACTTCATCATCAGTTTCTGCAGTAGACACGTTCGTCACGAATAACGAGTCAGTGTTTACTGGATTGTTTGAAAAATAAATTACACAATGTAACTGCAAAACATAATTCTAATACATATACACCCCGTCGCGAATAACTCTTCAGTAACATAATATGTTACTGATATATTATATTGAATGTCACTTTGAAAAATTGCTCATTATTTTTCATGTTTAAAATTAAGATATCGATACCTTAATTCGCAGATTGGGTAACTCCATTTTTTGATAAAATGACTTAATGATGCCATAATGTTGACTGTATTCCAACACACATGCTAGGTAAATTTGAAAAATCCAACGTTATTACAAATGCCCTAAAAAAAAACCTCAAGAAAATTGTGTAACTCCAATGTTAGTATTTACAACACTGCAAATTGGGTAACTCCACCATTCTGTATGGAGACTTGCGAGAGATAGGTTGTGTATTAGGAATATTTTACAAAAAAATGGTTTTGGATATCTTATCCTGTAAAAAAATGTTAGATAACTGTAACCATAAGTATCAGCTTTATTTCTTTCAATTTTTTAAAGTTTTTTTTTATCATTTGCTCATTATGTGATGTAGTTAATATGTAAGGAACTTCATTTTAAATAATGCAACGTTAACTATGTGGAATTTAATTATTACTGGATATTTTTTTTTTTTTTTTTTTCCTTCATTTATGGCATAGCATCCTACGAGGATGATTTGTGCCATATTACTGGATATGTTTGCGCACAAAATTGAAGCTGATTTACTGATATTGTATTGTTTTTAACATAATATATTATGTTATTATTTTTTAGTCAAATAAAAAATCTAGGTTTTCAATACTTAAATAAACGACATTATTTTTTGATATATTAGGATTTGTTGAATCATGATTATTTTTAAATTAGCTCAAAATCCAAATAACTGAACGTGTATCTACATAAATTACCTACTTATCATTTAAAGTTTGATTTCTCGACCGACGGTTCTTGGTGGAAGTTCATATTAATAATTTTTAAAATGAAACACAATATATAGTTATTCAACTATTGACATTATTTATTTTGCGAGCCGGCTTTTAAGAGCTTCCGCTCTCATCGTCAGGCAAAAGTAAAATGTTTACTTATCATTTTATAGATGAATAGCAGACTAAAGACTATGGTTAAATCAGTAACTGAAAATTGAAGGAGTGAAGAAAATCATATGAGTGAAACAAATCCCAGAAATCATGATTTTCTACAAATTTATCAAAGACAATTCGAATTTTTATTACGGAATTGGCCCATCATATTACTTGATAGTGGTAATCTTGCAGAAATCCAAAATATAAATACCTACTGATGATAATAATTTAGATAATAATGCGACACAAGGGATATTGTTAGATGCACATGCTAATGCTATTGATCATAATATTGCAACAGAGAAGGGCAGCATAAGAGTCAACATCTCGTTAGTCCCATATTAAGAACATTCAGATTCTGATGAAAACTCTGAGACTTCTCTTGGAAAAAGGATGAATCATGGAGTAATAAAAATTTGAAATTAAAATTTAAAAAATCAAAAAGACGTGTGATAAACACGCCCTCTGTATATTGATCACACCTAATTTGAATGCATTTTTTTTTTATAAAATTGTATATATTGTGATTAATGTACAGTAAAGAATGAATGAATAAATAAATAAATTGCCTCAAAGGAAGAAAAACCTTGGCCCAAAAAATATTGTTGGCTTAAATAATCTAAACGAGACTGAAAATATCTTCACGAAAATGGACTCAGGACAACCACGATTTCTAAAATAATACTCCACACGAATAATAATTTTCACATGTTGTCACTCTTCATTATTTTTGTCTAGCTATTAACGAGTATATTTACTTATTTATTTAATAATGCAATATACGGCTTGCGCTTTTTTACAAATAACATGAACAAAAAATAATACTGTCTTCAATTTCAAACAATAAATATATCAATAGAAAACAAGCAAACATAACTAGGTAACATTAGTACTCTATCAACAAATACATATATATAGGCATACATTTATAGTTTGCTCGGGCATATGGTACCTACTCACTTGGTACATGGATTGCAAGTATATAGTTGGGTATCTATATATTTTACACTATATCTCTAAAGTTGCAACTTTTTTGTTCAACTATGTTGAAATGTCATCTCCGTGATACAGGATAGACGATGTTCCAGGCTGGGTAATATCCTGAAAATGCCCAGTGATAATTGGCCAAAAAGAGCACCGGTCTTCCGTCCGCAAGGGTTCTGTCAGCCCGGGATTTCCCTCTTTCACAATACACCGTTCTTATAACGACAACAGCAGGGCGCAGGAAATATCGTAGAAAGAGGTGACGCAATTGGCGCAGAGTCGCTCTGAATGGAGGAGGCTGGTTTCTGCCCTGTCCTCCCGAGAGGAGCGTTGATGATGATGATGTTGAAGTATTTATCCTATATATTACTTCAATTTTATTTTATTTTCATATAAAACACTTTAAAAATAACATTATTATGAGACCAAACAGTATACAATACTTATAGGCAAATTGGGTAACTCCATCAATTATAGCATTTATTTTACAAAATCTATCACAGAAAATTGTGTAACTCCAAAAAAAGGCTACAAAACCATTATACACATAATTATGTCATGGTTATTGTGTTACGAACATGTATCTAGATCATGTAGATATTTTAGAATAAAGAAAAAAATAATAATAATATGCATAACAAAATTATTTAGTTTTTTGTCCGCCCTGTAAAGTAGCTATTTTGGAGTTACCCAATCTGCGAATTAAGGTATCGATATATCAACATCAAAATCCTCATCGGCATCCTCATAATAGTGTCACACCAGACCCGCATCCGTAAAGTGACATCCGTTACAATCCTAGTTTTTAGCAATGAATTTTGAAAAACATAATAGATAAGTTGTCACTGACTTGCCACCTTTAAATCTATGACATGTCATCATTTTACTGCTCTGTGATTCGTTTGAGGATTTTTCAATTACAATATTTGTTTTATGGGGATTAACAACCTAATTTGTTTTTAAATTCAATATATCTTTGAACAAATAGTACTCATTTGATTGATATTTTCCAATCTACTTAACTGCATATTCATTTCAACATATTTGAAAAACCACTTTAGGGGATTTTGCAAGAGGTGCTTCAATGATTTTTTTATGAAGTAGGCACATTTTTATTAATAAAGGCTATAAATATTATACAAATTTTTTGACTGCCAACATTTTTGCAAAAGTATATTCATGTGAACATAAATAAGGTCAGATAACCTTTGTAACTGCTTCATATTCATACAAACCATGTGAAAAAATCAAATTTCGATGGCTTAAAGTGTAAAATTGTTAACTCCATATCTGATAACTTTACAGGAGAAACAAAAAACTGAATAGAAACTTGAAAAGAACGAAATTAAAAAAAAGTCTGAAGCTCATAGCTTTCTTTGTTAACTTTAAGTGTTTTAGGTGCTAAATGAAACAACTGGACATTTTGATAAAAATTTAATGGTTGATTTTTGGAGTTGCCAAACATGCAACAGTAGAAAAGAAAAGAAAACATGGAGTTAACAAAATTACTCTTACAAATAAAAAACAAGAAACTGTTTATTAAATAATATATTATAAATGTTATAAAAGTCATAAAATGAAGATACACAAAAAACAAACAATCAATCTCGTAATAATTAATGTCTCACTCTTCTTCGTGGGGCAGATTATCATAAAACTCGTGATAATCTGCTGGTATAATGTTTTTTAAACTTTGTAAGTCTTGAAATTTTCTGTTCTTGATCTTTATTCGTGCTTTGTAGAGGTTGGGCAAATCAATCAATATTTTTGCGCTCATATTTTTATTTTTCCTCTGTGGCAAACTCACCCAGGAGTCAAAATACCTTAACTTATAAAAAATATTTCCATCTGGAGTATACGACAACGCTCGTATATCAGTGACCTGAAAAAATTAATGGAAAAACTTTAAAAAATCATAAGACAAAAAACTTATCTAAAATTACTACAACTGATGCTTTATAATATAATATACCCACAAATATTTTGAAAATAAATCTCACCTTTGGATCGCCTTTTGATCTTCCTGGTCTAATAGACTTATAAAAACAGACATCATCAAATTTAAGAAAAAAAGAGTGTCTTATGTATGTTACATCATAGCTTAGGCTATTTCTGGCCAATTTACACACATTTACATATTCCGCTGGAGCAAATATAATTTGATTTCTCATCCTTCGTTCAATACAAGCATGCATTGCATCAGCCTCCATTTGTGTATGACCCAATTCCAAATATTTTTGCTGTATGTTTACATTGTATATAATTGATAAATTTGATAGGGTGGAGTTGCGGTTCTGGTAGGTACAGCCATCACTGTACAATATGATTTTTTTTTACAAATTTCTTCAACTTATGTTAAAACTTTTTCCACTAAAAATTTCGACACTATTGTCGAAAATTCTTCAGCATTTAAGCCTCCCTCTGTCTCATTCCAAAGATAGCAGTACCCTTCTTTGGTTTTTATGTTGTATACGCAGAAGTTATGCACACAAAGTTTTGTTTTGTAGTATAACGACGAAACATTAGCCTTGGGACACAATAAGACTGACTGAAGATCCATTGTAAAAACCAAATCTTCGCCATCTTTATCATTATTTTTTTCGTCTCGAGCTTCTCTTACTTTTGCCCGGTGTACTTCCATGTCGCCATCTGAAACATTTCCAACATTGTGCGATGCACATGTTTCACACCAATCTTTTTTTGGCTTAAATAATGAAACGTTTTGCATGTCGAGATGTTTATGGAAAGATGCAAAAGATAACGAGTTTATATTTTGTGCTACACACCAGTCAGATTTATAAAAGTTATAAAGAGCCTTCTTTGATGACCATTCGTTTGTAAGATAGTTTTTTGTTGATGTTTTTCGACAATAATGTGATTCCATTTTAGGTAAAGATTTCAAAAATTCCAAGACACTATCATTTTCTTTAGCAAATGGCTTATTGGAAACGTTGCTACACTCTCTAGAACCAGAATATTCTCCACTGTCGTTTTGTTTCCAATTAAGGACGGTCATCCTGTTGACTCCCAATGTGGTTAAAAACATGGTTTTGCAAATACGTATATTTTGCCCATTTTTTTGCAAATGGTAGGTGTTAGTCAAAGATCTGCGAGATATATTAGGATCTTTCCTATCTCTAGCTCGTTTAGTGGGCAATGTTTGCATAAGCCCGTCCACGTGCATTCTCTTTTCGGCCCAGGTCATCTTACAAAACTTATTAAAAATTATATTTCGATCTTCATCAGTAATCAAGTTGCAATGTAACACATTTTTTTTCTGTAAGGTCTTACAGTTACACCTTTCTTTAATTTTTTTTCCTTTTTTTAGTACCCTATAATTCCATTTTCCTTCTTGCTTTTTTCTACCAAAATATTCTCTCCCCTTCTCTCTATTTTCCTTATTTTTTCCAGAAAACCATGTTGATGTGTTTACTTGACACCTTTTTCTCCTTTTTATTTTTGACTGCAACGAAATATTCTGTATGGATTCATCCGAATCAGAATGCTCTGAGTATGGCACCAATGGCTTGTTTTCAGAAATGTCATTATCACTAATATCTTCTACTGAAGATATTACTTTGACTAATTGGTCATTATGCCCAATCGGGCTGTTAATTGAAGCATCACTATTATTCTGGTTTATTGATGACAAAATATCAGATGTTATATCACCCAAGTTTTGTATATCATCATTCATTACGGTGGAGTATAAAACTTCACTCGATTGACTTTCAATACCGTAATTGACAGAAGAATCGCTCCCATTCATAAGAACATTCATATTTATTTCAGCAATATCCATTAAATTATCATCTAAAATAATCGGCATCTCCATAATTGAAACTACAGATTCTTGAAGGCTATCCGAAACAGGCAAACTGGCATTTTTTATATTTTTTGGGCTTATTCAACGAGTCGTTTACCTCTCATACCCTCCATCTGCAAATATAATGTAATACTTCATCTTTGAAAGATTTTTAAAAATAGCTTCTATGTATGAATATTTATAAATAAAATTAAACATAAATATTATTATAATTTGCTAATTTTACTTTAAAAACATCATCATAGTGATAGTCTTGATAGGTGACATAGTTAATATCAACATTGTTATCTCCTTAAATCGTTTATGGCAGCAAAATAATTTTGAAATAGAAATATTGTTAACTCCCTTGTATGTATTCAATTGATAATTAAAGAAAACCAACATTAAAATGTTAAAGTAAACATGTAAAAATTGAAAAAAATACTTACATTTAAGCTAATAACAACTTCTTCTTGAATAAATCACACTTTTATTTAAAAAATTATACACATCTGATAGCATTGGAGTTGTCAAATTTTCTTGACGTGATATTTTGTTATTTTATCAAATACTTAGGAGATACCTAATTTACAGCATTGTGTATATCGATTAAAGGTACAAAATGACATTATCAAGTAATTTTCACCTATAAGTGGAGTTAGCAAATTTACACTTTAAGCCATCGATTTATGAAATAATGAAAAAGTCTTCATTGTGATTGTAGATACCTTATTAATTGATGAAGTATATTACACTGTACATAGAGTTTTCATAATGTAATAATAATAAACTATATTAAGTTTGGTTCACATGATCTATTTTCAGGTACAGTGGAACCTCTCATAACGAGCACCTCTCATAACGAGTAATTCGCATAACGAGCAAAAAAAAATGTGAAAAAGTTGCTCCCATAATGAGCGATATTTCGCATAACGAGTTACATAGAAAGGGTAGGTCCCGTTTTCACGACATTCACTTGTGACCTTGTGAGCCGGGACTTTCGCGCCAGTACACCAGTCTGTGTTTAGCATTCGCTCCGTTAGCTCCTTCCAAAATTTGTATTGATATTATTAGTAATTTTTTAAGTGCAAAGTATTATAATCCGTTCAAAATTGTCCCCGAAGAAAAAAACACATGAAGACAGCCAAAGAGAATAAAAATAACTGTTGAAAAGAAACGTAAAATCATTGAAAAGCGAGAACATGGTGTGAGCGTGGCATATCTAGCGCGCACATACTATCGCTCAACATCAACGATCTGCACTATTCTCAAGAACAAAGGGAGTGTCAAGAATGCCTTCGAAACGGTTACGTTTACGGTTAGTTTTCTTGTTAAAAATGGCAAATTATTTGTCATAAATTCATATTTTTATTCAGGTACTTTTTTCGTCTAATCTAAATTGTATTGTTGTTACACTCTTTTATAAGTAATTTTATTTGAATAAACGTTAATAAAAAAAATCATTAAGTACTCCAAGAGTACTTATTCTTTCGGCATGGAACGCATTATTGAATTTTACATTGATTTCTATAGAAAAAAATGTTTCGCATAACGAGTAAGAGTCTGGAACAAATTAAACTCGTTATGAGAGGTTCCACTGTATTGTAAATTTTGATAAAATTTAAAAAATATCTGAATTCAATTACACAAATTCTTTGAAATTTTTTATCCTTATTTTCTAGTAAGTAATTGTGAAACTAATGTAATGTAAAGCTTATACGTCATATTACATACCATTATGCCAATTCCCTTGTCGGACAGATAGAGAGTATCTACACAATTCCATTAGGTATTCCATACATTTTTTCCTGCTGAGATTGCCCAAAAGTTTAATTGGCAATTTACTTTATTTCCTCTCATTTAGATAATTATATTGTTTCTTACCTGCCTTAAATGTTCTAAATGTGACATGATTTGCATCACCGAGTCATTGGATTAATGGCTGACCTTGTCGCCCAACACTTGTACCTCTTTTAGCTATGTATATACATTCTTTTATTAGATTTTTAGTATGAATTCTGGTATTAACCAATTTGGAAACGCAATCATTACTTGTTATAAATGTGTAGCGATGATATTGGGATGTTGCAAGGATGGAATAGTATATAATAATAATAATAAAGACAATTTATATTTGGCGCCGTTTAATGATCCGTGACCATCTCAAGGGCGCCATGACTTTTCTTGAAAAGCAGTGTTTTCAGCTTACTCCTGAACGTTGCAGTGGGCTGGTTCTTTCTTAAATCCGCTGGTAATCGGTTCCAGGCAGTTGGCCCCGCAACGCTAAAGCTCCTCTCTGCGAATTTGGAAGTGTTTGCCCTGTTGGGCTCCACAAGTTTGTTTACAGCGGTGGAAGCTGATCGCAGTGGTCGCCTCAGAGTTTCGTCGAGGGGACATAGCTCAGCGAGGCATAGAGGTGCTGTGCCGTTCAAGGCTTTGTGGACCGTGAGGTACAGCTTGAACTCTACTCTCTCTGGGACTCTAAGCCAGTGTAGCTCCTTAAGCAGTGGTGTGATGTGGCAGCGCTTGTTCTCTCTATAGATGGTCCTGGCAGCAGCATTAAAGGCCATTTGGAGACGATTCAGAAGGATCTGGGGCAGTCCTGTACATATGATGTTACAATAGTCTAGACGGGAGACGACGAAGGCGGCGACTAGACTCTTAACCGCGTCTACAGATAAGTGTCTTGATACTAGGTACAGTTGGCGAATATGAAAGAAAGCTGTGCTCACTGTCTTTGACACTTGAGCCTCCATAGAGAGTGCTCCATCCAGTAGGACGCCGAGAACAGATATGGTGCGCGATGGTGTTATATCAGTGCCGGAGACAGAGATCGGTTTGGTGTCTAAGAGATGTTGCCGTCCAGGAGAGGCGACCCACATAAATTCCGTCTTAGTTGGATTCAATTTAAGACGTCTCTGGGCCATTAAGTTCGAGAGTTTTGCCACACACTGGACAGTGGTAGCTACCAAGTTGTCTCTTTGATCCGGGCTACAGAAGCCTACGAGGACACGATCGTCAGCGTATGCATAGTTTCGCAGGCCACACTCTTCCAGCAGGCGATCAATGCATCCTATGTATAATATGAAAAGTACTGGACCCAGAACCGATCCTTGTGGAACTCCTTGAGTTACGATATCTTCATCAGTTGAGCCAGATTCGACTCTTACAGACCACCTTCTATTGGTCAGGTAGGAGCGTAGCCATTCTAAGACGGTGCCGTTAAGATTGTATTCGATCTCCAGACATTGAAGGAGCATTTCATGTTCTACGGTGTCGAAGGCGGCGCTCATGTCAAGGACCGTTACCAGACCGATGTTTCCTGATGCAACGCCCGCAATCAAGTCAGATGTCAGTCTTGTGAGGGCGGATTCGGTGGAGTGGTGTTTTCTGTATGCGAATTGGTGCTTTTGATACAAATCGTTACTCTCAAGGTAGGCTGTAAGCTGGGACGCTATGACTCGCTCAAGCACCTTGGATAGAAATGGAAGATTAGAGATTGGTCGGTAGTTGGTTGCGTCGTCGGCATCAAGTGTTCTTTTTTTGAGTAAAGGGATGACATGCGACACTTTCCAAAGTGACGGCACAGTTCCGCGCGTCAAAGAAAGATTGAATATACGTAAAATTAGTGGCAAGAGGAGGTCAAGATTTTCCTTTAACAATTGTGTGGGTACAGGATCAAGCTGACATTGCTTGTTGGGAGAATTTCCTATGGCTTTTCTGAGCTCTGTTTCAGATGCAGGTGTGAAAGTACTTAGATTATTGGAGCACGTTGTTGGAAGTGTGACCACGGTGTTGTGCTTTGGAAGGGATGCAGAAATCTCGTCGAGCTTCGTCTGGAATGCAGTCTTAAACTGATCAGCTCTCAAGTTTGTAGGCGTCGTAGATTTTTCCGTCTCCATGATTCCTTGTAGGTCTTGCCAAAGCTTCCTTGGATTATCTTTGTTGATGTTTATTCGCTCTCTCCAGAACCTAGACTTCACTTCCTCGATGAGTTTTCGGTATGTCCTTTGGGCGGAGGTCCAGGTGCTCCTAGACTCAGGTGTTCTTTGACGCCTATAGACTCTTTCAAGCTTGCGGACTTTGGCCTTTTCAGCTCTACACTCAGAGTTGAACCACAGCTGTCGAGGGTTATGAACTCTGACAGTTTTTGATGTAAATGGTGCAAGTTCATTCAAGATGTCATGAAGCGTAGAGTTATACTGTTCTACAAGGTTATCTATGTCGTCGTTGGCATGAATGACATCAGAACATAATACCGAGCTCTGCAAGCGAGTTCGGAATGCATCAGGACAAAGATCTTGCCATTGTCTTGAGGTGATAGTTGTATAGAGAGGCGGTGGAATAGTGACATGAAACCCTGAGACAAGAAGTCGATGGTCCGAGAGTCCCACATCAAGGACTGCGGTTGATGACGGAACAAAGTCCGTGCGTGTGATCAGTAAGTCGAGGATTCCTCCGGCATCGTGGGTAGAAGATGTAATATTCTGTGTGAGGCCGTGATCCTCCAGTAATTTAACAAATTTCTTTGCGTGGACGTCGTTCTGTTTTTCTACGTGGATGTTAAAATCTCCCGTCAGTATGACTGGTATTGCAAAACGAGATGTGAGGTTCAGGATGGTAGTGACCTCGGTAAAAAAGTCAGACGTGGGTGAGCAAGTACCGGGTCTGTATATGGTGAGAATTATGAATGATGTACCGTCGAGAGTTAGCTTGCAGCCAACATACTCAAAAGTACTGAATGTTCCAAAGGAGGCTATATTGGATATGCGTAATTCTGGTTTACAGACGATGGCAACTCCGCCATGGTTGGTTTTCAGTGAGCGATCAGATTCTGGGTTGCGGGGTCTGGCCTTGTCCAATACTGTGTATCCATGATTGCGGAGAGTTTTGATTGCAATCGACTCCGAACTGTCGTGCCATGTTTCGTTATATGAGATATTAGGTCTAAAAAACTAATGAGATTTTAGCATTCATGCGTGCCATCCATGGTTCATATTCTTAATGCATCTTGGATTTTAAAAAAAATCTCTTATTACTATTAATTAGTAATCCTGTTTTTATTGATTTTTACTACTATTAGAGAAATAGACATACAAGATTCAACATTGATTTGGAATGTGATTTATACTCTTTGTCAGTATTTTTCTACATGAATCAGTTTCTGCATTTCTGAACTCTTTTTACCTGTTTATATTTTTACAAAATCATTTTAATATTTCTGCAGATATCATTTTCATTCTATTATCTAACAATAAGCTAGAGGAGAAAGTCCTAGCACATGTTTATAAAAGGAAAGCTGTCCCATCTTTGTGTATGAATTACATGAGATATTAGCTAAATAGAATAAAAAGTAAAGCGGACGTAAACTAGCCGAAAGCCAATTCATAAGCATTGGAACATCATGCACTCTTATGTCTATCCTAAAAGTGATTTGTATCAGATTGCAGTATGTCTTATCAAGATATAATATCATATACCTTTTAAGGAGGTTTTTGTGGCGAGTTATGTGAATCTATGGTGTTTGTGTTTGGCATTACACGGTTGTTTCTTGGTGAGCTCTTGAAAGTGCACAAACTTCTTTTCTCAAATCAATTGTTCGTCGAGTTCGTCGGTAGCCTGGAGGTAGAGTCTCGGCCTCCAGAACAAGGGGTCCGTGGTTCGATCCCAGGTGCCGGCAAACTCCCCTTTCACGGCACAAGCTTTTAGCTTAGTGTGAAAGGTGCATAAGGTTGTATTTGGGTTTATAACAAAACCCAGATATATCTTTTTAAAAAAAAAAAAAAATTGATTTTGTTTTTCTTTTATATTCTTGCTTCGCTGTGGAGCCTGTACGGCGAAAACAGACACGAACAGAGATCTACATACTATGTCACATCACTACCCTTAACAGATCCAAGCAGGTGCAAAAGCTGTATTATTATTATTATTTGGATGATTTGTAAAGCGCCGTTTTGTGAAAAAAATCCACCTCAAGGGCGCTCTTTGCTAACTAAGGTTGTGCTTGAATTATTCCGTGAGATTTCTTGAATAGATAAGTTTTCAGTTGGTTCTTGAAACGAGATATATTGTGTAACGAAATATGTATTGGATAGATTGTACAAATTGACAGACAACTAAAACAATACCACGAGATCAGCATCATTAATAATATCCTCTCAAGGGATAGCTATAGCAAATGCCTTATCGATAGCACATATTTTCAACAAACATGATAATGCCAACTTAAGATATACCACTAACTACATGCTATCTATGTTAGAGCTCAAAAAAACTCAACCATGTGAAGTATTAGCAAAAGCCATAGATTTGTCATTTATATATATATATATATAAATTACAGTTATGTTTTGCGGTTACATTGCGTAATTTATCTTTCGAATAAGCTTTCGATGTTACTTGGAACTCAATCATCAGACTGTGTAAACACTGACTTGTTTTTCGTAACGGACGTGTCTACTGCAGAACCTGATGATGGAGTTCGAAGTAACTCCGAAAGTTTGTTCGAAAAATAAATTACGCAATGTAACCGCAAAACATAATTTTAAGACATATACCTCGTCGCGAAAAGCTCTTCAATAACATATATATTCTTAGTGAGTTTTTTGGGACGAGGTATATGTGAAGAGTTTTATTTTTCCTAGTAAACTGGATTTCACACCTACGTAAATGTTTTTTGAGGGTGGTCTAGAAAGTTTCCTACCTAACAAAGATACAAGAATTTTTTTTTTACATTGTTATGTTCTCTTTGTCACGTAGTTGACTACCTGCATTGTTTTTGTGAAACATTTGTTCTGTCAAGTAATGATGAGTAAGTATGCTCTTGTAATGGTTTTTCCTGTTTGAAGTTAATCCGTCAAGATGACTTCATGGCTATCCCAAATAACAGTTATCATTACTTTCCTCCTTTGCAGTCTATTGTTGACACTGCTATTGATTCGGGTGTGGAATGGTGTATACGAGTTTTATCTCAAGTATTTATCCATGCCAAAACTCTTATTTATCATGCTTGAACTGAGCAATGAAAGTGCTAATTCCAACATGTTTTTAAAAAAATGTCCACTAACACGTGGACAGTTTTCTGATGCCAAAATTTAGATTCAATATGTAACAAATATGTTATCTATCTATTACTATCCCCTCTCTTCAATACCACAATCTTTTAGCACTATTTGATGAACATTAGTGATAATGTTGAAACTTTTAACAGATTGGTGGAAGTTCATGTTGACTTATTCATAAATAAAACACTAGTATATTCACTGTGACTTTTTATTGGATGCGAGCCGGCTTTCAAGAGTTTCCGCTAGCGCTCATTATAAGGCTAGCGTAAAGCACTTAACGTTTATTATATTATAATATTATTATACATTTTTTATTAATTCAACATTAGTGATATTATCATTAGTGATTGTCAATTTTGGATGTCACTAATGGTCATTATTTCCCAAGCTAGCATGGCTACATTTAAATTCAGCTGCATTTAATTTTATGGTTGTAAATGATGGTGCAGAATGCCGTACTAAGCGTACAACTCACCTTTGAATAGCGAAGGTGTATTGCTTTTTGATACTCAATTTTCTTCATTTTCACAAAAACACACATCGACTCACTTAAATGATTGTCAAACAATAACTCTGTGTCCAAAATGACTGAAATTTTGGTGAGTACCTGCCAAAATAATTAACCATATTCCTTAGCTTTTATTGACGAGTTTTGCCATCTTCATGTTAAGGTTGGAAACTTTTCAGACAACCCTTGTATAAGATTGAGATATACCAAATATGTATAATTTAATCACAAGAAATGAATCATTTGCAGGATAGAGAGAGAGAGTATCAAGTGTTTCTACGTTTACAAATAGGCTTAGACTGAGTCAAGGGCTTTATGCCATGGCAACGTTCACCATTCCGCGTATTTCTCTGTATTCTCAGAATTAATAATAATGCTCTCTCTTTGTCTCTCTTCTTCTGTCCTTCAAGTGATTCACATTTCGTGATACATCTCTTACACCATATATATATATGTAAGTGTAGGTACATACACATAAATCCTTTGCGTTAGTAGGTATGATGACACTGAATCTTGCCATATTAGACCCCCCATGACATAATTGTGTGCAGTGTGTTACAATATTACAGTAATGAAGTATTTATTTGTTTGGTCAATTCCCTATGTGTAATGTATTTATCTAGGAATATAATATATCATTATAAGTGATCACTGAACAGGTTGTGGTTGCCATTTAGGATTTCTGTATCACCTACTCCTCATTAATGTGTATAAAATGATACTTTCAAGATTTTAGGTTTAATAATTATATTTTATATCCCTATATAATAATATATATATATGTGTATAGTTGGGATGGTAGTGTTTTATTTCTAAATATGTCTGCATTGTAGTCTTTGTGCATAGATGATATTCTTACTGTAATTGTGAACAATCCTCAACAAACATTTAAATAATAATATTCATACAATAGGTACAACACACTCACACTATATATGTAATATAACTATACTCTAAGTAGACTTTATGTGTATAAATTGATAAATCACCATATAATATAATATATGTATTTGTCAAAATAAGTGTTTCAATATTATATTTTATTCTAATTAATAAAAAATAGTAAAAATTATGCCTCCTTATTAATTTTTTTTCCTGAGAATCTACACCCTTAATTTTCTCAATATCTCTCTCTCTAGTTTCAATCCTGGGATTGGTTTGCAGCAATTATCTCTTTAATTCTTCTCCTCCACTCCTCCCTGTCTTGTGCGGTTCTTTTGAATTCTGCATATGATGAGCAGCGCATGTCCACCAACAGGTCATCCAGGTACTCTCGGCGTGGGCGTCCCCTAGAGTTTGTCCCCTCAATATAGGCACCTTTAAAATAATTGAGAAGTTATCCCATGGAACTGGGAGCTGAGGCCTGAGTCAAAACATATTCTAGCGTTACGTTTTCGTGTTGCAATCATTTGAATATAGACGACGTTGCACCAAAGTGTCAATTTTCGTAATCTCAGCAACAAAATTAACTTATTCACTGTGTCGGTGTTTAGGTAGTAGAATTCTATATCGAAATAAATAAAACAAGCGTTTTATTCTACTATTCAGTCAATCAGATTGACAATGTCCTCATAAGACGAAAGACGTCTCTCTCGTAAATTAAATCAATAGTAGAATAAAACGCTTGTTTTATTTATTTCAACAAAATTAACACTTGTTTGCAACATCGTCTATATTTGAACGCTAATGGAATGAAAATGTAACGTTAAAATGTGTTATGAGTTTGGGCTCAAATATGGCTTTGCACTAAATGGACACTTAGAACAGGAAATTGAATATAGTGGGGACTCTTAAACTTGCTCGTAGAGGGATATTCGGTGAACATACACTGAGGGCAATCTAATATTGTTGTTGGATGATTTATTCTGCGCTGTTAATGGAGCATCCATCTCAAGGGTGTGGAAAACTATGTCAGAAGAGCGATGTCTTCAACTCGCTCATGAATGTTGTTATTTATTGCTTTTTACGAAGACCCTCGGGGAGTCAGTTCCAGATGAAGGGTTCTGCAACGCCAAAAGCCCTATCACAGAAGCAGGACTTGTTTGCTCTATTGATCTCGCCCAGCATGTTGGTGGATGTCTTAGCTGAGAGTAGGGGTCTATTATTCAAAGCCTTTTAGACTATAAGGCATAGTTTATATTGGACCCTTTCATCTACTCTTAACCAGTACAACTTTTCCAACAAAGGTGTGATGCGATAATCCTTATCTTTGCGGAAAGTTAGCCTTGTAGCGCTATTGAATGCCACTTGTAGGCGATTTAGTTGAATTTTCGGCAGTTCTACATATAGTATGTTGCGGTAATCTAGTCTAGATACTACAAAGCAGAAGTTAATGTTTTAATGCTATCAGGAGTGAGGATTTTCGTGGATGTGGTAAAATGCGGAGCTCATCGTCTTTGAAATTTGGGATTCCATAGACAGTGCACTATCGATTTGTGTCCTGAGTATCGAGACTTTAGTGGATGGTAGAATATCCGTGTTGGCTATCTAGATGGGATCTTTATCCAAGAGATGTTGTCGACCAGGTGATGAGACACATAAGAATTCCGTTTAGCTTAAGACGTCTCTTCGCCATTAGATTGGATAAGTTTGTTATGCATTCTATGGTCCGGGCCTTAAGATAATTTTTTTGATCTGGTTTGCAAAAATCAACCATAATTCTATTATCCCCGTAGACATAGCTGCATAACATATTTTTTGAGGGACGATAGATTTTAATATTAATATTATTTAACACTACTCCAACAAGTGGAGTAGTGAACAAATCGTTGAACAATGTAGTTGCATCTATTAGTGAAAGCACTTACTAACTAGGTTGATATTATTTTGGTATATTTACAAGAAAGTTTAGTTTGGTTAAATACAATAAATAGGTAAATAAGATATAGAATTGAAACGAAGTTCATGTTTCAGTAATAATAATAATATGTGGATTCCTAGTTACATTATGCTGGGTACAGGATAATCAAAAATCATAATTCATTCACTTAATATATTTTTTGAGGACACAAGAGTTTTTGCTCTTGTTTAATAATATGTAGTGCTGTCGAGTGCTGTTGCGGTGAAATAGCTCATTTGATGTGATTTTTTTATTTATCAGAGAATCTACAATATTCATTGGGAAAATTGTGAAAAGAAGACTTGTCTTGGATCATGGATACCTACAGATATAAAACAATAAATTCACCATCATATTCCCCATGTCGAACTCATAATAAAAACTCGTGGTAGTAGCAGTGGCGGATACAGATGGGAGGCGCCCCCCCCCCCCTTGCGGGGCCTATTGACGATGTCTTGTATATGGGTAAAATCGGTTTAAGTAAAATGGTATTGTCTTGTATATGTGTATAATTTTTGCGCCCCCCTTGAGTTTTTTTCTGAATCCGTCACTGGATAGTAGGCATGTTTGTAAAAGCAGTTCCTCATTATGATGATTAGATTTCCTTTTTCGCTATTTTTTGGGAAAATTCTCAAAAAGAAAAAGGGAAACTAGAATCTTTCTCAGTTTTTAACGCTGATTTTGAATCCAGTTTCATTTTGGCTTTGACATTAGTATATTTTGAGTTACACGTACTGATTTAAATAAAAAATAATTAAAATTCCCGCAAAAACTCTGTTACGCCACTGTTGTATGTTTAATGAAAATGCTGCCTCAGAACGGACTCGAGTCTAGTGAGGCAGTAAATTCCATTTTGTATATTTCTGGAAATAAATAAAAATAAAACGTCAAGATTGTACTCACGGAATAGATCATCCAAAAATCTACAAAAAAGTTCATGGTGATGTACCTATAGTCATATTCCTCTGTCTGGTGGAGATAACCCACTGGATACTAATTCTTCACTAATATACCCACGTTTGTCTCAGGTTTCACTCATTAAAATAACCTGCCGTTGGAATCTTCGAAATTAGTATGAAGAAACAAGCAGTGGCGGATTCAGAAAAAAAAACTCAAGGGGGGGGGCGCAAAAATTATACGCATATACAAGACGATGTCATTTTATTTAAACCGATTATACCCATATACAAACATCGTCAATAGACCCCGCAAGGGGGGGGAGGGGGCTCTCCATCTGTGTCCGCCACTGGAGTACATATGTCTATGAAATAAAATGAACGTCTCTTGTCTGGACCTGTGATAGATATATATTGCATAATATTGTAATTATGTATTTTAATAATATTAATGTTTGTCTGAATGAATTAAACACATACCTACATTAAACGAACGGATTCCGCTGAACATTACCAACATTGCTGTATGTATCAGCAACATTAACACATTAAGGGTTGCACCCTCCCTCACCCATGAATGTTACAGGAATGTCAGTTCCTATTTCATCCATACTCTTCAAGCAAATTCTTTCTAAGGAAGGGCTCAAGGTTCGCCTGAAAGACTCTCCCTGACAAAACCCTTCCTGAAATTAAATACAACCGTTAATGTCCACCGACTTTTTATTTTACAATATGACTTAGAATTATTAGCTTACAGTTACGTATTATCTACGTACTAGTTGTTTGCTTAGACCATGGGTGGCCAACCTTTTCAGCAGCCGGGCCAAATTACAGAATGAGATTTCCTGCCGGGCCGCACAACAATATACTCCATATATGGAACATTTGATAATTTTACTTCACCTTAAAATTTCTACCCCCCCCCCCCGTCGCCGAATTTTCAAAATGGTATAGGAATTTGAGATGTTTCAAAACTCCTCGGTTTTCTTTAAGAATATTCTCTCAAAATCTCTTGACCAAATTTTTATAAAAAACTTTTTTGCCTAAGTTAACGTTATTCTATTATTTAATTGTACTCTTGTTTTGTATTAAATTAATTGTTTTGTGTCTTTTTTTAAAAAAAAATAATAATACTTTTTGTATGCATGTATTGTATGTACCTATACTCATTTTTTTACATGTAAAAGGCTTCGGCCGTGAATATCTGAATAAATAAATAAATAAATTTAAAAAAAAAATTATATGGCGGCTCATCCCGTTGGATGTTATGGCCATAATAAATAAAATACCTTTCAAAAAAATTTCACGATACTTGTACCGACTATTATTAAAAAAAGTGTGCATATACTTCGCGGGCCGCACGTAGACACCCAACGGGCCGCATGCGGGCCGCGGGTTGGCCACCCTTGGCTTAGACTAATACAAAGGATGAAGACTAGACACTTGTAAATTTTAAACTAAATATATATTTTTCATAGCCTTCGGGTTTCTACAAACAAATGAATATTTCAAGACTTAGTGCTTGTTCACTCGGTTTCTGAAATCATAAAAAAAAGAAATTTTAGGTCAATGTACAGGAAAAATGTTAAAATATAAATGTCCAAGCATAGATTTTACATATGTGCTTTAGCTTTGGACCGGTTGCCCTAAGCAATTGTTCTAAAGCTCACCTCCTGTTATAGGAGAAAAGGACGTCACAAACAGTGAGTTCGATCAGGTCAAACAGCCAAGTGGTCATACAGGGATAGACTAAACAGCGGGAATGGATCCCGGTCGCCGTAGGATATCCCATTTGCTCTTCCACGACTCAACAAACCTTCGAAAACTCTTGAAATTTTCTGGATTCAAGGTTAGCTCTCCGAACCAGATTGGCCTGGGAGTATCTGGAGTCATACTGTCAATCATCTCTCTTCTTGCCTCATCCATAATCGAGCAATTCCAGAGGATATGTTCAGCATACTGGGCACCACCACCACAGGGACACCATGGTTCATTCACAAGATTTAAATCGAAGAGTTTTCCCTTGAGATCTCCATGCCCAGTGATTAACTGAGTCATAAAATGATTTAGAGCAATGAATTTTCTCTTCATACGGACCTTGACATCGGGAATCTCCATGCCCAGTGATTAACTGAGTCATAAAATGATCTAGAGCAATGAACTTTCTCTTCATTCGGACCTTGACAACCGAATCCCACCTCTCTTGCCAGACATCCATTGTCTTCATTTTAATTGCTTTGAGAGCAGCGTCTCTCTCCTGTCTTCTAGTGCCTCGGGTGACAACCATGCCAAAATGGACTACAGTTCCATCCGCACACAGTGTGCGACGCGCTGCCCGTTCTAATACCTCCAGATCCGCAGGTAAAACACTAGCAATAACCGGAAGACCATCAGTCGCCGCAGTCCGATATGCTCCAGTCATTAATTGCCAATATGCAAGGTCTTTATCCTCTCAGTAAGGCCAAAGCAACACTTCCAACATGTAGTCTGTGTGACCATACCCTCGCAGCATATGTTATTTGGGCTACGTAAGTTGCCTTATAGATGGTCAATGTTTTTGGGCTAAAACCTAAGGTTTCAGTAACAATAGTTTATGTAGTTTATGGGAAAAGCCCAGATACAAAAAAAAATGTCGTTGTATAAACAACTAGGCATTTCCGTATTCGCCCTTCGCCCAATCATTTGTGTCTCCGCAATGTTCAGAGATGGCAGAAAACCACCTTTATCAACTGTGAATAAATTATTATTTTGTAGCACATGAGCCATCGTATTATGTGTATAATAGGAAACTTTACTTATTAATGATTTGATAGTCTGAAAGCTGAAACATAATATGAATGACAATGTACTAAGTAAAGTAAAATTGTATTATTTCGGTTTAGAATGGGTAGGGTAAATTATTCCTATAGCTAAAGAAATAAATGAAACCTTATGAAAATGAAAGTTTATTTGATTTTGCAGGGTAATAATTTATTCATTCTTTACTGTACATTGATTAAGTACCTACAAACAATCACATAACAGGTAACATTCAAGTTAGATACAATCAATATACAGAGAGCGAGTTTACTGTTCCTCTTTTTCCATAAGATTTTACATCTAAAATTGAGCCATGAGGTTTGCCACCCATACTGAATGTATTATTTTTTATTGGCATGGAGAGGACAACTTGCAAGTTTATTACATTCAGCTAGTCTACTGGCTACCCTACTTGTGGAATATGCCGTGATGGCATAGTAGATATTATAGTAGTAAGTAGGTACATGATCTACCTCAACACAAACTGCCGACAGACTAGCTCAGTTAAGAATGTGCCCAGTGCCCCAGTGTGCCCTCGTCTTGTTAGATTATAGAAAGTACTATTCAAGAAAATATAAATAATGCTGCTGCTGATGATAACGATAGATTCAACACGCTGTAATCAATAACACTCGTCAATAAAGTGTAATGAAGTACAGTCATGTTGTGTGAGTTGACATTACCTACTGTCTTGCCGCTAGTAAGTTGTTGCCGCCGACGCCGTCGTATCACTGTACTAACTACTGACTATATTATGTACTTAGGTACATACTAAACATAACTAATAATAATTTTGATTAAGTAAAGACACATGTGTATGTTGTATTGTTGTGTAAGGTGCGGAGTGTTGGTATAGGTAGGTAATTCACGTGCTAGAGAGCGTGCTGCAGTGTTTCCCGTCCCCCGTCGCTCCACTCGCCTCCTTCTGCAGTCAGTCACGAGCCGACCGTCGTATCATTGTGCGTGATTATTTTCGTCAACAACTAGAATAGATGTATAGAACCTGAAAAGTTATTTCAGAATTATACAACAATATAGTAGTACTCTCGCATTCAAACAAGTAGATCAATTTTCTTAATAGTTTTGTTATAAATACTCAAAATTGAATACACAACCAAAGTGAAGTTTAGTGTGAAATCAAACTGTGAAGGACGTTTATTGAAAGGGAAAATCTTATATGTATTTGGCGGAGTATATAAGCACGTGTGGCGCTGCGTATGTATTGGCGACGTGCTATGTAAATATTATAATATTATATATAATGTGGTGAATATGTACCTAACTAGTAAATATTTTAAATATCTAAGTTTAATTAGGTACTATATCAGTAGTATGGAAGATTAAACTATACAATGCCTGAGACCGTGATTCCGATCACTGATTCTGAAAAGAATCTCATCGTAAAATGTGAAAAGTAAGTTAACATTGTATTTAATAATGTATTATTATTTATTTATAATATTCTATTACATTAGAATATTGATATTTATTCAAACAAGTAGGTAGGTACGTATGTATTTTTAGACTTGTTTGGCAGCTAGTCTCCGTAGTGTAAGTATAGTCGGCTTGCCTCCCAGCTTCCCACAACAGCAAAAACGTGACTGATGCCGCCGGATGATAATATTGATAAGATACCTACTTACACCTACACCAGTGGCGAAACTATAGGGTGGCAGGGCTGACAAAATGCCACGGGGCCCCCGGTCCGAGAGGCCGCGAGCTCAGAAGTAAACCTAGCATTTTTAACAAAATTTAGTAAAAATTATAAATTTTATATACCTACTTAAGTACCTAATTAAAATCGTTTAAAGTTAGACACAACTAAATACCATGTACAAATTCAAATAAATTACACTTGCGGAACAGAAAGCTCGGAGAAAAGAATTCTATTAATAAATATTTTGTTAGTATTAAATTGTTATTTTACTATACTATACTATACTATACCCTCACGCCATGTCCCAAGTGGGGTAGGCAGAGAGAACGGAACGCCAAACAGATCTATCTTTACACACTTCCTTCGCTTCCTCCACATTCATACAGTTCCTCATACACGCACGTCGGTTCCTCTTACTCAACACGCGGCCGTCCTTGAGAATTTGATCCACGTGATCAAGCCACGTGGTTCTCGGACGCCCGCGTTTCCTCACACCCTTTCTTTCAGATAAGTATATCCTCTTTGTCATTCTTACCTCGTTCATTCGTTCAACATGCCCAAACCACCGTAGTTTATTCACGCGCATTCTGTCCACAACACTCTTCTTGCATCCGCTCATTCTTCTAATATCCTCATTCTTCACTCTATCACGCAGCGTTTTACCAACCATTCTTCTCAACGATCGCATCTCTACTGCATTTATTCCACTTTCGTCCTTCTTCAACCACGTCCATGTCTCGCTTGCATACGTAAGTGACGGTACCAGGTTGTTATTTTATTATAATTATATTTAATGCCTATGCTTTTGAAGATAAAATTTATTATTAGATTTTAAACTAAAATGCACACAGTGACACAAAATATGTAACCTATAACAAAATATGCCAACGTATACATTTGCTATACATTTTTAAATTTTAGTATATCTAGTAACTTCAAAACCAAATTTAACAAATTTTTTGATAGATATCATCAACTAAAAATAAATCACAAACAAATTTCTTACTTCACAAATTTTCGAAAATTATTTCCGATATACTGTATTGTGTAGGAGTAAATAAAAAGTTACAATGGTTTTTGGAAGAATCTGTTTTCAAACGTAGAGTGGCTGCCAAAAAATATTTCCTTGATTTAAAAAAAAAATAATACTTAAAGCCTAAATATTATATCAGGCATTTAACTGGCCAAGTATAAAAATTATAAACCCTATTATGTATTATTTAAGGAAGATCAGATATGCTAGAATTTCAAGTTGCTTACAGAAATAAATATGAGACGACCGTATTCCTTACAATCCAGAGTACGTATAAATCTGTAACGTACATTAGTTTGGTTGGAAATACTGAGCGACTAAAAGAGAAAAGAATAGGTACATCAGAAAAAAACAGGTTATGAAGAATATATAAATAATGAGTTACAATCTATTGGATTGGTTTGCAACGAGTTTGAACTTTCTTCTCCATTCTTCCCTATTCTCAGCCAGTCTTTTAATCTCCACGTATGAGCCACAGCTCATGTCATTCTTCACTTGGTCCATATAAGCGTCTCTCGGTCGGCCTCTGCCATTTGTGCTTTCGGTCCTACCCTCTGCGATTGCGATGAGCAGTCTTGGGTGCCTGATGTTGTGGCCAATCCAGTCAACTCGTTGTTGGCTGATTCTTTTGAGGAGTTGCCTTTTTTCGCCAACCTTGGTTAACAATTCTTCGTTTTCGACGTGTTCCGACCAATGAATCTTCAGCATGCGTCTATAGCACCACATTTCAAAGGCCGCTAACCGTCCACTTTCACTCTTGCTGATGGTCCACGTCTCGCAACAATATAGCAAAATACTCCATACAAAGGTTTTAGTGAGATTCTTCCTCACGCTTAAATCAATATTAGGGGATTCCAATATTTTAGATCTTTTGTTAAAGGCAATTCTTGCCTGGCTTATTCTGCTCACAATTTCTGAATTGGAGCGTCCGTCCTGGTTTATTCTGCTGCCCAAGTACACGAACTCTTTTACTTGTTTGATACTCACTCCATTTATGACAATGTTCGCAGTCGCTTCATCCCTTCCAACGATCATACATTTTGTTTTGTCTTTATTTATGAAGAATAATATGTAAAAAGAGATGGCTATAATATCTGCCTTTTGACTGTCAATTCGAATTTAATAAAGCGCACACGAGTGGCAAATTGCAAAAAGGTGTAATCACAAGTGGAACCTATCAATATTGTATCATGGTATGTAAACGATGAGTACTTTTGTATGCGTAGTGAAATGGGATGGTCCTGTCGTCGTTCTGTGCATAGTTTAATTGGTTAATTAATTGTCAAAGGGTTGTACCAAGAAACTCATCATACTTTTAAGCGATTTTTAAAATTGACGTATATTCTGAGTGAATATTTTTATTTTATTTTTAAACTTAAATCTTCTCTAAAGCTGGGCTTTTCTGCTTGTATGAAAGACACGCCACTGACGTACACATTGCAGAGTCGAACTTTAACGTTATTTTATTTATTCATTTTAAGCACAAAACAGACAATAACTACATATATAAAGTGCAGAAAAAAGGCAAATCTTTCAGAGATCAGCTATCATTCAACAACATGCGCCACGATTAAAAAAAAAACATTGGGATTTGTCCGGTCGGCCATTCGAGTTGCCCTCTATGGCCTGCCAGTGAGGACAAATAATTTTAGTTTGCAGGGGCGGATAAATAATTATGAGTCCTCGACTACTGAGATATTCGGGTGTGTGGCGGATCCATTCAAAATTTCTATAATGTATGTTTTTATTTTTGATGTCGTTTTTGTGTATGATTGCATTCAATATTTTTTATGGTATATTGCAATTTTTCTGTCAACTTTATTGTTATACAATAGGCTCACATGCCGTAAAAAAATAAAAATGTTCAGTCCCATTCGCAGTTATTCCACTGGTTACTCTAATTGTGGAAGATGTGATGGTATAATTAGATAGAAATGTCATTCCACTCTGCTCCTTTTCTAGCAGATAGCAATGGGACGTATTTCCACAGCGCACCATCACGTTTTGCACAATGTGAGAATGCCACTAATACAGTTACAGACATCTCATCGTGTAGGTATATCATGACATCACTCCCACCGCACTACTGGTTGTTAGTGTGTGTATATGTGGGTGCGTGTGTAAGTGTGTGTGTGTCTATAAATATACTGACGTCATTATTTTATCACAATAAAGTTACAATATGTAGTCAGATAGTAAAGTACATACTGTGCTGTGTGCTTTGCTAATTGCTAATGTCAATTATCGCCTCCAAGAGATAAACTTGTATTTTTTTTCATGCCGAACTTGGAAATTTGTATCTCTTTAATGACACACTTATTTACAAACAGAATGAAGACTTGTATTATTACTACTATATTACCGTAGGTACCATTACTTTATAGTAGTCATAAGTCGTAAGTAGCCAGCAGACTAACTTCGTGTGGTAAAAATCTCTCAGTGCTAATAACAAAAATGCTTAAGATGTTCAAAATGGGTGGCACACCTTATCGATATATTTCAAATTAATGACATGTTTTACGACAACTCACCTTTTACAAGGCATTAGAAAATTTGCAGAAAATAGTGGTAGAGTTATTTTTTGCCGGTTACTCCACGAGACAGAGAGAGAGAGAGAGAGATAGAAATTTACCTACTGTTATTATTACTGACTTTTAATTAAACTCATAAAATATCAAATAGCGAGTACATATTATTATAGCGTATAGGTATTCATTATCCGTCCCACTTTCACAAAACACCGTTCCTATGATAACGACATTAGAGCGCAAGGAATGTCGTGGAAAGAGGTGACGCAATTAGCGCCGAGACGCTCTGAATGGAGGAGGCTGGTTTCTGCCCTGTGCTCCCGAGAGGAGCGTTGAGTTGAGGGCGATGATTGATTGATCGATATTCATTATACCAAACTAAATGAAGAAAATAATATTTTAGCAAATGAATTGACACTATGTTTATATTTTCGGCATTAACTATATAATAATTTCTAGACATATTAACATTATTTTAGATTACTATGTATCAATATTTTATATTATTATATTTTGTGAGCTTTTTCGCTACCGCGGTTTCGATGGAGCGTCCACCATTTACAAAATCGTTCGTAATACGTTATTCGTCGAGTTATTGTACATTATCATAGGCAGTATTATAGAAAGATCGGGAAATATGGTCCAGTCGGTTAATGTGGCCCACCCCATTTTTCGACGAACCCGCGACCGTGTGAAGATTTATATTTAGTGAAGATTAATAATAGTTTCGGCATGTGGAAAGAATGAAAGAGAACAGAATGACCAAGAAGATATATTTGGATGAGAGGAATGGTGCTCAGAGACGTGGATGTCCGAGGATCAAATGGCAAGATCATTTAAATCAAATCCTACAGGACGGTGACGTGTTGGGCACATTGAATAGGAGAGCATGCATGAGGTATTGTATGTTAGTGACGGAAGCGAAAGATGTAAAGATGCAATGATAGAAGGAAGTGGCGCTCGATCCTTTTTGCATACCCCGCGAGGGAAGCGGTGTGATGGTATGTATGTATGCTAATATTTCCGCTACTTTTTGAATGGTATATTATGGACATAAAACAGTGTTCTGAATGATAAAACTTATCAAATCACTAATATTTTCTACTAAATTTGCCTATTCGAGGCATATTATCCTTATTTTCATAGCGACTCTCCACTTCCACACACAACTCAACAAGCCGACATTTTCCATTTTATTTTATTTCATTGGTATAATAGATGTAATAACTTCATTCTATCAATTCCACAAACAAATAACTATAAAAAAATACACGGTTCCCTTTATACATCAAATACCTACTTTTTCTTTTTTTTTTTTAAAATATATCTGGGTTTTGTTATAAACCCAAATACAACCTTATTCTTAGTTAATGAAAAAAAATTACGTATTTTCCACAACTAAACATTTCGAACTATTGAGCGGAATAAAAACAACATACTTAATTAATAATAACAACGTATAATATTTCACATTCTGTAGTATTTTTAAAGCATAATATAAATATACCAAAATTACAAAAAACGATTTCTCAAATGTATGACATTTCGACTGTTGATTTATGGAACTGAGGCCTGAGTCAACAACACACTATCGCGTCACGTTCCCGCTCCGCTAGCGTTCGGGTGCAGACGATGGTGCGCCAAAGTGTTAATTTTCGTAACTATTGTGTATCTTAGCAACGAAATTGACACTTGCTTGCAACATCGTCTGCACCCGAACGCTAACGGAGCGGGAACGTGAGACGAAAGTGTGTTGTTGACTCAGGCCTCTGGACAGTCGATTATAGGCTATAGGCTATAGGACATCTAGAGGCGGATCACGGAATCAGTGGTTTGAACCATGGTTTAGCGGATTTTTATTAATAAGACTGTTAATGTTGCATTTATACTCCGACGATCTCAATAAATTTTTTAAGTATGTATCTGTAACTTCTTTTTATTTACCCAGTTAATGATATTGTTTTCCTTCTTTCCTTTGCTTTATGGCAAAGCACCCAAATTCGAGTGAATTATGAACGGTTTTCTTTCTGGCACACTATTCTGTAGATAGTTAACCAGAGAAGAGTTAAAGTTGATATTTTCAACCGACGGTACTTGGTGGAAATTCATGTTGAATTAATTAAAATAAAACACTTATTTGTAGTATATCCACGGTGACTTTTTATTGGACGCGAGCCGGCTTTCAAGAGCTTCCGCTCTCATCATCAGGCTGGCGAAAAGTAAAGAAATTACAGGTTGGTAACAAATATATATAGTATGTCATTGGGTAGCAAAACAAAAGAGGTAGTTAAGACAGTGGTAACAAACGCCAAAATGACATAGTTATTTATTCCAAGACAGTGGTAACAAAATAATTTTGCTACCCAATGACATACTATATATATTTGTTACCAACCTGTAATTTCTTTACTTTTCGCCAGCCTGATGATGAGAGCGGAAGCTCTTGAAAGCCGGCTCGCGTCCAATAAAAAGTCACCGTGGATATACTACAAATAAGTGTTTTATTTTAATTAATTCAGAGAAGAGTTTTACAACTTTACGTGGCAGACTATTGCCACCCATACACCTGACACATCGAAGCAAATTTGAGTGAATTATGAACGGTTTTCTTTCTGGCACACTATTCTGTAGATAGTTAACCAGAGAAGAGTTTTACAACTTTACGTGGCAGACTATTGCCACCCATACACCTGACACATCGAAGCAAATTCGAGTGAATTATGAACGGTTTTCTTTCTGGCACACTATTCTGTAGATAGTTAACCAGAGAAGAGTTTTACAACTTTACGTGGCAGACTATTGCCACCCATACACCTGACACATCGAAGCATTAAATTACATATTAGGTACCTGCTATTTTAAAAAGTTCTTTATAAACACATAATTATGTACTCTTTCAGTGTAAGTCATTTCGAGCTCAGACTTGTGGAGGAGAGGCCCCTCAGCGATTCTCTTCAAAGCGACTTACTCCCTCCCGGATATGCCCTTGGCCTGAATATAGTCTGATGATTTGATTTGTAATATAGTCTGATAGGCACATGTTAGAAATAAATGACTTAAACAATCGGACGTCTCTAAAGGAAAACCATGTTTGTACAATCCAAAAACTAATCGGAAAAATTGAGAAAGGTGTCGCAACATTTAATAAGACTTTTTAGTAATTATCTTTTTTTATTATTTTCAGCAACTCTGAAGATGAGCAAGTTGCAGTGGTTACAATTTGCGATACAAATATGGAGTATTCTAGCGGGGCTGACTCTCTCAGAAGAAATAAACAAGTTAGGGTATGTACAAACTGACTATATTAATTATTTCAACCTACATTATTATATTCACTGTGTCGGTGTTTAGGTAGTAGAATTCCATAGCGAAATAAATAAAACAAGCGTTATATTCTACTATTGATTTATTCGACGAGAGAGACGTCTTTTTTCTTTCGTCTTATTAGTCTCTCTCGTCGAATAAATCAATAGTAGAATAAAACAATTGTTTTATTTATTTCGTTACATTATTATATATTATATTTGTCTGTCATTTACTTACACGACCTTGTATATTATTATATTTATGTAATGTAAGTATTTTTGTTAAATTTGTACTAACTAAATAAGCATAGAGGTGACAATATTCTTCCTGGTATAAGTACTATCTACCTGGCTAAAATAAAATATTATTTTAGGTGATTGATTTACTTAGAAATAAAGAGGGATGTATGTTGATGAATGGTGTTGACGTTGTGAATAGATGGAAAGAATATTTTGAGGAGCTGTTTGAGAGTGGAGGTGAATGTCCAAGCCAGATCAGTGAAAGGGGAAACGCGAATGAAACAAGGGATGAATAAATAACTATGGATGAGATTAAGAATGCATTGAAGAAAGCGAAGAATGGCAAAGCGGTTGGGTATGATATGATCTCTATGGAATTCATCAGTCTGAGTGGGCTGAGGACTCTCGAATGGTGTCATGCACTCTTTAACCAGTGTTGGAGGGAAGGTTGCACACCAGAAGACTGGAGAAAAGCTGTGATATGCCCTCTATACAAAGGAAAGGGGTCGAGACTAGAATGCGGGAGTTATCGGGCCATCAGTCTGCTGAGCTCGGTGGGGAAACTGTATGCAAGAATACTTATTGCAAGAGTTCGAAAAGTAACTGAGACGAATGTATGGGATGTACAAGGTGCCTTTCAGAGTGGTAGATGGTGTGTGGACCAGATTTTTTCCTTGCGAATGGTGACAGAGAAGCTCCTGGAGAAACACCAGAAGCTTTTCTGCGCGTTTGTTGATCTCGAAAAGGATTATGATAGAATAGATAGAAATAATAGATCGTGAGAAAATGTGGCAAGTACTATCAATGTTTGGGGTGGGTAGTCGGCTTATTCGCTCCTGGAGAAACACCAGAAGCTTTTCTGCGCGTTTGTTGATCTCGAAAAGGATTATGATAGAATAGATAGAAATAATAGATCGTGAGAAAATGTGGCAAGTACTATCAATGTGTGGGGTGGGTAGTCGGCTTATTCGCGCCTTTGCGTCCTTACCTTATATACAGGAAGCTCTGCTTGTGTTAGAGTGAACAATAACCTGTCGGAATGGTTCACACTGACCAAAGGAGTAAAGCAAGGGGAAGGGTGCATTATGTCGCCATGGCTTTTTAACCTATACATTGATCATTGTATTCGTCCATTGAAAGAGATGAATGTAGGTGTTGATATGAATGGGATGAATGTAAGGGCGTTAATGTTTGCCGATGATTTGGTATTGATGGCTGAAAGTGAAAGTGATCTACAGCGAATGATGACGTGTGTGTATGAAAATTGTGCGATTAATGGATTAAGAATGAATGCAAAAATGACAAAAATTATGGTGTTTGAAAGAGGAAGTGAAAGAACAGTATGCCAGGTAATGATTGACAAGGAAATGCTAGAGCAAGTTGACGAATGTGTGTACTTAGGTAGTTTGTTCACGAGAGATGGGAAATGTGAAAGCGATATTGAAAGGAGAAAAGTTGCTGGCAATAAGGTAAATGGTGCAATCCGACCAATAATTGCGAATAAAAACATATCTACCATAGCTAAAAGGTTGGTGCACTTATGTATGCAAGTGGGACGTGGACATGGTTAAAGAAGGATGAAAGTGGTATAAATGCAGTAGATATTAGATCGTTGAGAAGGATGTGTGGTAAAAGTCTGAGAGATCGTGTGCGTAACAGTGATATACGAAAGGAATGTGGAATGAAAGTTGGTGTAGTTACAAGGATGAATGTGAATAAGTTAAGATGGTTTGGGCACGTGGAAAGAATAAATGAGGACAGAATGACTAAGAAGATATATTTGGCTGAGAGGAATGGTGCTCGGAGACGTGGACGTCCGAGGATCAAATGGCAAGATCATTTAAATCACATCCTACAGGACGGTCACGTGTTGAGCACATTGAACAAGAGAGCATGCATGAGGAATTGTATGACAGTGACGGAAGCGAAAGATGTGTGCAAGGATAGAAGGAAGTGGCGCTCGATCCTTTCTGCCTACCCCGCGAGGGAAGCGGCGTGATGGTATGTATGTATGTATGTATTGATTTTACAATTATTAATGTCAATATTCATGTCGAACCAATTTGTGCGTATGCATTATACACAATGAAAAATGCATCCTATGATCTCGTTTTATTTTAACATTTTCTGCCGATTTATTGTCTGAATCCATTCAAAGTTTTTAGGTCACCACTTGATATGTATCGTACTCGTACCATTGCAGTATCGTGGGTGCATAGAATGATGTGAGTGTTATGTAGATACGGAAACTTTAAGTATGCGAATAAATGTGTATTCTGGAAATACATTTACGCAGGTACCTAGAACGAAATGTGTAATTGCGTGAGACATCGTAAGCTATATTTGTACACGCATTTGAAATGATTACCTGGTTTATAAATATAAATATAGAGGTAGATAGACATTTAGTCTAAATGTGGCATTATTATGATTCGGCTAAATGTTATTTACGTTTCCAAGGTAAACGTGTCGGAGACAACAGAGTAGAACACGTGCAGATAAGGCTGACTAAACGTGACAAAAGAACCACGCTATATTAATTTTGTATCGGTCTGTTATCATAATACATAATGTATTATATCGTGTGGTGATGCTGAATGCTGATGGTGTGCCTATGGTGATATCCAGAACTAGATACGCATCACATACATTCGCTACGCCTCGAATGAGTCGTATGCCTAACCCATGTGCTGAGTGCTGTCATTAATCACCTGTTAGGTAGGTAGGTACTTAAAATAAATTACGATCAACATAATATGTACCTATTATTACCTACACTGCTCTTGTTTGCTACGGTCAGCCTATGACCTTTCCTAATGATACCATGTCAAGTATCTGAATAGAAAACATACCCCTTTGACGTCACTGCAATAATTACATGCCCAAATTAAGCTCTATTTTCAAACATAAGTATTACGTATCTCCCATTCTATTTCACTTCGAAAGGTTTCCTCAAAAAACTGGTAATTATTCCTGTACAATCGTGTAGAATGTAGCAATAAGCAACCTTCATTTAGGTACATAGTGAGTAGTTATATTGAATTGGCGATGACGCGACATTAAATTTGATCCACGGCTTAACTTTGTCTAGCGCTGTCAAATATTAAAAAAGAAAAAATGATTTTATTAAACGTGCTCTTGAAATATGTTGCATATTTAGATTTATGAAAAAATAAATAAGTTTGCCTATTGAATTCTTCAATGTTTAATTTTTGTAACTACATTAGATTTTGATATTAGATCAGATTAGAATTTTAACAATTTAGGAACATGATTATCTATAGATACCTGTTGTGATACTTATACATAATAAAATTAATGATGAATCTACAGTGGTAAGTTCCTACATATATATTATTTTTCATTTGATCATTCATATTTATTTACGTTATAAATCATCATTATATTTAGTGTACTGTACTACCATCACAAATAAGAAAAATAATACATACATACATCTTCTTCCCCTTGTCCTAGTTGGGTCGGGGGCCCATTGCGCCTAGGTACCTCCTCCAGAGATCCCTGTCCACCGCCGCTTCCAGGACCTCTGGCCACTCCAAACCAAGCCTTTCAACACACAAGTTTGACACCTGCCCTTGCCAGCTTCTTCTAGGGCGGCCCACCGGTCTTCTGCCCTCTCCCACAGCTTCCAAAGATCTAAGTGGTAGTCTGTCTTCTGGCATAAGAAAAATAATAATTAATTAAAAATAATGTCACTGGAGGAGGATGCAGGATATTTTGGGATTTGTTCCGTGATTTGTGTTGTGTTTTGTGTGGGATGGTGTATGTGTGTTAATATGTGGTGTGGGATTTGTGATGTGTATGGTTGAGAGATATGTTGTTTTTTTTATTTTATATGGAGAAATGGTTTGTTTACTTATTACTTCGGACAGTTTGCAGTGCAGTATTGCTTATTATAAATGTGATTGTGTACCTATATGTAGGAGATGAATGCTTATTATGATTGTGTATTCTTTTTGTAAATGATTAATATGTTTGTGAGATGTTTGCCCTAGTACAGGATCTACCTAGTTGGGCAGCATCAATATAGTATGTATGTAAATTGTAATTTATTAATAAATAAATAAAAAGTCTATAAAAAATAATTATCTGTATAGTAAGGATTATTTGTTACGGTGTAATGGTGTTTAGGTAGGTACCTACATAGTTTGCTTTTGATGGCATTATGTTGTGCTGGTGGATTGTGTAGCCGAGCTATGATTGTGCTAACTTAAACGTGATATTTTATAAATAGTCAACCTTCTTTTACACAATCACCTCCAAATATAATTTCTATTGCGTGACTCGATAAACTTATACAACTTTCCAACAGTCGCCTTATAAATATTTTACTTTTAATTATTATGCAAAAGTTTCAAAGAATCCTTATAAGGAGAGTGTAATTAAAAATAATTAATATTTTCAGAAAAACAAAAATAATTCTCTCTAAATTAGTAACAAAGCACGTGTTTGTGGTTCCTATGATTTTATTAATAGACGCGTGACCATTTTAAATGCTCAAGTTCTCATAACAACATATTTTTTACCAAGGTTTCAAAACTTTTTTAGGCTGCTTATACACTGGTCACAGGATAAGTATTTATTTTACGTCGGAAATATGCCCATTTGGGTAATAATCCAATGTACACGGAGTGATCCGATGATAGATTCTTCTAATATACCTACTTATACTTACGAAACTCTGAGGCGACCACTGCGATCAGCTTCCACCGCTGTAAACAAGCTTGTGGAGCCCAACAGGGCAAACACTTCCAAATGCGCAGAGAGGAGCTTTAGCGTTGCGAGGCCAACTGCCTGGAATCGATTACCAGCGGATTTAAGAAAGAACCAACCCACTGCAACGTTCAGGAGTAAGCTGAAAACACTGCTTTTCAAGAAAAGTCATGGCGCCCTTGAGATGGTCACGGATCATTAAACGGCGCCAAATATAAATTGTCTTTATTATTATTATTATATATGAATTACTGCATTATCTAAATTTCATCCGAAATGCATGTGCAACATGCATTCCATGAATGAGTTTCTGCCCGACTGTACGCAGTGAAATGGAGTAAAATTTCACCTCATATTTATTATCTCCTGCGTAAAATCATTATCGTGGCATTGTATCTGTGGTGGCGGGGTGAGGGGGCGTGGGTCGGTTTTGCGGTGTTGAGTTGTTCCCTCCGCGGAGGTGTGGGTGTGTGTCGTGCTTCGCAGGTGTTGGCATCCGGGGTTACCTAGTACCATGGGCTACCCTTGATCCCATTACTTTGTGGGGTGAGATGTATGCCTGCATTTCTGTGGGGGGGGGGGGGTGGCTCGGTGCTGCGGGGCTGACTTGTGCCTCTTTTCCTTGTCACCGCAGAATTCTCTGATTGTGCATGCTGTAGACACTCTTAATTGGGGAACTGGCCAGATCTTATTGTATGTTTGTAATTTATGTATTGTGTTGTCAGTTTTCTGTGAGTGTCTCTATGAAATAAAATAAAATAAAATAAAAAAAATCATAATCTTTCATTCATGGAATGCATGTTGCACATGCATTTCGGATGAAACAGTCATTCATAATATGCGATACTCCTCGCATAAAGGATTTGATGTAGTATATATATGTGAGGTGTAGTAGTATTTATATATGTGAGTTTTTTTAAGCTTTTTTATGATTTATGCAAAAGTGGATATGATTCTGGGTATGACTGTTGACACTCCTCGACCCATCTGGTTTGGGGAAGTGTTTTCAAATGACACAAACGCTTCACACTTCAAGGCATTTATGGATGTGTGGGTCTCAAGATAGGATCTGCTATGTCAGCCGGATCCCCCGCCCACTGACGTGGTAGGGTCAGAGATGCCAACACTGGCATAGTAGTACTAACAAATTAGAGAGAGTTGAAAGATAAATAAATTATCACCTAAACGGATAAATAGGAATCCATGGACAAATATCCGACAAATAAAGTTATTTCAACAATTTATTATACCTACAGTAGTCTTGAAAAATATTCTTTATTGGTCTTGAGAAAGACTCTTGTCTTCTGCCCGATATTTTGTGCAAGATTTTACTTTATGATTATCATCTGGTGGCAGACTTCGGAGATGCTAATTTTGCTTTTGCGACGTTAACTTTAGTACCTACATAAAGTCGTATTTTTATATTCATATAAGCGGTCCACTAGGTGACCAGCTTTATAAGTTTATACATATTTCCATTCCAATTAGATAAGTCTGCTCTGGGTTTTATTTTACAAAATGTTTTTATTGCGATAAAAAAGTTTATTTGAAAAGTTTACTTCTTTTCAGATCGAAATAGCTTCGAATAAAAAAGTAAACAAACAATAATAAGTTGATTTTAGGTTCCTTTATTTAATGACTAGCTTTTATAACCCGGCATCGCTCGGGTTTAAAAACAGATAATCATCCAAATAAATGTGTTAAAACTACACAATCTTATTGAAAAAAGTGAAGTAAGCACTAACTACGTAAAACTGATTAAGTAAATAAAAAGTGCAAAACCTATATAAAAAAATTTCTTCCCAATTTCAAAACATGAAGTTTGTAATCACACACGTCAATATTAGTAGGTGCCTACCTGAAAAAAAGTAGGTACTTTAACCTCTTCCCAATTTAAAAACTCAGTGTTTAAAACCCACATCCCCTTATTTAAGTAAAAAATTAGGAAATGCCTATAACAGAAAAAAAACGGGTAAATGCTCTATTTTGAGAAAAAATAATAATAATTGGTTGGTTACCTACCAACATAGTTAAATAAAATTTCCCACATTTGAATTGGTATTTTAAGTTTTTATTTTCAGTTACTTAGATATTCAGATGTTTTGTCATTAGATTAAAAAATAAAAAAAATAACAAAACCCAGATAGGTATATCTTTTATAAAAAAAAATAACTACCAATAACATCAAAGTATGTTTATTATTCTATGGTAACAACCAAACGACCTCCTCAAACATGAATTGTCGTTTTACAGTTACTGGATGTTGGAAATTTAACATCCAGTAACTGTGTGCAAATTTGACTTCTGGTTTCAGTCTACATTTTTTTCAGTTTGTAATACTAAAGTAGCATTCACATTGCTTCACCTGTTCACATTTGTTCATCCTATACATTCACTGCCATCCGACACTCACGGTCATGTTGTATGTAGTTTGACGTCGTAAAAATAAATGAAAAATAGCACTTAATAAAATTTAAATCAAATGAATAAAATTCACGAAAGTATGATAATTTGGTACACGATTCTGACTTTCAATACAAATTCATAGAGAATAAGACAAATTAAAGGATAAAACTTGTTTATGGTCGTTTCAGTGAAAGGACCTTTCGTCAACATTATGTCGGGTAGTAATCGGTTTCATCCGGAATCGCTAGTGATTGATGAAACGATTGACTATTGATGAAACGCCTGTTCACACCTTTTTATTTTGGAGGATCATCCAGAGTGATCACTGGAAGTGAACAAATGTGAGCGCTCCTTTAGATAATCAGATGTTATGTCATTTAATTAAAAAGGATTAAGTACCGGTAACAACTAAGCATATTAATTATTATTCACCGGGAGCAACCAAACATTTTCCTCAAACATTAATTGGCGTTTACAGATTGGAAATTTGAAATATATTTACGGTGTACAAAATTGACTTCTAGTTACAGTCTACAAATCTAAATTATTATGTTTCAGTCAGCTAATTTAACGTCTAGTTACACCTTGAGTATTATGCTTTAAGTCTAAGATCTATTTAGCACCAAAATAGCTATATGTCATAATAATAATCTGCTCTATGCGTGCCAAAATCATGCATAAATAAGCACGTATTACCAAACGGATTCAATGTAGGATATACCAAAAACTTATTTTAAATAGAATCTGCAATCCAATCTACTGATGTTGGTGTGATATGTATTATCAATAACAATTATTTATTTTTCAGGTACTGATTTTAAAGTAACGAATACTCATAAAACCATAATAAAGTAAAGATTAATAACCATAACCAATAACCAATTTTCTGGCAACATTTATTTTCTAGCAACCCAGGGAGGCGTTCAAACAGTCACCGAGTGATCACTCGACGACGCTCTATCCGTTCACGCGCCCGGAGCGAGTCACCCGACGACTCGCACTGTTGCGTTCAGGCATGTCGTCGGGTGATCTACCGAAATCATAGCAAGATGATTATCACTCTGACAGTTACCTTGACGTTTGAGTGATGACGGTTGCCAAAACAATTGCGAAGTTAATCGTAATTATGGTGTATTCTTGTCTTATATAATTACTACTACTACTATACTATACCCTCACGCCATGTCCCAGGAGGGGTAGGCAGAGAGAACGGAACGCCATATAGATCTATCCTTACATACTTCTTTCGCTTCCTCTACATTCATCCAGTTTCTCATACATGCACGCTGATTTCTCTTACTCAGCACGCGTCCGTCCTTAAGAATTTGGTCCACGTGATCAAGCCACGTGGCTCTTGGACGTCCGCGCTTTCTCACACCCCTTCTTTCAGATAAATACATCCTCTTCGTCATCCTTTCATCTTGCATTCGCTCAACATGTCCAAACCATCTCAACTTGTTTACACGCATTCTGTTCACAACACTCCTCTCACATCCGCTCATTCTCCTGATATCCTCATTCTTCACTCTATCTCGCAACGTTTTACCAACCATTCTTCTCAGTGAACGCATCTCTACAGCATTTATTCCACTCTCATCCTTTTTCAACCACGTCCAAGTTTCGCTTGCAAACATAAGTGTCGGTATATAATTTTTCAAAACAGAAAATCATATTTTTTTAGTTCAAGAAGTGAAATGAAAGAGAAATTAAAATAGTTAGTGCAGATTTTAGTGAATAATTTATTTTTTACGGTTTGTTTAAATATGCATTATCCTAAAAACATTCTTAAAGCAAAGCCAATTTAACTATTCAAATTAAAAACGTAATCAAGTAAAGCATGACGCACTACCGCGAATGAATCTTACGAAAATGGCGCCAGTACGATGACATTTGGGATGTGAGCGCCCTTGAGGTGGATTTTTTTTCACAAAACGGCGCTTTACAAATCATCCAAATAATAATAATAATATAAAAACGCTCAAAGTTGTTCACGATTATCCGGGGTGCCATTCACCACTCATTGCAACTTCATGGTCGCTCAGGTCACTGAACATCGAGCGATATTTATGTTACCCTGAACGCCTCCCAGATAAAGCGTTGGATTTTGACATTTGTGGCACTTATATGACAGTTTTGAGATGTTTGCATTTAGAACGTATAATATTCTATAATTATTTTGAATTTAGAATACCCCAGTGAAATTTAAAAATACCGCAAACCAAACAATAATAATTTTATTATGTGAAATTACAAATCGCGGTCATAATTCTTTATTTGAAATGTAATTATATTCCTAAAATAGATGTTACACAAATGACGTTTTATATTTAGCTACAATTTTATTTTTGGAGTGAGACATTGCCTTAAAACGGAATTATAAAGCTGGTATGCAATTCTAACAATTTACTTTATCAATAGCCAATATCTTAATATCTAAACTTTGAAAATCTCATGTTTTTAGATGCTTGTTTTGAATAAATGAAATACTTCTAATGAAACAAATAGATGGAGGCATAATATGTGGTAATATATTACAAAAGTGCCTACTTAAATTATCACCGTATTATGTTAAATGCAAGTTTACTTATGTTATCTATGGGTTAATTAAAAATGAGAAAAATGAGGCACATGAGATGATTAAAAATGATATATTTCATGCCATTGTATTTGAGTTGGATCCCAGTTTTTGATAAAACAGATAACTATATTTTGAAATAAAAAGGAACTCTGAATATCTTACAATAAAATAAAAACATGTATTAATAGTATCGTTGTCGATATATAAGATTTTTTTAGATTTTGGAGTTTAGCATACTTCGACAATAGAACATTGAAGTATCACTGAATTAATAATTCTATCTTTTTGATATAACAGATAACTATATTTTGAAAAACTCTAAACATCTTACAATAAAATAAGAAGACGTATTAATAGTATCGTTGTAGATATATAAGATTTTTTAAGATTTTGAAGTTTAGCATACTTCGACAAAAGAACATTGAAATATCACTGAATTAATAATTCTATGTTTTTGATATTACAGATAACTATATTTTGAAAAACACTAAACATCTTACAATAAGATAAGAACATACAAATCACAAAACAAACAAACAAATGAACCAATGTACCAACCTAAATATTAATGTATTGGATTCTATGTCATTCATGTCGGCCAATATGAAATTAGCTCAAGATGTCAAAAATATGCAATTTTAACTCGCATAATTCAGGAGTTTTTATCATAACCAAACACAATAATTTATAACCAAAATAATCCCCAAATGTTTAGTTTCAGTACTGATGTATTTCTCGTTACATCCATTGTGAAATTAATTCAGTACATTGAAAAATGTTCGACCATGAATATTGCTACTTACAAAAACTTTCATAGATTTTTCCATACAAATTTTATTATTATAATTTCTTTATCAATACATAAGATATTTTAAATGTTTTTGGCCTTGAACGTGCCCAGGAGATGAGACCTCGTATAGAGTGTATTATTTTACTTCTGTCTTTCCTTATTTCAGAGTCCATTGAGGACATACGAACTAACGAACGCTTTAGAATATTTATGTGTGGATGATACATTTCATTTGATATGATAAATCTTTCTAAATTCTCTGTGTTTGATATAACAGATAACTATATTTAGAAATAAGAAGAAACTAAGAATATCCTACAATAAAATAAGAACACATATTGTCGATTGTTGTAGATAATATGAGATTTTTGTGATTTTACAAAACATCAACAAAAGATTGTTGATACATCATGATTTATAAATTCTATCTTTATAAAAGAATACTTATTAAATGTTTTCAGCTCGCATACTGGATGAGACATATCGTAAAGAGGACATAAAAGTCAAAAAACAAACAAACTAATGAACCGATGTACCAACCAAAATATTAATGTATTGGATTCTATGTCATTCATGTCGGCCATTATGAAATTAGCCCAAGATGTCAAAAATATGCAATTTTAACTCGCATAATTCAGGAGTTTTTATCATAACCAAACACAATAATTTATAACCAAAATAATCCCCATATGTTTAGTTTCAGTACTGATGTATTTCTCGTTACATCCATTGTGAAATTAATTCAGTACACTGAAAAATGTTCGACTATGAATATTGCTACTTACAAAAACTTTCATAGATTTATCCATACAAATTTTATTATTATAATATCTTTATCAATACATAAGATATTTTAAATGTTTTTGGCCTTGAACGTGCCCAGGATATGAGACCTCGTATAGAGTGTATTATTTTACTTCTGTCTTTCCTTATTTCAGAGTCCATTAAGGACATACGAACATACATACGAACGCATTAGAATATTTATGTGTGGATTTACATAAGATATTTTTCACATTTTTAGAAATTATTACCTAATGGAAATTTATTATTATTAAACCAATTAAAAAACGTTATAAATAAATACAATTAAATGTTCGACGACATAGTGATTAATAGTCCCTGTTCTATGGCAGTGTATAGGAATAGATATTAACATTAGGTAGGTACCTATATTATAATCTATTAATATAAATCTGATTTTCAAATTTACATACTAAACTTTCACCGGGCTATACTCTCCCATTTCAAGGAATTTGCGTTCCATTGACCTGACCATTACAAGATGAGGTATCTATTTGAAATAAAAACCCACTAAATGCCGCACTTTCTTTTTGAGAAGCGTGAAAAACAGCAAAAAAGAGTGTAAAAAAAAAGTGTGAATGAGATAAAAAATACGTTTTTTACGTCAGTTTGAAAGGGTAAGAAAATATTTTTACCGCCAAAATTGTGTATCATTATATTGCCATATTAAAATTAATTAAGAAAATATCGATAATTTATTTCGAGAAAATGTATCATTATAAATGTATGTTACATAAAATAGTTTAATTTGTGTTTTTTTAATACTTTTGCAACATGTTTTACGCGAATTAACCAATATTTAAATAATTTGAACGTGTTAAATGAAGATTACATAAACGAAAAAACATTATTTTTTGTTAACGGCAACATCGGCTGTTTAAATACAGCCAATCACAATACACCATAATATGACATTAGAAACGAGCAAACGGGCGACGCGAAGTAATATTTTGACGAATGATTTTGTAAAAGTTTGTATTCCATATCAAAATTAACAAATATTTATTGACCTATGTGGTAGAAACCTTGACTCTAACCAAGTCGACTATCAAGAAACTCCGTGTAGCTCAAAGGAAGCATGAAAGAGCGATGCTACAACACGGGGATTTGTAGAAGATCAGGGAGTGTTACGGATGTTGTGTAAAGTGTAGCAAAGTTGAAGCGGTCATTGGCAGGGCATGTTGCTAGACTTAAAGATCAAAGATGGACAAAAAGGGTAGTGTAGTGGAGATTTCGTGACGATAAAAGGAATAGAGGAAGACCGTCAGACGACATTAGAAAAATCGCTGGTGACTGGTTGCAGAAAGCTCAAGACGGATGCCTGGAGACATATGGGGGAGGCTCATGTTCAGCAGTGGACAGGAATAGCTGCATAAGTAAGTAAATAATAATGTGTACAAATTCTATAATCAATAGATATAATATATTATGATACTAAAGTTTCTAGGGACACGAAGAAATATTTGAGGTTATGTTTTAAAAACAAATATAATAATATTTGGTATAACTATGAGTCAGTTTTATTTTAAAACATTACTCAAAATATGAAATTATAAACTGACATTATACAATTACATACATTCTGAAGTGATGTATTATTTATGTTGAAGCTAACTATTGATGATAATAATAATATTAAGTTTGTAGATGGGAAATTATGGAAAATCATTATGTATTGTATTTAATAGTGAGTAATTTACAACTAACTAAATATTAAAACTATGTTTGTTTTTACCTTTTTACAGAAATAATACAAAGCGCACAACAATAAACTTTGATAAGAACGTTTCTGAGTTTTCATTACCAAGACAACGACATTTGAGGTCTAGCAAAAGGTTACGTGATTAGCGCAAAGACATTCTGAATGTGGAAGCTGGTTTCTGCCTTGTGATTCTAAGAGAGCATTCATTATTATAAATGTAAGAATTTATTTGTTAATTCAAACACATTAGCACATAAAACATAAAGAACTTAAGTGATAGTGACGAAAAAATAAGGCTTATTACAGTGTTTTATACAAACTTAATTTATAAAACATTTAATACTTACAACGCACATATATTACATTTTATATATATAATAACAAGAAAATAAAACCAGTTACAAGGAATAACTAATTATTAATCCCTTTGGATTATATTATAATTAATGAAAATATAACACTGTAAACTTAAGACATGAAACGTACATTTCAATGTTTCGTACATAAAATGTACCAAGATTGAACTGAACTAAATGAATCATAATTTTTGTAAAACCTGTGTCAGAGAATTATCTAAAATGTGTGATATAATATATATTATTATATTCCTTTACAGATGTGTCCGGTTATATACATATTTCAATAACAAAAATGACCAAATCAAATATTTGGATGTTAGTTAATAAATTGAAATCAGTAGACAACATGCTGTAGCCGGTACAGAAGAAGCAAACGGTAGAGGAAATAAGACTAAACATCTAAGGCGTGACAAATATCCAAGAAGAGATTTAGAAGCATTTTCCAAGTGCTTGGCCAACGTCTTGAGGACCTAGCATGTTTTAGGAAGAAGAGAATTAAAAATAATACATAATTTTATTATTTTACTCATTCACTGTGCCTAGGTAGTAGAATTCAATAAATCATATGTATTTTTGGTCTAATAAATAATATTAAATAAAGTTTTCTTTTTTTATGAGATTATAATGTTAATAAATAATATGACTTCTTTTTTAAAAATGATTTACTTTTTCTTCTAAGTTGAGTATAGCATGGTGAGTAGGTAAGTATTGCAATGGTATACATACATATTTATATATACACAGATTAATCTGTATTAGACTGTACGAGCCTTCTTAATAAGTAAACTTGTGTGAAGGAGGTGGTAATTACTTACACTTATTCTAATCTATAAAAATATAACACTGCAAACAAAAGATATGAAGCGTACATTTCTAATAAAATGTTCCAAGATTGTTATAAGTGAACTATCACTAAATAAACAATTATTTTCATAAAATCTGTATTAGAGAGTTATCTAAAATGTATTTTATAATACATGCACATATTCTGCTGGTTACCCCACTTGTGGTATGTGCTGTGATGGTGTAGTACAGTATGTAGTAGTATAATAAATTCTTCAATAATTTTTAATATTATACTTTTTTTATTTGTACATGTTACCTACTTTATATGTATCTCCTATGGTGTATCTTAGTCAGAATTTTTAGAATGCTAGCTTAACCTTGATTATTTTTATAATTTTATGGTAGATATTTATAGTAATAGTTTCATTACTATGCACATGTCATGTATGTGGACAATCTTCATCATTCTTCAGGTATTACTATATCTGTTGAAACGATGACATGAATTTATATTTGACTGGACTAAACTAACTCATTCAGTCTTTTTGTTTTGATTATAATTATTTATTGATTGAGTTTATTTTGTAAAACTCCCTATTGATTTAAGTAAATAAACAAACCAATTGGAGGTTTACTGTATTTAATAATATATGCAGCAACCTGGTTTCGACTAACTAAGTCAAGAGTTTGACAATGACTTATATTATTTCTACATTGATTCAGTTGATTTGCTTTTTTACACATTGTTTTTTTTATATTTTGTATTGACATCATAATATGAACAGAATATGATAACATTATTTTTGAGAAAAAGTTGTTTCAAGCTGATATTTGAATCATTGATAATGTATGTACTCATGAGTTATATATTTTCTTTGGCATATTTTTTTGTTTTATTGTAAATGTTTTGTTTTTTACTATATTTGTTGTGTATAAAAATGAGGTATATTTTGATATTTTAATTTTATTTCATGACATGAAATTTAAAGGTTTCAAAAATAAATAAATAAAAATTTATTCTCTCAGTCTCTAGAGTAAAAGTTATTTGAATATGATAGAACAGTTCTGTTTATTAATCATTATTTGTTAATAAGTACTTCTACTACTACTGTTATACAATCACGGCATATCCCACACGTAGGGTAGCTAGCAAATCAGCTGCATGTAATAAACATGCAACCGTCTTCTCCGTGCCAACAAAAAAGTAAGACATTCTGGATGGATGGCGAACCTCATCGTTTAGCTTAAGATGTAAAAGTCTTAATTTTTTTGAACTCCTGCCTTTAACAAAACACTCAAAAGAGTGGAACTTACTGAAAAGAGTGGAAGACCAATTCTTTGTCGGGTGGTTCACAGAGATAAAGTAACACGTAAAACTTTAAATTATATTTTTATTTGTTACTTATAGATCTAAATATGATTTTTGTTTTGAAAGAACAAACGTAAATGGTAATAAAAAGGTATGGATATTTTAAATGAAGAACATCATCTTCGCATGATTATGTGTATATTTAGTCAATTTATTGGCATTTTCTGTTAGTTTAACATTTGTATAATTTTTATCAATTAATTAATCATAAGTTCTTATTGCTATGGTATAAGTTGTACTTAAAATATGATATGTGGTAAGTTTATGACCAGTACTGTATCGAAACCAGTGTACGTGGAGCGTGCTTTTGCAATATCGGCACCTGTAGTCTGGAACAGGCTTCCACAAATGATCAGAGAAACGCAGGACATATCTCGTTTCAAGAACCAACTGAAGACTTATCTATTCAAGAAATCTCACGGAATAATCCAAGCACAACCTTAGTTAGTAAAGAGCGCCCTTGAGGTGGTTTTTTTTTTTCACAAAACGGCGCTTTAAAATCATCCAAATAATAATAATAATAATTTATAATTGCAAATAAATAGAAATATTAGAAAACCATTATGTAGTAAACTAATGTTTATATTTTTTAAATATAATAAATAAATTAGTTTTTAACATTTTGTGTTATTATCATATCCCTTATTGAGAAATTTAGTTTATTTGTTTTGCAGTTATTTCCTTATTATTGTACAAACATGTTTTTTTTTATATCTAAATATGTACATTGACAAGGAAGTGTTAGAGCAAGTTGACGAATGTGTGTACTTCAGTAGTTTGTTCACGAGAGATGGGAAGTGTAAAAGCGATATTGAAATGAGAAAAATTGCTGGCAATGAGGTAAATGGTGCAATCCGACCAATTGCAAATAGAAACATATCTACTACAGCTAAAAGGGTGGTGCACTCTGCTATCTTAGTGCCAACACTCGTGTATGCAAGTGAGACGTGGACCCATGTCAACAATCTCATTTCTACTGCATTTATGCCATTCTCATCCTTCTTTAACCATTTATGAAGGATGAAAGTGGCATAAATGCAGTAGAAATAAGATTTTTGAGAAGGATATGTGGTAAAATTCTGAGAGATTGTGTGCTGAGATGACAAATAAAAGGAATGTGGAATGAAAGTTGGTATAGTTACAAGGATGAATTTAAATAAGTAACGATGGTTTGGGCATGTAGAAGGAATGAATGAGGACGGAACGACCAAGAAGATATATTTGGCTGAGAGGAATGGTGCTCGGAGACGTGGACGTCTGAGGATCAAATGGCAAGATCATTTAAATCAAATCCTACAGGACGTTCACGTGTTGAACAGGAGAGCATGCATTAGAAATTGTATGACAGTGACGGAAGCGAAAGATGTATGCAAGGACAGAAGGAAGTGGCTATCGATCCTTTCTGCCTACCCCGCGAAGGAAGCGGCGTGATGGTTTGTATGTAATTTAGGGACATTGTCATAATTATATATATACTGTTTAGTCATTCTTACATATTCTATTATCTGTTTCCTACTTTAATGTTACTCTGTGTATATAGTTGATACAAAAAAATATTGCTGCCTAAATAAAATAATTTTTAATTACACATACTTACTATTTTTTCAATTTTATATATGATTCCCATGCAACGCAGGGTATTTAAGCTAGTATATTATACGTATGTACATATGTGTAGATAATTATGATGCATCGTCAGTTTACTTTGTTCTATGTAAGTGTATAGCTTTCAGGTCAAGTTATAGTTGTCAACTTAAGTAAACCTTTTGATCACACAAGACTGTACCTACTTGTGTAGTTATATACAGAGTGATTCCTCAAGATAATAAATAATATGATGATGTGAATCGACTCAATAATCCGTATTTTAAATAGGCCGGTATCTCTATACGCTTTTATGTTCGACGTTTCTGGAAAGTTTTCTTTAGAGTCCCTAGGAAAAAATAGGCCTCCCATTATTTTATTCAAGTTTTTCGAGTCAAGTTTTCGTTAAAGACCTATAAAAGGCAGTTATTACACCTTCGATTTAAATGAGACATGCTACTCATCCTAAATGAGCTAGTTTTTTGGATGCTATCTATCCTCTGGCTACTCCACTTGTGGGATACGCCTTAATTGTATTGATAAAGAAGACTCTAAGGCAGGCATACATATGTATGAAATAAAACGACCTCTTTTATAATAAATCCAAATACACCTCAAACACCCTCCCAGTTAGCAATATGCTTGTGTCATGAAAAAGGAGTAGGTAAGTAGCGAGTTGAATCGAATTCAGGATCTGTCGATTGAAAGTCCGAAGCTCTCCCACCAGGTTACCGACTACGACTTTTCCTTACAAATATGATTAAGTATCGGCATGAGATTAATAAAGCGCGGTTCATATATTCAGTATTATTTTATTGATAAAACTATACCCTTTTAGACAATACCACAGGAATGACGTTTCTCATAAAATGTGTCCGTACATAAATTTTCATCTCCCACGTACTCTAAACACAAAAACAATATTACTGAAATAAATAAAAACGCAGTTCACAGTGTGAACTGCCTTTTACGTACGAAATATAAAGACTCTTTACGAAATACGCGGAATTTTAAGCATCAATTTGCTTCTTTTTTTACTTCAAACTGCGCGCTTATTCTTTGTGTTTTTTTTTATAATTCAATACAAATTGTAAATGTTAAATATGTTATTTTAGTGATATATTTACTCATCTTGCCTGAAATGTAGGTAGGTAGCTTTTTTAGTACAGAAATAAAAGTTTTAATAGGACTACTCCGTATTATAACACATTTTTGTGGTCTTATTTCAACTTCCATAATATTTCTATCTACCTAAATGAAGCACCAAAAGTAGCCAGCGTGATCAAAACAAAAAATATTTTTTACTTATTTCGGTGATAATAAATATTCAATAAAAGGAGAAACAATGAAATCTTATTGCTTTATTAAAATAAATGCTTTTTTCTCTTACAATATTACAAAATCATTATAAGATTCTATAGTGTTGTATAGAAAATGCACTTTTGTATGGAGCGAAAAGTGAAGGTTACTTTTCTAATTAAATAGTTATGAAATTACAAAATTCTACCTTTTTTATACACACTATTTATTTTTATTTCTGTAGACAATATTGATAATGTCTTATTAAGAGACGAAACAATATTGTCTACAGAAATAAAAATAAATAATGTGTATGAAAATATTATAGTACTGTATTCATTTAATATGGATACACAAAAAGTAACGGATTACATTGAAAATATTAAATAGTTATAATAGCGATGTAAAATAAATATCTTTGAATAATACACGGAACATAGCTTTAAATCATTAATTATTCCAAAATGACGTTTATATATTTTTTTATACAGTTTAAGGTGAGAATACACTATTTTTTAGAATTGGCAATGATTTTGGGCCTTGCTGGTGTGTATGTTACTTTTACTTGCATTGAATTTATAAATTTTTCATGATCGCTGATTCTGATGACCAAAAAATCTCGATGTGAGAATGTATATACTCGTATATTAGTGTGCGTAGGGCACTCTTATAAAAATCCAAGTCTACTTATAATTTACTGTGACTTTGGTTTACAGCTGTGTATTATCGTTATTTTTGATATCGACTCTACTACTATTGTAATAATATAAATTATATTGTTGTAGAAGGCAAAGATAATATATTACTATCACATGGTTATTAAATAAACCTCAACAATTTTTAAATATATACCTAATGTTTCAGTTTTATTATCTATCTAAACTATTGCAAATGAAAATAATCTCTTGACTTGGTTTTGAAACTTATTAATGAAAATTAAGTACAAATATTATGATCCTGCTGATATATGTACCTACAACTGTACAATGTACATATTTGGATTTATTTCAATTGATCTTTTAGTAGGTATCGGTCTTAAGGCTAGATTTTTTTCACATACTGTATTAACTCAATTAAAGATAGATATTATACATATTTTAAACATTTAGATGGATATTAATTTACTTGCATTAAGAAAGTAAGCGATATAATATTATGTGATAATGCATTCGGGTGTAAACAGCAGGGTTACTCTTGACAAAACTAAACACGATCTTAATCTAGTCTTGATCTTGATCATACGACGCACGAAGGGACTATGGTCAAAAACATCGCGCTACCGCTAACGCGCGATCGGTTTGCGTGTATTTTTGGCCAATAGTCACTTCGTGCGTCGTATGATCAAGATCAAGACTAGATTAAGATCGTGTTTAGTTTTGTCAAGAGTAGCCCTGCTGATTAAGATAAAAACACATTACACAACTATATGTGCAAAAAATCTGCTAGTGCAGCGTACATCACCCCGTATAAGCGTTTATTTTAATTGCTTACAAATATAGAATTAACAATAATGTTGAGTTTCCCTTTCAGCGGAAGGTTGTAATGATTCCCGCCCCGCCCAACTCCCGTTCCCGACGCGGGACGCCCAACACCCCGCCCGACGCCTGACCGTAGACCGTTTCCCGCGGCAATATAAGCCACCGCTACCTTTCGGACGAACTTATTCTCTCACTAACTATTGCTTTTACATGACCTATGTGCTAAATAAAATCCATCAACATTTATTTTTAAATAAACTCATACTATTTATTTCAAATTGATCATTTAATTAAATATAGTAGAGATATAATTAACTACTAAAATATTAAATATGCTGAAAAATATTTCTCTTAAATAATAATTAACAAGACAGTGTTTTCAGCTGTTTTAAACTTAACGTATAAATATTTTGAGTTGCAGTTACTCATATTTATGCTGTAGTCGTCGTATAGAAATAAAGTTGGTGTTACTTCAGCGGCTATAACAATAACAATCTTCGATGAAGTTGTATTGAATTATTGAAACTGAAAGTGCGATCCAGTGGCTATTCATATCGGATTGTGTGTTTTGACTGTAGTGTGAAGTGTTCGATTGATAACAGCTGATCTGTTATCAGCGGGACTAGTGGATAGTGGAGTGTGGTGTGGTGAGAGCTGGCTTCTAGTGCAAGTTGTTTTGTGATAGATCTTCATGTCTCGACGAATGTCCAAAGACAACCCGACAACTTTTTTCCATTCTCTGCGTCCTTCCCTTGTGCAGTGCGATATCAATGTTCGTAACAAGTTCTTGTTACACTTTTGTCTATTTTGTGAAAGTTATTTTATATATAAAGGATAAAATCACTTAAAATTAAAATTCAGTGTATTTTATTGAACATAGTTATCTTCGCCTTTTCGTTTACTAATGAATAATGATACTTGTGTTTTGTTTTTCCGTCGAGATTATCATTATTTCTCCTCTCCCATAATGGAAGTGCCAAAGACTCGTCCAGCTTTCATAGCTAAAGGCGTAAGTTGTTATTTATATTTACATATATATTTTATATTTGTTTGTCAGGTGAAGCGGACTACTTAAATTAAATACATGGGTACTCTAGCTCACAATATTTATCAGCAGGTATCTACGTGTTGATTGAGTTACCTACCAATATTGATAGGTACATAGGTAACTACAAGGTAAATAGGTAATTACCTGTAGGACCTACCAATTCACATAAACGACATTAGATATTATTTTTATGGTGAAATAATTTTATATCGTATCCAGTAGGTACCCAAGTGTCGTGTCAATAAGTAAATGCTTTCTTGAAAGAAAATGTATAAATCAATGCACGGAGAGAAATGCGGGAAAAGCTTGTCATAAAAATATATCCGTAGTGTAGCAAATTATGGAAGCGGTAATAGTTTCCTATCACCTCCGTGATCAAAATATACCATGAGACATTTTATTGTGTTAAATGGAATCGTTTATTAATTTTTCCTTTTCTGTTAAGCATTGCCTTCAAGCTCCAATTCAATAGCAGTAGAATTGAGCTTATTAAGGGGATTCCCTATTTCCAATACTAAGTACCTACGTGAGTATAATTTGCTTTCTACGAATTTGTATTAATTCGGTTATAAAGTCGAAAATATTTCCTGAAACTACCTTGTATATGTGTATTGAATTATTTATATTGTTTATTTTAAGTTGTTCTAATTTTCTCGGTAACGTTTAGATTAGCAAAAATTTATCTTAATATATCCAGATGAATTATGGAACGTCCATCATTGGTCTTGCCTTGTGATATTCTCATGTCTCTGTTTTAAGTAATATCTGTGTGTTAGTACAGTATTTAGATAGGTATAGACTATAGATATATGTTATAGGAATTGCCTCCTGTTGGCTGGATAATAGAATCACAACATACCTGTAGGTATATCTACCTAATATGTAAATAGGTACCTACCTACATAATAATATGAAGATAATGTAATAGGTATAGGTACCTACCGCTAGGTAGTTATAGAACGTAGAGTCAACTAGTGTCACCGCTCACTAGTCACAAAACGTGATTCCTCATCACTTACATCGACAACATAACATAATAATATTACATATATATATAACATAACATTACTGACAACGTGAATACGGAATGTCTACTGGTGATGTTCGACTGTTGTTCCTTACACGTGTAATCTCTCCATCAATAATCTTATTCGATTTGATATTGAATTTTGCGCGTGAGGGAGGGACCTATATTTACCTACCATAAACCTACATATTGCAACTTCATTACAGTTGATTCCTAATAATTATTCTATGATGGCCACTTTTATACATTATTGTTTTCTATTAGCGTACCTACTGAGGTGATTTTATAGAATTTAAAATTTATTTCATTAGTTACATGTACAACATATTTTTTTCGAAATGTACGTTTAGCCGAATATATGAACAACTCTAAAAAACACTGATTCAAATTTCTTTAGTTAGAAAAAGGAGACCAAATGATGTAATTCCTATTCATTAAGGAAACATACTACGGAATTTCGCCCGTTTTTCCAATTACGAACTTTAGTAAACTTTTTGAACAAAGATTGTTTCATATTTTTGATCTTTCTTAATTTATAAAATAATTAAATAAGGGTTTGGGATGTTAGATTTTGGAATGGTTCAGGTTGAAGGGGAGGGGGGTAGCGCTTATTCTGCGCTTTTCGGAGGCGATGTTTTAGGAGGTCATGGTAGATGATGATAGGATGTATTTATCTGAAAGAGGGGGTATAAGTAAGCCCGGACGTGTAAGAACTGCGTGGCTTGATCACGTCAATCAAATTCTCAAGAATGGATGCGTGTTTTGTAAGAGAAATCCCCATGTGTGTGTGTATGAAGAAGTGAAAGAAGTATGTAGGGATATGGTGTGAGGATATAGTATAGTAATATATACATATAATTACTTACACTAGGTACGAGGGCGGATTGATAAGTCCGGTAAAAATGAGACAAAGAGCTATATACTTAGTTAGACGATGCTGGAGGTTTTGGATCCCGTCTTTGTAGTTATCTTTTCCAAGTCCCTGAAAATACGCCAAAATTTCGGAGATACCCTCCAAATCAGTTCCAAATCTTCGTCCCCCAAGGCATTTTTCATGTTTGGTAAAAGGTAGGGATCACTGGGAACTAGGTCAGGAAAATATAGTGGATGGGGATGCATTTTGTAGCGTGACTCCACCAGCTTGGCCGTTGGAATGGCGAAAGAATGAACAGAAGCATTATCGTGGTGAAACAGATTTTTTTTTCGGGGCAAGATGATGCCGTTTTGCTTTGATTTCTTGATTCAACTGGATCGAAAGTGAAGCGTTATGCTCTCTATTAATTATTTTCCCTTTTAAGAGGAAATGAATTAAGACTGTACCTTGTGCGTCCCAGAAAACCTTAACCATAGCTTTGCCTGCTGATGGAACCACCTTGACCTTCTTCGGAGCACTTCCACCGGCTTCCACCCACTGCTTGGTTATTATTTTGTCTCTGATGTGTACAGTTGGATCCTTGTTTTATCTACAGTGATGAGATGGTGTAAAAACTCATCTAAATTTCGTTCAAACAGCCGAAAATTAGTCTGGGAAAGTGTCACTCATTCACGTTTTAGGTAAATTTTTAACAAACGCCGCAGCCATTTTGCTGAAAACTTTTAAATACGCAAATTTACATGAAATGTTATGAAAACTCGTTCATATGAGATGTTCAAAGTGTTGGATACCCCTTTCAACTTCATTCATCGATCTCCCAATACAATATCATGGATTTTCATGAGCATTTTTGGAGTGGTTACCTCAATTGGACGTCCTAATCGAGAAGCGTCTTCCGTGCTCGTTCTACCACAACGGAATTCAGTAAACCACTTGTAAATTGTCTTAAATGACGGAGAAGATTCACCATAATAGTAAATCAAGACATTTTTTTGTGTCCGTGATGGTTTTTTTTGCGTAAAAAGTAGTATTTTATCAACATTCTAAATTCACTTTTTTCCATTTTAACAGCAAAAAAACACGACTTGTCCGGTCAAAACAACTGAAAAAACAATTCCAATTTCAGTATGAAATTTCGTGTATGTTCTTTCAAAGCAAGTACCTGTCCAAATATGTCATTACTTTTATGCTAGTATCACTGCTTCATCCATTTTTACCTGACTTATCAATCTGCCTTAGTACATAATAATATATTTTTTGACTAATTCATTACGGAGTTAGAAACTAAATAAAACGCAATATGTACACAATACATTACTATTGATTCCTTTTTATTTGTTTACAGCAAGATCCTACTTCACATCGCATCATTGAGAAACGCAGACGAGATAGGATGAACAACTGCCTGGCAGACCTCTCCCGTCTCATACCTCCAGACTACCTCAAAAAAGGCAGGGGGCGCATTGAAAAGACTGAAATTATTGAAATGGCAACGAGATATATAAAGATTCTTCAAAGTAAACGAAATTGTAAGTGTATTTTTTTTAAAGTATAGAAAAAATCTCTCGTATATTTATTTATTTACTTATATTTATATACATATTTTTAACATATCACGAATTTTTTTGTGGGAAAGCCAGTAAATTAATTGAATCCATTATTTTGTAAACATATAGTGATGTGATGAACAATAGCTAAAAAGTTGCAAACAATATTGGTAGGTGCTGGTAATGTTGAGTTAGATGTTCAAACATTGCAGCTTATGATGACAATACTCACAGGCTGCCCACACATCTCTGTGGCCTAATAATGAGAGAAACTGACTTATAACACAGAAATGCTTTATTTAAGTGTAATTAAAGTGTTTTAATATTTCTATTATAATGACATTGCAAAAAATTGTGCAGACTTATAGTTATAATAAATGGATTTTTGTTTATTATTTTTAGCTTCAGCGCAAGAGAATTCACCGAGTGAACACTTTCGGCGTGGCTACCAGGAATGTTTGTCAGAAGCTCTTCGATACCTTGTAGAGAAACAGGGATACTATGCATCGGATACTGTGTGCGTACAATTTATTAACCATCTTCAACATCACTGCGGGAAGATAAATAAAGGTAATAAAAGTATTCCAATCATAAATTATTTATAGATTTTATTTATTAAGCAGTTAAGAGTTACTTATTGAAAATTAAGTGCAAAAATTACTGTTTAAGTTTTTGGTAACACAGATAAATAACTGACGCTGGTTAAACAGTATCAAATTGTATATTCTTAGGTTTATAATACAAGATTCATTTCTTAGTTTGGGATTTGCTTCATCTGTGTGATTTGTCCATGTATATTATTTGATATACTATAATAATAATAATATAATTTATTCAGAAAATTTTTACATAATAAATACTTAATTATCTTCTTTAAACCAAGAAATTTGCATCTGAGTGTAGCAAACTAGTAAAAACTGTATCTCGCTGCACGTACAACACTGTATAACAATAAAACAACACTTTAAACACATAAAAATTGAAGATAATATAAATATAGAAATATTGAAGCTAATTTAAAAATAAATTAAACAAGATTATACAGATCTACAAGTAAATGCAGATTATGAAACATAAATTGAAAAATAAATATTAAGCAGTTGATACATAATTAATTTGAATTATTTTCATAAAGAAGCTAAATTTGTTGTGTAAATTAGGTTCATCCAATTAGGTGAAATAATATTTATTATTCTTATTATGTAATGATTGCATTATGTATTCTGATCATATTTAGCAATTTGACTAAAGAATTGAAAATTTTTGCTACACGAATTTGTGATTTCAGTGTTGTATTTGATAAATGTTAAACATGATAGTTATAGTGTGCATATTGTGGTTTATATACAGAACAATAAAAATTTCAATTCAACAAAATTTCTTCTTCAGGAATCTATGTTAACGAGAAAGTTAGTGATGGTAGAGGTAAGATTAATATGATAAATTTCCATTGATAGTTGGTTGAGATCAGATCTTTACATCTTGTCTGTTTAACATGGTTTGAGGTAAGTCCTCGTACGTGACTTGTCCTATACAAGTGACTGAGGTTGGTACTATGTTATCCAGTAAATAGTATTACTTACCTGAGCCGCTATTCTCGTTGGTTTACTGTCTCTAGATAAGGATCCTTAATTAAAGATAGCTGTCCCTTGCGAAAGATAAATTGGTATTCTCGATGTATCGAAGCTAAGGACAATGCACTTTATGGATAGGTGTCTCTAATTAAGGATTTTGACATAGGCAACATCGCATTCACCATAGTAACATTGAGTTACTATGGTGAATAAATTAGTAATAATTAGGTTATTTCCCACTGACAGATGGTATCCTTACGAGATAGCGCGGGGTAAAATGCCGGCGCTAACTTAAGGATAATTTTAAAGACAATGTTCACAATTATCTCTATGATAAGGATTCCTTATGTCAAAAATTTTAAACGAGAATAGCAATTATCCCTAACTAGAGATAGCTGTCCTTATTACTGTCCTTATCTTTTAAAAATGGATCGAGAATAGCGGCTCAGATTACATTCACATTTTAATAATAACATTCATAAATTCTTTTCCATTGAAATAAAATGTATATTGAATTATTGCACTTGGAATACTTGATCAATATTTTAATAAAAATGAATGAGACTTTGGATGGTTACAGATATTTTCAAACAAAATTACTTCAATATTTTAACAGTTTGTGGTGTATTTATGTGTGCAAAATAAAGGTTATTAAATTGTTATTTTTCTAATAAATGTTTTTATTTCAGGTGAAATCAATTTAAAGCAGCAACAGCCAACGGTTGATTCTAGTTCCCAAGCGGGTTCAAACAATCACATTTCACATAAACAGCAGTTCATCTCATCACACGATTCTCAGCACATGAACCAAAGAGATTGTGAGAGCAATACCAAGGACACTTCCAGACACAAGCATTCCTCCTCATTCTCAATGTGTAATGATGAAAAATCTTATAATTACTCAGTAGATAGTGAACAAAATCAAACAGCTTTTGGTAATGGGGGAAATATCTCTCCTGAAGGAAGTGTAATGGGACGACGCACCTCCTTCTCACAACAGAACCCATCTTTAGGAAACAATAATTGCAACTTTGTGTCAACAGATCACTCCAACAATTTGGAAGACGAAGACGGAAGTACTAGAGTAAATATAAAGAATATGATGTACATGGACAAAGATGACTACGTACAATCCCAGGACTCTCGGAATGATAATGATTACTCTACTGTGCAGTACAATCACTCACAGAATACTTCAGAAAGTTCATTGCGAAATATTAGGAAACAGGACCTAATGCCAAATGAAAATGTTAGTTTTAATGTAGATGTGGATAATCATTCATATAAATTTAAAAATACAATTAAACAGAGGTTTTCACAATCACAGTCGACTGGCTACAGATCTTCTAGTCCCAGTGATGGGCTTACTAACATTGGCTCCACTAGTTCCAATTATCCATCTCTGCCAAGGAGAGAGCAGACTCACGGAAGTATCAAGTTTAACCACAAGAGAAGAAAAGTGAGTGAACATCATAATAGACACAATATTAGTGATAGTTATGACCAAAGTTCTTCAGGAACTAATTCCAGTGAAAGTAATGGTAAACATATAAATTCAATGTATAAACTTAATAAGTTAATTGATTCTAAAGACTCACTTCTTGAAGACTCTATTAAATCTGACATATTGTCTATAGGGAAACATAATTCTAATGGTAAAGTGTGTATCAATAAAAAATATGAAGATAAGTTTTCATGTCCTATTGGTGTTCCTATATTTGCATTGCATGCTAAGGGTTCATTTTATGTACCAATGAATGTGGATTATGATTCTTTACTGCCCTTTCTGGGTCCTTACGATTTATTGGATGTTGCAGCATTTCAACCAAATATTTCCTTACATCCAGTTACAATTAATGTTAATTTTCAACCAGCTTTTATGAATAATAAATCAAGTTTGCAAAACATCAGATCTTGGAATGATAAAAAGACTTGGTAAAAGAATATTTCAATACTAAATTACATATTTTTTCTAACTTGAAACAAGTTAGCATAACTATTAACTGAGAGGACTACACAAGTATCATCAGCCACAATGTGTGTGTGTGTATTGTGATTATTGCTGTCACTTTGAAATAGTATCTAAAAAACTATTTTCACATTGAAAGTTATTTAAATGTTATAAATAAGTAGATAATGTTGATTACTTTATGATATTTTTATAATGGAAATATACAATATGACGTATTGTTACATTTTGTATGCATTTATTTTGTTCTTATTTTTAATATTGTATTATTATATATCAAAATAAGTCATTGTCTGAAAAGCATTAGGGTGTATTTAACAATTTTTTAAAGTTGAATCCGAGCTTGCAATAAATTTAAATTAACTTCAGACCTCTCATAGTTAGCAATATTTATTTATTTACACAAAAACGTAAAGGCTGTGTCAGCTTTTCCATACAATACAAATAAAAAAGAAGTTACGAAAAATAATGTACAAACAAAGAAAAACAAACTATAAAAAGAAAAAAAATGGAAATAACATACTACCAATTAATTTCAAATAGGTAAGCACTGGTATAAACAATGAAAATAAAAAGTATATAAATACTAATACAAGACTTGTATCAAGTACTTGTATCTTTCACACTTAGTGTAAAAGACAGAAAAAAACTATATATACCTACATACATTTATAAAATGGAATATGTTAGTTTTATGAAAACAAGAGTGTGTGGTAATCAAGATGATTTGAATCCATTATTTTTCATTTGAAATCTGAGCATTTTCTTAAGCTATTGATAAGCTCAATTGGAAGTATTTCTTCACCAAAAGAAAAAAATGATAATGCTACTGGAGTTTAGAGAAAAAATACTTTTTTGTTTGGAGTTGTTGCTTAGGTAAGTTTCTTGTTTTGATTTTGGATTTATTACTCCCTATTGCTTCTCAGGTATTTAATTATATAAACTCTATGTTTTGATGTTACATGTTACTTTCTGCAGGGTTACTCTTGACAAAACTAAACACGATCTTAATCTAGTCTTGATCTTGATCATACGACGCACGAAGGGACTATGGTCAAAAACACCGCACTACCGCTAACGCGCGATCGGTTTGCGTGTATTTTTGGCCAATAGTCACTTCGTGCGTCGTATGATCAAGATCAAGACTAGATTAAGATCGTGTTTAGTTTTGTCAAGAGTAGCCCTGCTGTTGACCAATACATATGTTTATGATTGCGAATGTTTCTATTAATTTTGAAATGGCTTATTAATTAGTATAACATACATATATGTGTCACCTGGGATGAAACTAATAGAAACACTTGATTTGAATGGTGTCTGTAAAGTTTGTTCAAAGAATTTGAAGTGGAGAAATTATCATTAATTCATCAATTTGTAGAAAAATATGTTGTTGGTACTTACTCAATGTTAAATGTATCACCTTTATAGTTTGTATCTAGTCTAATAATGAGTCGTAGGTGTTCAACTATCAACTTTTTCTCAGGTCGAGCACATTTTATGTTATATAGTTGTGTAAATTATTGTTTTGTTCGGCTAATAAAATGAAACATTAAAGAGATGAAATATTGTACAATGTACACCTAAATACAGGTATTCTAAATTTTCAGCATAATTTTTAGCTACATTTGCGAAGTTAGTCAATCTGGCATAGAATAAAGAAAATAAGTTTTATAAATGTTGTGCCAAAACATTTTGTTTGTACCTAATCTATGCATATTTTGTAAAATTGTTTTTTATAATTAACTATTTCATATTTGAAGGAATATGTGGTCGGCGTTGCATGAAAAGTATATATTTTATATATTCTTTCCTTTATATATTTTTTAATGTAAGTTCTATTACTGTTAATGGAACAAACTCCAAATTAACTGTAAAGATGTTTTAATAAATTGATATTGGATGTGAATTATAGTTTTTTTTCTAATTATCATATTGCACAAACTTATCCAAATTCCTTAGAAACAAAAACTGAAATAATATATTATTTATATGATTATTTTGACAAATATATGTACAGTGATTTATTTTTTAATACACATCCCTTTCCAATATGGCGAACACCTACAAATTTGCAGAAAGGGGCTTCAAAGCTGCCATGCCAACTGCCTGGAACAGATTGTGTGCAGACCTGAGAGAGAATCAGTCCATTCCAACATTTAGGACCAAGTTAAAAACGCTACTGTTCAGTAGAAGTCATGGCGCCCTTGAGATGATCACCGATCATTATAGGGCAAGGATGGCCAACACGAGAAGTTCTTCACGCTATATCAACATCTATGAAAAGAAGGCATGTGGACCAGACGAAATCCCAATTGAAATATTGAAACTCATCGATGACCAAAGCATTGACTACCTGCTAAGGTTATTTAATACTATCTATGACAGGGATTATTCCTCTGGATTGGTTAATGTCAACATTTGTCACACTGCGCAAGAAACAACACCCTGAAAAGTGCAATGACTATCGCCTAATTAGTTTTATGAATCACGTACCTACTAAAATCATTTTTGAAAATAATTCATGCAAGAATACATATTAAATGTGAACAAGATCTTGATAATACATAGTTCGGTTTCAGAAATGCTTTTGGTATCAGAGAGCATTGTTTGCAATAAATATTTTGCTGTAAAAATGTAGAGACCAACGTAAAGAGGTGTTCGCATGTTTTATTGATTTGTGGTTGATTATGACAGGCAAAATAGAGGGACGTCGGGGGGCTGGCAGACATTTTGGCTGCGCAATATATAAGATTAGACTGCAGTGAGAGGACCTGACTGGGCACCTACAGAAGAAGAAGTTATACTCTCTGCAACGGTTTCATAGTTTATTATTTGTCTTACTCTGAGTCAAATCTTCTTTTTATTACTTCTACTATTATACCATTATGGCATATCCCACAATTGGGCTAGTCAGCAGACCAGGCTACATACACACTCATATGTATATGTACGTAATTAGCTTGTAGGAAATATCATCCTGCAGGAAATATCATCACATTATGAAATTAACTTCTATAACATACCATTACAGCGGATCAGCTGCATGTAATAAACATGTAAGCTGTTCTCTCCGTATCAACAAAAAACTTAAGACATTCAGGATGGATGGCAAGCTGCTACGCAAAACTCGGCTGATCACTTGGTCTGTCGGGGGTTCGTTGGTAATTGAACCATACGGTCTGTGGAGTTTCAAGCGTTCAAAGGCCAACTGGAATTCTTTGGAATTTGTTTGAAAGAAGAATTGAGAGATTTTGATGTATATTTGTCTGATGGAGCTGAAGTAGCTGGGGAAAAATTTAACTCAGTGGTCGTCTCAGCGGCGACAGTGGCGCTGGGAAGGTGCAGGCCTGGGGGACGTCGTTCCACCAATTGGTGGACCCCGGAACTCACGGTTTTAAGACGCCAATTTAAATCCGCCGAACGGGCCTTCTGCCCGGTGAGAAAGGGCAGCGTGTTGCGGGACTTGAGCGGCTCCAGCGAGCGAGGGGCTCTTTCAAATTAGCCATAAGGCATGCTAAGACCTCGGCTTGGAAGGAGTGGATTACAGAAACGGGAAACGCCGACCCTTGGTCTGTGACTCGAACTATAGTTAAGTCTAAGAGGTCTGCTGATTACTATCTTACCAGTATTGTTTCTGGCGATAATGAAACAGTGTGTATTGACGGCAAGCTCAGAGCGCTATTAGATGGTCTGGTGGCCCTTTACTCAATGTCGAGGGACACACCGTTTCATGCAGCGCTGCGTTTCCAATCACGCTGCCCCCCCGATGAGTCAGTAATCGAAATTGACAATGTGACACATCAAGAATTGGGTGAAATCGTCAAAAGATTAGGACCAAGGAAGGCACCTGGAATTGACAGAGTGAATGGTGCGATTGTAAAGCAGGTCTGGAGGTTCTGTCCGGCTGAAATGTTGGGACTTTTCCGGGCCTGTCTGCGACAGGGAGTGTTTCCAAAAGTATGGAAGAGAGGTTTGCTCAGAGTAATCCCCAAAGGCAACGATAAGCCTCTGTCGGATCTCAAGGCGTATAGGCCTATCACCCTGCTGCCTTCCTTTGGCAAGATACTTGAGATCTTGGTGAGGAACCGGCTTGATGGGGCCCTTGTGCCGAAGGATCCTAAGCAGTTTGGTTTTAGCCGGGGCTTATCCACAGAGCACGCCATTGATGCCTGCATGAAGTGGAGGGATGACAGTAAGGAGAAAAATGTGCTGGGTGTCTTCCTTGAGATAGCTGGGGCTTTCGACAATGCGTGGTGGCCACTCATACTGGCCAAACTGAAGATACGGGGATGTCCTTGCTGGCTGTTTAATGTGATCAGCAGCTACTTCAGCGACAGGTCAGTGGTGATCATCCACGCGGGACACTTGGTTGAACGGGTTGTAGATATGGGCTGTCCGCAGGGCTCGGTCCTCGGACCATTCCTGTGGAACGTCCTCTTCGATGACCTTTTGAAAATAGATCTTCCTCCTGGCTGTACGATTTTCGCTTATGCTGACGATGCTCTCCTCTTGCTGTCTGGCAGTACGAGGAGAGCGATCGAGGACAATTTTAAGACAGCGATCGAGCGCATCCTGACTTGGGGCAGTGTGAATAGGCTTGTCTTCTCGCCGAGCAAGACCTCCGCGATGTGGTTGAAGGGAGCGCTTGGAAGGGGCAGAAATCTGGTTCTCCGGATGAGTGGAACACCCGTGAGGGTAGTCGACGAAGTCTGGTACTTGGGAGTTGTTCTGGACAGGGGCTCTTCCTTTCTTCCACACGTGAGAGCGACTGTCGAGAAAGCGAAGGTACTTTTCTTCACCCTTCGCAGACTTAGTCGTGGTACATGGGGCCTGCGTTCGGGGACTGTAAGGGCCATATATCGGGCGACGTACGTGGCGCAAGTTACGTATGCTGCTCGGGTTTGGTCACATAGACTTTCGGTGGGCTCCGTGTCAACGGCAGTCTTGAGGGGACAGAGACTCCCGCTGCTCGCCGTCACAGGTGCGTATCGTACTGCCACTGGCGATGGCCTTCCTGTTATCGCTGGCGTGCTACCCGCTGATTTGGAAGTCCTAGACAGTGTAGCCAGGCGTAAGATCATGGCGGATGGTAGAACTGAACATCTTGGTATTTCCGTTCAGACGGAACCCAGGAACAGGGGAATTAGTAGGGCCTTCAGCCAAATCAGAGAAAGAACCTTGGATGTGTGGCAGGAAAGATGGGACCGGGGGAGAACCGCTAGACTTGTCTACGATTTTCTTCCGGATGTAAGAGAGAGGATTAAAAGGCGCTTCCTGTCTTTCAATCACTTTGCCATGCAGTTGGTAACGGGACACGGGGAGCTTAAAGCCAAGCTCTTTGAGTTAGGGCTGACGGACGACCCGTGGTGTGCTTGTGGGACGGGAGCTCAGTTTGCGGGGCATATTTTTTTTTTCTTTTTATAAAGATATATCTGGGTTTTGTTATAAACCCAAATACAACCTTATCCACCTTTCACAGTAAGCTAAAAGCTTGTGTCGTGAAAGGGGAGTTTGCCGGCACCTGGGATCGAACCTCTGTGGGAATGCCCAATGATGACGGATGCGAGGGATGTAATGATTGATAGTTTGAGTGATGATACTCCCAGACCCGTTTGGTCTGGGGAATTAATGATTTGTCCGAGAAATTTCAGAGCTTTCTTGGAGTTTGCGGATGTCTGGGTGTCTCGGTGGGACCTTCTGCGTGAGCCGGGCTCACCCCCGGCTTACCTGGATGAGCTTGATGGTTGATTTTGCCTTGTGTGATCGTGGCTGTCGGGAGCGAACTCGTTTCTTCGTTTTTTGTGCTGTGCTGTCTCCCTTGGTGGAGAGTCTTAGGTCAGGGAGGGATGTCCCTTGGGGAGGGAAGCGTGTCTATGAAGACTCCGGCACCAGCGACCCTCGGGTTCACCGGCATGAATACCAAAAGAAGTTTCCGGACACCTCAACTCGGCTTTCTGCTCATTTTTTTTCTTTGTTTTCTTAATTTTTATTTCTATTTTGTTTTGAATATTGATTTGTTTTTCTAGGTTAGAGAATGCCTTTGTAAATGTATTGTTAGTTTTATGTTGTGAATGTATTTGCTTCTCTCGGCTAGAGGGACATCGAAGGAGTGTAGTCAAAAGATTCCACACATGGAGGTTTTTGGCCGGCCAGCCCCTCAGGCTGCCCACTATGGCGCCTCCGGTATGGACAAAATTTGTGTAGTGTAGAATTCGGAGAAATGGAAGTCCCCAGACTTCTGCGCTATCCGGGTGGTCGGTGGGTCTCCTTCAATGCGCAAAACTGTTCAGTTAGTTAGTAAATCTGGACGTAGGAAACTTAAACCAAACAAGTAAATTTTACCTATTTCCATAACACCTGCATTTTACACCACCAATGAAGTAAAAATTAAATAATTCTTGACTATCCATGCAGACTTCGCTAGCCTTCAATGAAAAATCTAAGCAAATAAGACAAAGAATAGGAAAAAAACTTATCTGGTTGTTGTTTTTCTGGTTTGGTTGTGACGACGTTTCGGCGCACACCCTGGTGCCATTTTCAGGTTTTTATATGAATTTAATTCATATCAAAACAACGACCAGACAGACGATTACTATGAAAATTGAGAACCTTGAATCCAGGAAAAAACTTGTTTATGGCATAGACATACTAGACCTGCAATTCAGTACATTATTGCGGAATATTTAGCTGCCGCCTCAACGCTTCTCTCAATACGCCGCCGTACGCTCATTTGAATGCTCAAGATAGCCGGTGCACTATTGGTTTATTGCCCGTAGTGTGTGCGCTTGCGAGTATTTCATTGGGGTGTGCCTAGGTGTTGACAGAGAAGCTGCGAGCCGTGTAGGTGCTCAAGCAACTGCTAGGCGGTTTCCGACGTGCTTTGAAGGTGTTTGCCGAGTGGCATTCACTCCTGACGTACCGGAAACCTACCTACCTTTCCCTACCTCCCATCTCCCGCGACGGAAGTCGCATTCCCCGATCTACCTACCATCGAGATCGTCTACCATCTACCAAGCGTCAGTGCCTGCGAAGAACCAGCGAACCCCCGCTCACCCCGACTCCAGCCCACCACGGAGATACAGTCTTTGTACGCGCCTTCTTGGAGTCGAAGTTGTGCCGTACAAGTCGGTACAAGTACCCGTTCGTTACTTTATTGAAAGAGGTATTTTTAGAAAATAGTCTTAGAGAGTGGAGTTCAAACTGTGCCTCACGGTCCACAAAGCCTTGAACGGCACAGCACCTCTATGCCTCGCTGAGCTCTGTCCCCTCCACGAAACTCTGAGGCGACCAGTGTGATCAGCTTCCACCGCTGTCAACAAACTTGTAGAACCCAACGGGGTAAACAAATCGCAGAAAGGAGTTTTAGCGTTGCGGGGCCAACTGTCTGGAACCGATTAAGACAGAACCAACCCACTGCAACATTCAGGAGTAAGCTGAAAACACTGCTTTTCAAGAAAAGCCATGGCGCCCTCGAGATGTTCACGGATCATTATTATTATTAAAGAAAACCGAGGAGTTTTGAAACTGAAACATTTCAAATTTCTTTTACCATTTTTGAAAATTTGGCGACCGGGGGGGGGGGGGGGTTAAAATTGTAAGATGAAGTAAAATTATGAAATGTTCCATTTTTTTTTTCATTTATAAATACACAGTAGGTATACATTGATATTACAACAACAAAACAATATTACACATAAAAAAATTACATATAATTATGTAGTGGTTGACTGGAAGATGTTGCTCTGCAACAAGTCCGCCATTTGACAGAGCACTGTTTTCTATTTATTATGTGTTTCTTGTACAAACTTTGTATTATGTTCTGTCAATAAAGCTTTATTATTATTATTATTATTATATGGAGTATATTTTTGTGCGGCCCGGTATGAAATCTCACTCTGAAATTTGACCCGGCTGCTGAAAAGGTTGGCTACAATTCGGAACAACCGAATTCATAGCAGGGTGATTATCGCGCTGACAGTTAACTTGACGTTTGAGTGATGATGGCTGTCAAAACAATTGCGAAGTTAATCGTAATTATGGTGTATTCTTGTCGTATACAATTTTTCGACATAGATAATCATATTTTTTTTGTTAAAGAAGTGAAATGGAAGAGAAATTAAAATAGTTAGTGCAAATTTTTCAAATCGCGAATGAATCTTGCGAAAATGGCGCCATTACAGCGCCGGACCTACCATAGGTTCAAATGGTTCGGCCCACCAGGGCGCCGAAAGTATAAGGCGGCACATAGATTAACTCTGGATTAAGTTTTAATCAGAGATTTTATAAATAAATAATTTAATAAGTACTTCCGCATTGATTGCTATACTTCCGCTTGCATAGAAAGTTACACATAACACAAAATGTATCGGTTTTATAATATCAACTATTTTTGAAATTCCCACGAAAAGTAGCACGCTCTTATACCTCATCACTGTCGACTCATATACAGTAATACAATTTGATTTCTTCATTTAAGTTCAAAGGATTTTGAATGTTACGTACTCTAACTTTTCCATACATAATAAGGGTCAAAATCTCGTGTATCTCGGTTTTTTCAATGTCTCATACAACCAAGTATGCGCCCCGCTCAGCACTAATACAACTCTAAACGCTTCTACATAGATTCTCACTAATACATACAAGATATGCAACCAACCAACTGATCCAATAGCGGTTACATATACAACCACAACGCGCTCTTTGCGCCCCTACATATATTCTCACTAATACATACAAGGCGCCCTTTAAAATTCAAACAACAACCAGAAATGAAACTATTACCTAGCGGAAACAATGTGTGCTTTGGTTGATTATAACACAACGTAGCTTAAAACACTAGGTGGTTGTGCTCCAAACCATCTCCAAACAACATGGATTATCTTCGTTTTACAGAAGATGTACTTCGTATGACTTCGTGCACCCGAATGACATTCGCTTCTGGTTTAATCGTTGCAATAGTGACATAAATGTTATAATATGCGTAGATTATAATATTTATTGGTATATTTATTATTCTATGAACGCGTTAGCAATTGAATATAATACTTTATAAGTTATATTTATAACATTATATGGTGGAATTATCTCAACAACAGTTTGTGTGACAAAGCAAACCATATGTAAGCCATTAATGTTGAATGTTTTGGCTATTCGACATGCCCATCGAAGCATGTGTTTTATCCATTTTTAATATTATCCAAAATAATATTTAAAGGTTTTTTTTTTTTTAAAGGTTTTTTTTTTAATTAAAAAAAGAAAAAACAACAAGACACCAATCCAACATGCATAACAGGCAGCCAAAACAGATATGTGACTGAGCGTGCGCGCCGGAACAAGCAAGTCAATCAGGACTATGCAGTCCTGTAAGATATAGACATCTGTGGGAAATTATATTAAACTAAATTATGATTTAATGGTAGTCACATTGGTGGTATTAATTACTCACTACTTTATGTTATATAGGACAGATGTCTCTTATATATATATATGTAGGTTGTAGGATTTTTCTAGAAGTGGTGTTGTTGTATATTTTGGTTTTTGTGATAAGAGAGAGGAGGTTAAAGTTTATATATAGACGAGGTGTTGCTTTGAGGAGGAATTCAAGTTCCCTCCCTCGGTTCGTTAATACCTATTGTAAAGTGTATCTTTTAAGTTGTGCTAGAACTTACCTGTAAATAGTTTTTTTACCTTCGTGAATACAGTGTTTAAACGAAGCTCGAGTTTTACTACTAAACCCACATCCCCTTGGTAGCAGAACCAAAACTTTCAAGGGATCTGAAGATTGGAGCAGTGTGTGGCCCCAAATCCACATACCATCTAACAAAACATATTACATGGCGCAGTCAGTATCTACTAAGGAGGACGGTAATATCTAGAAGAATATTACATAGAGGAGCAGTGTAATATCTAGCAGAATATTACATAGCTCAGGGTGTAACCAGGAAGAAGAGGGAACAGGATCAGAGTTGTTCCTAGTAGAGAACAACTCGAGAAAGGTGCATCTTCAAGGAGGTGAAGAAGAGGCCAGGAGGAGCAGTCACAGGTTGAGGACAGCTCAAGAAAGGAGCATCACAGGTGGAGGATCATCCCAGGAGCAGTCCCAGGTTGAGGACAGCTCAAGAAAGGAGCATCACAGGTGGAGGATCATCCCAGGAGCAGTCCCAGGTTGAGGACGGCTCAAGAAAGGAGCATCACAGGTGGAGGATCATCCCAGGAGCAATCCCAGGTGGAGGACGGCTCAAGAGAGGTGGAGAGTTCAGCCAAGGGCAGAGCAGACAAAGGAGGCCGCAGAGAGCAGTCACAGAAGTTAAGTAGTTTGATCATAAATTGTATATTGTATTGTTGTTTTTTTTAATTTTTTTTTGCTAGTAGTTAAATTTTTTTTTCTTGTGGAAAAATGACAGAGAAAGTTGTAGTAAGAAGTCAGGTTTATAGGGACGTTTCGTTGAGGTTTAATCACGGAACAGATTCTTGGGAGAATTTTATAATTAGATTTAGACAAGGTCTGGTGCTAAATGATGATACTGTTCTTAATGAACCAAAGAGGCGAGCCCTGTTCTTATCATATCTCCATGAGGACACATTTGATTTGTTGGTAAATCTAGCGAAACCAGAAAGTGTAGAGAATTTAAAGACGGAAAACTTGATAGATTTATTGTCGAATTATTGTTCAAATGTTGAGAATGTTCTAGAAAATAGATATAATTTTTTTACTAGTAGACAATTAGCTCATGAAAGTTTCAAAGAATTCGGAGCGAGATTGCAAAAATTGGCGGGTAATTGTAAATTTGAAGGTCGCTTAATGGAAAACTTAAAAGATATGTTTGTGGTAGGCATACAAGATTCTAGGATACGGCAGAAATTGTTTCTAGAATGTGAAAAAAGTGATTTTCAAACGACAATAAAAACTGCAATAATTTTTGAAAATAGTTTGAAATCAAGAAGTAGTATTGTTGCTGAGTGTCATAGGGAAAATTCAACGGAAAAATGTTACAAGTTTTCAAGAAGATCAAGTGATAAGGAAGCACAAGATTTCCAGAGGAAAAATTTTTCACAAAATTACAAGAAATCGCATTATACCAATACGAGAAGAAATTCACATTCCTCAAATCACAGTAGAAGCTCAAGCAGAGATAGAAACTCAAGCCGAGATAGAAATTTTAAACAGGATAACGATAGGAACAAGTTAGTATGTTTTAGATGTTCAAAACCAGGACATTGGGCGAGAAATTGTAAAACAAATTTCAAGAAGAAACTGAACAGTATCACAAGAAGAAAAATTAATGAAATATCCGAAGATAATCCATGCAAGATATCAGTGAAATTAGGAGATAAGTTTCACACAGGAATGATAGATTCGGGAGCTTTTATATCTGTTATTCCAGAACAATGTTATGTGAAATATTTTAACAAGCATAAACTTAGTGAATTTAATAGTGATGTCCGTGGCTATAGTGATCAAATATTAAATGTGTTAGGTACTTTGGAATTACCAGTGTGCTTTAATTCGTTAAAAAGAAGTGTTCAATTTATTATCGTGCAATTCGGAAAAGAAATACTTTTTGGAAGGAATTTCATGAAGGAATTTGATATACAATTAACAGGTTTGGAAAATTCGCATGTAAACATAAGTGAAGTATCCGGCAAGGTCGGTAAAACAGAGAACATAAATTTACGGAGCGGCAATATGGACGATACGTCAAAGTTAGTTGACAAACTAAAAAGAGAATATAAAAACGTTTTTAGTGAGAAATTAGGAAAGTTCACCGGTTATGAAGTGGAATTTTCATTAAAGGAGGATCATGTACCAAAATTCTTCAATCCACGACCCGTGCCGTATGCATTACAAGCGAAAGTCGAGCAAGAATTAGATAAAATGTTGGAAAATGAGATAATCGAACGTGTCGAGGTTTCAAAATATGCAAGTCCATTAGTGATTATACCTAAATCTGATGGTTCAGTGAGATTGTGTGCTGATTACAAATGTTCAATAAATAAATATGTGCGTGATGAAAAATATCCTTTACCACGAATAGAGAGTGTAATACAAAAAGTCGCAAAAGGAAAATATTTTGCAAAAATAGACCTTAAGTCGGCATATAGCCAAATTGTGATTAAAGAAAAATGTCGTGAAGTGACAACAATATCAACGCACAAAGGGTTATTCAGATATAAAAGACTAATTTTCGGTTTAAAAGTTAGCCCGTCTTTGTTTATGCAGGTAATAGACTCCATAGTACAAGGGTTACCAAAAACAAGTGCGTACATCGATGACATTATAGTAGCAGGAGAAACCAAACAGGAACTATATGAAAATTTATGTGAATTATTTAAAAGGCTACAAGATTGCGGGTTGACCGTGAATACTGATAAGTGCTATTTCTTTAGGGAAGAAATTGAATATTTGGGTTATATTATATCGAAAAGAGGCATATCACCGGTAAGAAACAAAGTGAAAGCAATCCATGAAGTGAGAAACCCTCAAAATGTTACAGAACTAAGAAGTTTTTTAGGGATGGTGAACTATTATAGGAATTTCATACCAGGTATAAGCGAATTATTAAACCCTTTATATAGGTTATTGAAGAAAAAAGAGAAATGGGTATGGTCAGATGAGTGTACAAACGCAGTGAATGCAGTTAAATCTTATTTGTGTTCGGACATGGTCTTAACACATTATAACGAAAACATCCCATTAAAAGTGGTTACTGATGCCTCAACAAAAGGGATAGGAGCGACTCTAATGCATGTGTATCAGAACGGTGCATCAAGACCAATAGAATACATTTCAAGGAAATTAACGACTTGTGAGCAAAAATATTCAATCATGGATATTGAAGCATTGGCAGTAATATTCGCATTAAAGAAATGGTTTCATTTTTTGTACGGAAGGAAGTTCACATTATGTGTAGACAATCAGGCATTGGTGAGAATATTAAATCCAAATAAAAATATTCCACAATTAGCAGCTAATAGGTTAATTAGATACGGAGTCATATTGTCAGCTTTTGATTACGATATTGAATATGTGAAATCTGAGAATAACTGCTCAGACTATTTGTCAAGGTCGCCAGCGTCAGGTGAGTTGGTGGAAGACCAAGAATTCAACAGTTTATTTTACATAGAGGTAATTAACAATGTAGAATTGGAATATCATTCGCAAAATCCAATCGATATAGAAGAGGTTCGCAAGGCGACAAGAGAAGATTCAACATTATGTAAAATAATTGAATATGTGCAAAAATCATGGCCCAGGAAAGATAAATTGAATAATGAAGAAAGAAAATATTATCAAGTGCGAACAGATTTATTTGTTTATGACGAGTGTCTATGTTATGATTTTAAAATTGTGATACCCTCTACTTTACGAAGTGAGATATTGAAACTTTTCCACAGATCACATCAAGGCATTGTAAAGACAAAAAGTTTAGCTAGGAATTATATATACTGGCCAGGTTTGTCTAGAGACATAGAAAGTATGATAAGTGAATGCATGGCATGCAGAACTTTACAAAATAACCCACAAAGAGCAGAATTGACACCTTGGAGAGAAACAGGTAAGATTTGGAGCAGAATACATATCGATTATTTCGGTCCAATAGCAAATACAAATTTTTTAGTTGTGGTTGATTCAACCTCCAAATGGATTGATTGTAGGAAAGTAGATGTACCAAACTCATTTAATACAATACAGGTACTAAAGGAAATTTTCAGTTACTTGGGCTATTGCGAAACAATAGTAAGCGATAATGCAACAAATTTTTGTTCAAAAGAATTTGAAGAATTTTGTAGAAGGAATGGAATCGAACACATAACATCTCCGATAGGTCATCAAGCATCAAACGGGCAGGCAGAGAATGCCGTAAAAGTTTGCAAAGGTTTTTTGAAGAAAATGTTACACAATAATAGGTTACCTACAAATTGGAAGGATAGGTTGATGGATTTCTTAATAGACTTTAGAAATACGCCACATAGTTCGACGGGTGTTGAACCCGCTGTACTTTTGTTAGGTAGGAAAATTAGAACGTTGTTTGATTTAATGCTTCCAGATAATTTTGAAACGGATAGAGATGTCCCAGATCATGTTAGAAGAAACATCGATAAAAGTAAAGATACTCAAAAGAAATATTTTAGAAGTAGGAAATACAAGTCTAAATTTTTTAAAGTGGGTGACCCAGTTTTAACAATAGATTTAAGATCAGATAAAAACTCTTGGATTAAGGGTAGAATAGCAAAGGTACTTAGTAAAAATGTGTATCTTGTAAAAATTTCAAATTCTGGTTTGTGTTGGAAAAGACATAGAGATCAAATCACAAATTTAAATGTTAAGTGGAAGAGAGATTTGATACAGAAATTGCCTGAAAAGCTTTCGTCTGAACAAGACTTAGACGAAGGCTGGTCAGGGTGGTTGTTTGACAATTTTCCTGATACGCCTTTGTCTTCGTTTCAGAATCCATGTTCGGAGCAGACACCAGAACCACAGCCATCTACAAGTAGAAACCTAAGACCTCGACCGCGTCAAAAACCACAGCGTTACTCTCAGTGATATAAGGTCATATATGTATAGGTATTCAAGAATGAAGTATTTAATTTTTTTTGCATTGTATAAGTGAAAATGAAATATTTAAGTTTATAGATGAGATTTAAGTGGGGGAGTGTAAGATATAGACATCTGTGGGAAATTATATTAAACTAAATTATGATTTAATGGTAGTCACATTGGTGGTATTAATTACTCACTACTTTATGTTATATAGGACAGATGTCTCTTATATATATATATGTAGGTTGTAGGATTTTTCTAGAAGTGGTGTTGTTGTATATTTTGGTTTTTGTGATAAGAGAGAGGAGGTTAAAGTTTATATATAGACGAGGTGTTGCTTTGAGGAGGAATTCAAGTTCCCTCCCTCGGTTCGTTAATACCTATTGTAAAGTGTATCTTTTAAGTTGTGCTAGAACTTACCTGTAAATAGTTTTTTTACCTTCGTGAATACAGTGTTTAAACGAAGCTCGAGTTTTACTACTAAACCCACATCCCCTTGGTAGCAGAACCAAAACTTTCAAGGGATCTGAAGATTGGAGCAGTGTGTGGCCCCAAATCCACATACCATCTAACAAAACATATTACAAGTCCTAACCCGCAGCAACCTCACTAGGCGAATGCCTGTATCGAGGCAAGCCGCTACAAAACATCAAGAAAGTACCGTATCTACCAATTCACCTTGAAATCGCACAAAAAATTACACAACATGTAAAAATAGCCTCCTTTTTGCTTCCTCTCTACCTGTGTCAAGCAGCCAAACCTTTAGCCACCGGCTGAAGCATCTCCACCCACCGAGCAACTTTATTTGCTCGGGAACAGAGTTGTAGAGCCTCGGGGCAAGATACCTTGCCGAGCGCTGTCCCAAGGTTGTTCTCACTGGCGGAACAAACATAGTACCTCTTGTAACCGAGCGAGTACCACGCCGGTCCACCCAAGCAGCCTCTCCCGGGCAGGCTCTCCTGTAACGCGTAACAACATTTTTGATGTATGTTTGCCTGGAATCCAAGATACCATATTTCCTAAACAGTGGATCCGATGCATGCCTATAGGGCGCCCGGCTCATAACCCTCACAATCGCCTTCTGAGCCACATCAACAGGATACATGTGAACACCAGCTGCACTTCCCCAACACTCAACACCATAGCTCAGTATAGAGTCACAAAGCGCAAAATAAACAGATCTCAACCTATTATCATCCAAGACATCTCTCAACATTCTAAAAACATATATCAACTTCCTTAAGCGAACCGAAAGACCCTCCAGGTAAACATTCCATTTCAAATTCGAATCAATCGTCAGACCAAGGTATTTCATTGTCTCACAAGGTGAAATGAAGGGGCAGTCACACATTTGGCCCAGCGTACACCTGTGTAACCTCAGAGGAACAGGCAAGGCTGGTTTACCCGCCTCCGAGATGGAGAACGGTATATACTTTGTTTTATCAGTATTAAGCGTTAGCAGATGTCCACTCAGCCACTTACCCACCAGAGAGATACCATTTTCAGCTCGTTCATACACCCCATCCCAAGACACATCCCTAAACATGAGAACCATGTCATCGGCAAAAGAGACAATAGAGCCACCCACGCTGAGGTCACACAAATCGTTTATGTACACAAGAAATAATATTGGTCCCAGCGTACTGCCCTGTGGTACCCCACATCCCACATTCAGCGAAGCACTAGTATACTCACCCACCCTGGTAGATTGTGTTCTACCTTTCAAGTAGGTCTCAAATACACTCAGTGCAACGCCCCTAATTCCAATCAGTTCAAGCTTTTTTAGCAATAGGATATGAGATACAGTATCGAATGCTTTAGCAAGGTCGAGAAATATTGCTAGACACTTGTCCCTGTTATCGAGGGCCTCAGTCAAATAGTCTGTAAAACAGTTCAAGGCATTCTGAGTACTCAGTCCAGGTCTAAAACCAAATTGATGGGCAGAAAAAAAATTCAACTTAATGAGGTACTTCTCCAACCTTGACTTTATTGCCTTTTCGAAAACCTTGGATATAACGCTTAACAATGAAATTGGCCTATAGTTGCCAGCCACCCTGCCGTCCCCCGACTTGTACACGGGTATCACAACTGCATGTTTTAACTGACTAGGAAAAGTTCCCTGTAGCAAACACAAGTTGACCATGTGAGCAAGAGGACCAGACAGATGGGTGGCACACCTTTTCAAAAGAATGGAGGTTATCTGATCCTGCCCAGTAGCTCGACTATTTTTTAGCGATCCAATAATCTTAACAATTTCATCTGCAGTCACCGGAGAGAAAAAAAACGAATGCGCAGGGGAATGTTGTCCTCCAACCCTCAACTCACCAGCCAGAACCTCTTCAGTCACACCAGTCTTCTCCAGAATTCTTCCTGCAAGATCTCGTCCCACACCTGCAAAAAACTCATTGATATGATCACACACAGCCTGCGGGTCATCACTGAATTTAACCTCTCTGTCATCAATTATAACACTGTTCAATTCATGAGGTTGTTGTCTACCATAATATGTACAGTCTCTTATGACTCTCCACACCTTTCTCAAATCATTACCCGCATCTCGTATCTGGTCTCCGTAGTATAACCTCTTGGCGCCAGCTATCACATTATTGCATATGTTTCTATATCTTATATATTTATTTCTTAAGTCCTCGTTACCCGGATCCCCCCTTGCTGCTAGATGGAGCCTATTCCGTCTCCTGATACTCTGCACTATACTTGAGGTTATCCATGGCTTTATTTGTCTATTTCTGCTACTCGGTCTTATTGTCTTAACTGATGTGCTCTCCGCAATGTGTCTCCGCATGACCTCAACAAATCTATCCATCGATTCTTCAGCGTTCTGTGAGTTTATTATCAAGTCCCAAGACTCGATATTTACGATCTGGACCAACTTGTCGAGGTCAAGCATTCTCCTCTCTATCATTTGTCTATCTCTCTTCACACTCACACCAACACTCAGCAGTCCTATCATTGTCGCATAATGGTCAGTTATAGTACACTCATAAACAGCAGATCTCAATTCGGATTTCGCGCGAACCATCACATGATCAAGACATGTGCCTGATTGACTTCTAGTTACCATGTCTATAGCTGGGACGTAACCAAACTCACTGACCATAGTCAGATATCTGACACCACAAGCATCAGGCTTTATTATGTCAATATTTATATCTCCCACTACGATAGACTCTCTGAAGGATTTAACAGACCCCAATACATCAGCAAGTGACTCCAAGAATAGATTCTTGTCAACAAAACAAGGTGGCCGATATATAGCCAGCACCACGCGAGTTTCATCAAGCTTTATCCTCAGACAGTTGGCCTCACGTAAAGACAGCTCCGTCACACTCGCATTGCAATACCTATCATTGACATAGACAACCAACCCATCACTCCTATTGTGATGAATCTCTGAGTGAAATTCCCTGTAGCCAGTCAGCCGCTTAGGCGTATAGGATATGTCCGTCCAGCATTCTGACAGCACAACAACATCCCAATCCATCCGCAAGTCTGTTAGTTCAACAAGGAAGGAATCAAAGTTTTTATTTACACTTCGTATGTTAATGTGAAAAACCTTCAAGTCACAGCGTGAATCCAAATAATTACGACATTCACCAGCGGTAGTCAACCTTTTGGCAATGGCCGAACTGCAATCACCAAAGTAATCGACTGTCTCACCGAAGTCAACCTTAGCAATGGTAATTTGTATTTTCAACTGCTATCTTTTCAAATTTTAGTCTTATGGGACACGAACGGTCAAACGCCGTATGCTCATGGTCCACTCTCTTGTTTATTATACAGTTATGACACTTGTGAGGAAGTTCCTGTGTCTCACACGCTCTAGTATCATGCTTACCAGCACATTTAGCACATCTGTCAGTCTCTTGACGGCAATGAGCCTGAACATGTCCAAAAAATAGGCATCTCATGCACTGCACCAGAGGTGATTCATTTTCAACAGAAACTCGCTGATAACCTATATGTACCTTGCCCCTATCCATCAGAATTTTCCATGTTTTTGGGCTAACTTGACAAGCTATGTTTGCCAATAAAGAGTTCCTGTGCCTCCTCCTGAATTTGATCCTTACACGCTCCTCAAGCTTCAAATTACCATTCTGTGTGTTCAAAGAGACATTCAGGTCATCCTCGTTTATTCCCTTAACCACGCCCCTGAACACAACCAACGGGTTTCTCTTACTACCCTGAACAGATTCAAGTCCCTCCACCGACCTATCAATCTCTCCCTTTAGCACACTCCTTTCTTCCTCAGACGGCAAGTTTATAACTATAGTACCCTTAGAAGTCCTCTTAATCCCATCTATTCCAATTTTAAGAGCTCTCAGATTAACCTTCTTCTTAATTGCACTCTCTATGTCCTCACTTGTCCTCTTAGAGTCCTTCGCCCTGACAATGAGTGAGTGAGTGGTATTCACAACTGCTCCAGAGTAACTTTTATGGCCTAAGTAATCCTTATGAACTCCAGACACACTACCCGTCTGAGGACAGACTCCATTCATTCCTCCATCGCACAGCCTCAACTTCTCCTCCAGTCCATTTACCCTATCCTTCAAGATCTTGTTCTCATTGATGATTTCATCCACAACGGAAAGCCTTCCAGTAATCTCAATCAGCATGGCGAATATATCATCCTTCAGAGAAGCCAAACCATCTCTCATGCTCTGTGTGACCTGGTCATTCAATTTAGCCACATGTGACCTAAGGTTATCCAAATCCCTCACCGTAACATTCCTCTGTGTGTCACCATTCTTACCTGAGGTATTTCTTAGTTGGTCCCCGTTCTTAAGAGTGGATGTACCCAATGTAGAAGGAGACTCAGCACTTCTAGTGTTCATCTTAGGCATACTGAAAGCAAAATGATAAACCAAGCAAAGAAAAGAGACAGTCACTAATCACTCTGCAATTTATAAAAATGAAGAAGATTGTCAAGGAAAACCAGTATAATAATACTCTATCAACAATTTCCTATCAATTAACAAATCAAATCATCAATTTCCGAGCCCCCCGCATATAAAACGAATAATTCCAATAAGTGCCAAGTCAAACCATCAATTTCAACTATCGGGACAGCGCAACACCGGTAATACACCAAAAACAACCCCAACACACACCTACAACGCTTGCCAGCGCACACGCACACCCACCATGCAATGTCAGAGTGATGAGATACACTAAATTAATAATGCAACAAAACAAATAAGTATATTAAGTACACTTACTGGTATAGATATGAGATAAATTTTATAATAAGAATTTTCAAGGTAAATGATAATTACATTGAAAAAAAAAAATATTAATTTTTAGTAGCTGATGATTTTATGAGGAGCCTACCAGTTCAGTATTTGGGTGTTTTAAAATATCAGTCAAGTTTTAAATTATTAGTCAAGTATCACATATAAATAGGTTCAGAGTATGGGACAATACAATTATAGTCGTAGGTACAATATTATTCAGAATAGTCAATATGAATATAAAACAAAATCAGTGTAGAAACCAAATCAAATTAAAGTCAATATGTAAAATAAGTTGAAGTATGCAGTGATATAAGTAGAAAGACATAAAACAATCAATATACAATGTGAACACTAGTTCGAGTAGGTATAGCACAATAACCAAATTTCCATAGGGCAATATTTTATAAATAAACAAATATTAGACATCTGATAATGGAAAACAGAAATAAATTTTACAATTGAATGAAAATGTTTATAATATACCAAAATTGTCCATAAAAAAGCAAAAGTAATCTAAAAAGTAAAAGTAATCTAATAGTACCTACTACGATAATTATTTAAAATATTTTTAAAAATATTGCAACCAAATATTATTATGGGCATATATTATTACAATACTAATTAAAATATTGAAAGCCTAATGTAATATACATATTTTTATACCTACATAACGATTATATTATTATATTATGTTTTTCGACGATTTTGTTTTTGTTTGCATAAACTCTTTTGCAGTTGACCGCCGGCGCCGTTATGAATGCTGTTCTATTATGATGACAAAATGACCGTTGTCCGTTGCGTTTAAGTAGGTACCTATTTACTTAATGAACCGCACGTATTAATTTTTTGGCGTAAAAAATAATTAAATATTTATTATTATCGTATGATATTGCTAAATATCGTTATTAATTATCGTATTAGATTTATTTGGCTTATGAAACTTTATGTATTATCTTCTTTCTTCTATTCTGTTTTTTCGTGTGTTTACTCAAAGTGTATACTTGAGATTTTGTGAGTGTTTGTAGTTTTCTTCAGTTATTTTAACTTTTATATAGGATATAATAGTTAATTTTACTTCCACACATGCATACATCCCATGTAAGTATTGAAATAGCAGTATAATTATTGTATTTAGGTAAATTAATAGTTATGTTTATCTATGTATCTATCCCATGACGCCATGTCCTCTTGGGGCTACGTTTTCTTATTTAGCTATAGGTCATAGACATACTTTGCTATAGGTAGATAAATATTTTTCATCTACCTATAGCTACACATCATGTTTGTACTAAAAACACTCGTATTTGAGTAAAAAATTTCAATATCAAGATACAAAAATATGTTACGCCTAGGTATATTAATAAACATGGTGGTAGGTCGATATAAAAAATTTTATAAGGTAGGTAGATACTAATTACATTTTGTAAAAGTAGGCAAATAAGAAACGTAACTTCATATTTTTTGCGTATTATCACATTTTGTTATGATACGAAAATATTTTTTTGGAAAAGAGGTGGGGGAGGGGGGGGCGCAGTATCTCTATTTGAACCAAGCGCAAAATGCGGTTGATCCGGCACTGCGCCATTACAATGACATTTGGATCATAAAACGCTCAAAGTTGTTCACGATATCTGGGGTGACATTCGCCACTCACTGCAACTTCATGGTCGCTCAGGTCACTCGACGTCGAGCGATATTCATGCTATCGTGAACCCAGCCCTTGGCAGCGTTCATACAGTCGCCGAGTGATCACTCGACGACGCTCCGATCGTTCACGAAGCCGGAGCGAGTCACCCGACGACTCGCACTGTCGCGTTCAGGCACGTCGTCGGGTGACAACCGAACAACCGAAATCATAGCAGGGTGATTATCGCTCTGACAGTTACCTTGACGTTTGAGTGATGGTGGTTGTCAAAACAATTGCGAAATTAATCGTAATTATGGTGTATTCTTGTCGTATACAATTTTTGAAAATAGAAAATCATATTTTTTTAGTTCAAGAAGTGAAATGGAAAAGAAATTAAAATAGTTAGTGCAGATTTTTCAGATCACGAATGAATCTTACGAAAATGGCGCCATTACAATGACATTTGGATCAATAAAACGCTCAAAGTTGTTCACGATATCCGGGGTGACATTCGCCACTCACTGCAACTTCATGGTCGCTCAGGTCACTCGACGTCGAGCGATATTTATACTATCGTGAACCCAGCCCTTAAGTAATAGCGTAACTTCCTGTCACAGAATTACATCTATGGCAACATTGCAACACTAAATTTGACAATCGGGCTGTGGCGGAGTACATGTTGACAGAAGTGTCATTTTATTTTGTTTGCTAAATAAAGACTTTTGTTCTATAGATTTACTCATATTAATAAATCAAAATGTTGGCGTTAATAAATCGAATTTTAGATTGGTTCAAGAGCCTCTTTTGGAAGGAGGAAATGGAATTAACATTAGTTGGTCTACAGTACTCCGGAAAAACAACATTTGTGAATGTCATAGCTGTAAGTAATCTTACACGATATTATCTAATTATTTCGGAACTGTGATATGTAGTCTCATCTGTTTCATTGCCCGAGACAATAAAAGCATATTTATGGACGAATATATAAAATCATATACTGTACATAAAAATAGATCACCATGACTTTAAAATACATAGTTCTTAATACATTCATAATATACTATGTTACAGTCAGGACAGTTTAATGAAGATATGATCCCCACTGTGGGATTCAATATGAGAAAAATAACTAAAGGAAATGTTACAATAAAGGTAAGCGTTGCTATACTTTCTCATATTTTTAATTGTCTAGTCATTGTTAAAGGTATGAAGTTTTCCTTGGCAGGAGTCATGAAGTTGACTATGTCTTGTGAATGGCAATTGTAGAAAACATTAAAAAAATTGTAATATGTTAATTTATGGTATAAACAATCAAAATATTTTTTATACAACTGCTGGTGATCATAAAAATGATTTGTCATATTGATTACATGACTGAAGTACCTAAATACTCATGATATACGACTCCTATAATGATACACACTTTTAATGAAAACAAACCAGAAAAAGTATGAACTTCTATAATAGCCAAGTTATATAATAAATATTTCAACATTATTATCAAATCATGGTTTCATAACACCATCCATCGACATGCCCAGCATTACAATATCAGTTGACGAGGTCAGAAGTGCGATCCTGGCTTTGGATATATCTAAAGCAGCGGGTCCAGATGGTATACCTAACGTTTTCATAAAAAACTGTGTTATGGTCTTGGCAAAACATCTTGCCTTCCTTTTTAATTTGTCTCTAAGTAAGGGTATTTTTCCTGATAAATGGAAAACGGGATTCATAAACCCTATTTTTAAGAAGGGAGATAATAGCCAGGTAACAAACTACAGACCTATTTGTATACTATCTGCTATTCCAAAGCTTTTTGAATCTATAGTTGTTTGTAAAATAAGAAATCCAATAAATATACACACTTTTAATGAAAACAAACCAGAAAAAGTATGAACTTCTATAATAGCCAAGTTATATAATAAATATTTCAACATTATTATCAAATCATGGTTTCATAACACCATCCATCGACATGCCCAGCATTACAATATCAGTTGACGAGGTCAGAAGTGCGATCCTGGCTTTGGATATATCTAAAGCAGCGGGTCCAGATGGTATACCTAACGTTTTCATAAAAAACTGTGTTATGGTCTTGGCAAAACATCTTGCCTTCCTTTTTAATTTGTCTCTAAGTAAGGGTATTTTTCCTGATAAATGGAAAACGGGATTCATAAACCCTATTTTTAAGAAGGGAGATAATAGCCAGGTAACAAACTACAGACCTATTTGTATACTATCTGCTATTCCAAAGCTTTTTGAATCTATAGTTGTTTGTAAAATAAGAAATCCAATAAATATACACACTTTTAATGAAAACAAACCAGAAAAAGTATGAACTTCTATAATAGCCAAGTTATATAATAAATATTTCAACATTATTATCAAATCATGGTTTCATAACACCATCCATCGACATGCCCAGCATTACAATATCAGTTGACGAGGTCAGAAGTGCGATCCTGGCTTTGGATATATCTCAAGCAGCGGGTCCAGATGGTATACCTAACGTTTTCATAAAAAACTGTGTTATGGTCTTGGCAAAACATCTTGCCTTCCTTTTTAATTTGTCTCTAAGTAAGGGTATTTTTCCTGATAAATGGAAAACGGGATTCATAAACCCTATTTTTAAGAAGGGAGATAATAGCCAGGTAACAAACTACAGACCTATTTGTATACTATCTGCTATTCCAAAGCTTTTTGAATCTATAGTTGTTTGTAAAATAAGAAATCCAATAAACAATATAATCACCACAAAGCAACACGGTTTTGTGCCAAAGAAGTCCACTCTCACCAACCTACTTATTTACCAAAACTATATTGTCAATGCACTCACCAAAAGAGGCCAAGTCGACTCCGTGTACACTGACTTTTCAAAAGCTTTTGACAAGGTGTCACATGACATTCTACTTTGTAAGTTACGTGGGTACGGAGTTGGTGGAGTTTTCTATCGCTGGATAGAGAGTTACCTTAAGGAGAGAACACTTAAAGTCAGGGTTGGTGATGGTGTTTCTGATACCGTGTTTGCTCATAGTGGTGTGCCTCAGGGCTCGCACTTAGGACCAATACTATTTAATGTATTTATCAATGACATAGTTCAGATCTTCAGGGACATAGAAGTGTTATTATTTGCCGATGACTTAAAACTATACAAGTGTATCGATAGTATTGAAGATTGTATAATGCTACAAAATAATTTAGATGTTTTAAATGACTGGTGTAAGAAAAATAAGCTTTGCCTAAACATCACAAAATGCCAGGTCATTAGATTCCATAAAACTAAATCTACAATTGTTTACAATTACTCAATTAATAAAATCATACTCGATTCTGTCTCTAATCTGAAAGATTTAGGCATCACATTCTCTGAGGATCTAACTTACAATTTACACATAGAGGAAACTGTTGGCAGGTCTATGAGGGCTCTGGGCTTTATATTCAGACTGGCGACAGACTTTCAATTGATTCGGTCTTGCAGACTGCTCTTTGTCTCCCTTATAAGACCATTACTGGAGTACAATACCGCAGTGTGGTCCCCGAATTACGCCGTCCATAGTAAAAGTCTGGAAAGGGTACAGAGAAAGTTCTTAAGATTAATTAATTACAAAATGGGAATACCTATAGAGAATATTGAATATTCAGTCTTAATGAGCGACCTTGGTATCCTTAGTCTTGAGAATCGAAGGAAGATGTTCGACCTTTGTTTCCTGCACAAGCTTCTAAACGGTGCAATCGATTCTCCTGAGCTGATTGAATTAATCCAAATTAATGTCCCCGTCAGAAGTACCAGACAATCTGTAACTTTTCACGAGTCTTACACTAAAAACAACTACACATACCATGCTCCAATAAACAGATTTCACAGACTTGGTAATCTGGTGGGTGAAAGCACTGATATTTTTGCCGACAGTTTTCTAAAATACAAATCTGACATTATCAAATACTTGAGTGTACAAACTGACAATGGGTAGTCGAGGTTTATAGTTGCTTATTTACGTTGATCTTCTCTGGTATTCTATGCCTCTAACTGGATATGTTTTTGTGACTTATTGTTATTTTTTTTTTGTGTGGCGAATTGCTCTTTTAACCACTTATGTTTTTATGCATCCTAAACTTATGTTTTTTAATTGATCTCTATTATTTGAAATTTTTTGTATAATTTTTTTTATATCAATTTTTTATTAACTTATGAATTTAAACTAATTGACTATTTACTATATTTGACAATTTCATACCACTTTGATTTCTCTTTGTAATGTTCTTGACCAAATTTTTAACTTATGAATTTTAACTAACTGACTTTTTACTATATTTAACAATTTTATACCACTTTGATTTCTCTTTGTAATGTCTTGACCAAATTTTTAACTTATGAATTTTAACTAATTGACTTTTTACTATATTTGACATTTATATACCTTTGATTTCTCTTTGTGATGTCTTTACCAAATTTTTTTTTTAACATTTTTGTATCTTTTTATAATTATAACATGATTAATGTTATATTGTCTGTAAAACTTTAGTTTCTTTAGTCTAATTGTTTTGTGTCTTTTTTTGTAACAGATCTTTCCTTTGTTTACATGTTTTGTATGTATACAGAGGTTTAACATGTTAAAGGCTTTGGCCGTAAATATTTGTAAATAAAAAAAATAAAAAAAAATAATGTCCAACAAGGAATTTCAAAATTATCTCCTAATGTACAAAATATATAGCTATACTTTATTGTATTCTGAAAATTTGAATTTTATAATATAAAAAAATATTTTTGCTACGATGCAACTGCTTTTAAATTATATAATAATACATTTTTTAGTCTAGGTCACCAATTATAGTATCTAAACATTTTACTTATGTACAAAATACTATGAAAAGTATAAAGTAATAAAACATAAAATAGGGAAGGAAGGGAGAAAGATAGAAGACGTAATGGAACAGTGAAGGCAAACACAGTACAACAACATTTCACTATGATGTATTGCAGCATTATGTAGCTATACCATACTGCAGTACCTACTTACTTAGCACATTGTCATACATGTATATACGGTCAAGCTCGTCTTGATCCAGGGTGCAGGTGGTAAGAAAATCCTTGGGAGGCAGATGATGGCCAAGTCTTGGATCATTGGTGAGGCGCACATCTCAGTTGGTGCCCCTCACTAAATTTTCTTAACGATTTTTATAGACCAAGTTAAGATTTTATGTTCCAAAACTATCATAGAGAAATAAATTTATGTTTTAATATGTTTATCATCAATCGTTAAGTAATATTTCCAAAAATGTATTGAATTTATGTCAAGATTTACCTTTTTATGTGTAAACTTATATTTAGAGTAATTTTAATCAATAAAGACATATAAAACGATATAACGAAGAAGAAAAAGAAATAACCATTTTCTTAATCTTTGAATATCATTATTGATTACACATTTTGATGTTGATTTTTCGTAAAATTTATTTTGAAGTTTATCTGTGAATTTCCATTACATGTTATGTTACATTGATTTTAATCGATAAAAACTGATATAAAGATATACAGTAATAATTTTAAATATAAGGTTTTTGTTTTTACTTAATACAAAGATTTTGTATTGAAAAAAATGTCCCTTTAAAATCTTTGTGGGGGTGCCTGGAAGGACGAGTGTGACTATGTAGTCATATAAGTTTTTCCAAAAATGTTTTAAGTTTTTTTAGTAATTTATTGTTTTTTCTAGATTTAGATGCCTATTTGTTCATTAAAAATAGTTGTAGATGCCTTTAAAAAAATCATTTTGTCTCTGGAGGAATTACATTTCCTCAGTGTCAAATATTTGTAGAAAGGCTTTTAATAAATCACTAAATTCAAACAAAAATTATGCGTTTGATGTTAATATTAACATTGTAAATATACTCACTCTATGTTATTATTAGTTAAAATTGTCCTGGGTCAAAATTAATATCAGAAATAATTATTAATTTATGGTGATGCAGGTTTGGGATATTGGAGGACAACCACGATTCAGGTCCATGTGGGAGAGATATTGTAGAGGTGTCAATGCTATAGTGTAAGTATATAGTGATATATATAACATAATGCTGTGTTGCCATACATGGCATGTTACTTCTGATTTAGGAAACATGTTTGCTTTTATATTTTTCAGTTACATGGTGGATGCTGCTGACGGTGATAAGATAGAAGCCTCTAGAAATGAACTTCACAGTTTGTTGGACAAACAACAATTAGCTGGAATACCTGTGCTGGTGCTGGGGAATAAAAGGGATCTACCAGATGCCCTGGATGAGAATGGTCTTATAGAAAGGATGTAAGTTTATTATTTTATTTTTATTTACACAAAATAATCGCAGTCTATACAAAACAATACATCACAAAACCACGACAAGATTAACAACAATAATAAATTTATTAATAATTACATTGCAATGAACATATTTTATTTGATATTTTATGTTATGTAGAGAATGTTATTTTGAAGATAAATTTAAAAAATCATTCCTCATGAAAACCTATAATGACTAATATTTATTTTTATGTCTATATTCTTATAATGCATAAAACAATTTATCAAATAAGAGATTTCATTGATAAAACAAGGTGTTAAAATGTCTGTGCTAATAGAATTAATGAAATATTTATTTTAATTGATTTCAGGAATTTGTCTGCAATTCAGGATCGTGAAATATGTTGTTATTCCATTTCTTGTAAAGAGAAGGATAATATTGATATAACCCTGCAGTGGTTAATTGCACATAGTAAATCTGGTTCTCATTAATTATATTAATTTTATAAATAATATAAAATTATACATTATATGAATTTAATCACATGTATAACTATTCCTATTTAATAAATTAGTAATGAAAATGTGTAAGGTTCTGTTTATAATATTACAGTATATTGTGAATGTTTATTTATAATTATTGTAAATGTAATTTGATAGGTAATAAATATATATACTTATAGTGAAGACGAGGTTCCATGTCGCTTTGAAGAGGAAAGAATGTTTCTGATATTAATTTTGTTTTGCATGTAAAAACTATGTATACAGCAAGAAGCTGATGCAGTAGAAACATTGTTATTTGCAATCTTCAACACCTCCTCCAGCTAATAAGCTTCACATATAATTTAGTATTAGATATTTAGATACATTTTTATTTAATTTTGTTTAGAATTGGCAATACATACATTGTTTGCAAAAGATACTTATTTAAATAGGAATATGTCATGTCACTCTGTGAACCTAAGATCTGTGAACAGAATTTAAGAATATTATAGTATTAAGCTGTTAACTAGATATTGTCCATTGTAATTGGAGTCAAGATTGTCTCTGCTGTATCATACATACCCCTCATAGAGCTTGGTTTTAGACATTTCACTTGGATAGGATGGTCAAAATTACTCAAAAACTATTGAAAGTGTATTGATTCTAAAGAATGTTTATCCAGGCTCATTTTATTGCCTTTAATTAAAAATAATCAATGAAATTCAAGGTTATGCATTGCAATCATTAATCAACCTTCCAACAAGCAAATTTTCCAGTAAATAGATCATTACTTTTAAATCAATTTTTCCAATAAATAGATCATTATTTTGCTACCAAAAAATATGAACATAGTTTTAGTTACAGATAATACTAAAATAACATTGATTAATAACGAAAGACAAACTATGATCTTAATTCGATGTAAATTTCAGAAAACCATGAATGGGTTAATTATTATATAATGTTTTGGTGCATTATTCCATTCCCTGACAAATTGTATACGTGTGACTTGACTCTGTTACAAGCTCGGAGGTTAGAGGGAATATTGTGTGGTGTTTGCATATTAATATATGTAATAATTATATACATGTACTATTTAGGTGTAACTTAATATTGATTGTTTTAATTTCACTTTGCAGATGTTTGTATATGTCAACCTCTGATATCTTCTTTCTAGCAATGATTATATGAAAAGTTTTGTTGATATTTTTCACGTTACATTTACTCTATGAACAATATAATAAAGTTTAAAATTTATTAAGTAGCAATAAATACCAGAAAGTAATTGATTGATATTTTAATATCATGACATCAAATTTGAGTTGTTTATTATATGTTTTTTGTCTAGTGACGCTTTTTATATATTGTTTCATACCAATGCTACACAGATGCATTTAAGTTCCCTATTATGAATTTGAGGTCTTAGGAATTTGATATTTTTTTTGTCAGCTAGCATAAAAGTAAAATATGTATATTAAAGTTGTTTATAAAAAATCACTTATCAGACCTTTGTTTTGATACTTTATGTGAAGGTTAGTGTAATGTCATCATAATTTTATAACCCTATAGGATAAGAGTGTTCGTTTCGTTTCCAATTTGCCTACAAATTCTTCCTTCTATATTCTCAGCAAACTATCAATATAATTTTGCTCTGGCAAAACAATGCCTGGAAATAGGTCTATGATAGAAAATAGGGTAAACAGTACTATGATTGGCAAAGGAAAATTTGTGATTCATCTGATGATTGTATTTATTGCGCATCACCTACAACATAAAATATGTTCTCAATATATTCCAGGATATTTTATTTGAATCAGAACTTTTTCTATAAATTTGTAGTAATTATCAGAAATATGGCTAAAATAAGCTTGAGAAATCAAAGCATACAATTATTGGTACTTGAAGCATAGAGATTGGCACCCCTAGAAAGTAAAATTAAAGGCACTCTTTATAATCATCAGAACCAAAGACATTATATAATATATATATATGATTGTAGGTTTTTTGCGGATACGTCACGTCAAAGTTTTTGTTCGCAAGCTATCGAAATTGTTGGAGATAAGTTTTTACTATCAATTTTTCTATTAGATCACGGGTGGCCAACATTTCAGCAGCCAGGCCAAATTTTAGAAATGAGATTTCCTACCGGGCCGCACAACAATGTACTCCATATATGGAATATTTAATAATTTTAGTTCACCTTAAAATTTCTATCCCCCCCATCGCTAAATTTTCAAATTGGTATAGGAATTCGAAATTCCTTGGTTTTCTTTAAGAATAATTTCTCAAAATACCTCTTTCAAAAAAGTAACGGGTAATTGTACCAACTATTATTAAAAAAAAGTGTCCATATGCTTCGCTGGCCACACATAGACCGCGGGCCACAGGTTGGCCACCCTTGTATTAGATGATGATATGATGAAGTCAACAAGCTGCCTCATACATACTATCATCTAATAGAGAAAATTGAAAACTTATCTCCTAAAAGCAACACAGAGTGACAACGCTGTAAAAAATGACAACTCCGCAATGAGATTCAATACACATACACACACACACAAAGAATACAAACAAATACAATAACACTGCCTTCTAACATTCATACATACAAACACACGGAAGATTCATACATTCAAACAAACACGATAGCACCACCCCCTACATATCAGCCACTTCAACTCACCCCTACCACTCCGTAGCCAACTTTAAATCAGTAAACGCCAACTCCTTGATGGGTGAAGACGTAGACTCATTGCCTGATGATGGAATCTTCAACAATTCCGAAAGCTTGCGAAAAAAAACTTTGACGCGACGTATCTGCAAAAAACCTACAATCACATATTCCCCATCGCGAAAACCTCTTTCAAAACATATATATAAAACAAGACTGTGCGCTACAGCTGTAAAATGTGCCAGTAAGATAGAGAAGATGGGGGAGGGGATTGAATCCTTTTATAGAAGGGTGTCCATAAGTATGAGGAAAAAATTGTAAATTTTTCTTATTATGACATATTAAGTATATAGTAGTACATATGTCAAAGTATATTATAATTCTGTACCTGAGAGCCATTTAGTAGTCTTAAGTACTAAAATGCCATTTTCAAATTCAATTTTTTAATCGATAAAATCTAAACATTTTACTAGTACAGTAGAAGTCCGATAATCCGGCACGTTCGGGACCGGCTCGGTGCCGGATTATTGAAAATTCCGGTCTATCGGGCGGTAATTATAAGAACAATTAGGTTAATAATCAAACTACAAATACAGTGTGCAAAGACATACACCAAAGTTTATTTTACATTTCATATAATGTATGTAAACGTACTGTAAAACATATTTTAGTTAGATTTAAAAAGTCACGAATGGCTTTTTGTTTTCTTGACTTTTGGCGTTTAGTATAAAATTTATTTCTAATGATATGGAAATCAAACCGCTTCCGGATGATCCTGAACTATACCGAAAACTTCCGAATAGCTCTCCAGCGTTTTTATTTGCTTTAAAGACACGCTTTTGGAATTAAACAAAATCTTTACAATTTTCCGGAGCGATGCCGGACTGTTGGATGCCGGACTAATGGACTTCTACTGTAATAAGCTATATATATAGTATATACAGCTTATTACATAGACCCTATAGTATAGACCGTAAGCAATTCTGTACTTAAGACTCACGACTTGTGTGATTTCCGCTTTTTTCGTAACTTTGGCATTTTTATCAAAAATGCATTTGAGTCCTTATGGCTCCCAGGTACAGAATTTATTTTTTGAATTACTCGGATAATGATGTGAAGCAACTGTAAGGATAAGTGACCAGTAGTGACCAGTCTGTCAGTCTTTCCAAACCAAACTTTATTAATCACAAGTCGGTTCAAGGGCTTTGCTCACATTGTTAGGCTAACGTGAAAGTAAATACTTTATTCTTTTACTTTCACTTACGTGAAAGTAAGTAATTTATTTAAATTAATTCAACATGAACTTCCACTTCAGTACTGTGGCCAACAATATTAACATTGAATGGTGTTTAAATTTGACAGTTCTTATTTGCTGTACTTTTTATGTACAATTTATTAGGGACACAATTTTCCCTGGTCGCTATCTCACGTGACACTTTTTATTTTTTATAGAAAAATCAACCTTAGGTAGAATGCATATTTTTGAGATAAATTTGAGTTTGTAGTAAATCCAAATACATCTCAGACACACTCACAGTAATATGTCTGTGTTTTGAAGGTGGAGTTTGTTGGAAATAGGAGGAATTAAATAATAATAATAAACTTTATTGTACAAAATATATGGATACAAATGATAAAGTTACATGGTATACCTAAACGAATAATTTTGCACAATGGGCGAGTTTATCGCAGGGACGCGATATCTTCCAACTAACCCAAATTAAACTAGGAATTAAACTAGGTTTTCTTGATTTAAAATCATTACCATCATGTTACCAGCTACCTACCACCTATATGCCTCGCTTAACACTGTCCCGTGGACAAATCACTGAGGCGACCACTGCTGTCAACCCAACTGGGCAAACACTCTCAAATTTACAGAGAGGAGTTAGCATCGCGAGGCCAACAGCCTAGAATTGATTACCAGCAGGTCTTAGACAGAATCAGCCTTCACGAAAAATCACGATGCCTTTTAGGTGGTCACGGATCATTAAACGGTATACATATACATATCATCCTTATCATTATTATTACTGAGAAGAAAAAAGAAAGAAAATAATTACTTCTATTTTTTTCATTTGACTATATTTACAACAGGAGAAAAAGAGAAAGGGCATTAATTCACATAGATAAGTATTGTGATTGACACAGGAAAGAGGATCAATCATTGATAGTGCCAACAATACTATAAATTGATATTTCATAGATTTTTTTATGCAGACATGTTCATTTATAAATACTAAATAAGAAAAATCATAAAAGCACTAAAATAATTTGTTTTTTAAAGTAATGATTTATCGTCCGTACATATGAAATATACAATCGTTGGCACATTAATATAAAATAACAAGGGAAAAATAGCCTCGAAACAATTATTTATATTAATTTTTTATTATATTTACATGAAAATACTATATCACCAGATTAAATTCTAAATATAACATATATAAAAAACACTGGAAACACCCCAATCCTCGTGTAAAATAAAAAAATCTCCCAAAAGCGACATGTTATACATTGCAGCATTGTTTGTTACAATGGTATTTATGAAAATGGTGTTTTTAGTATTAGGTATATAGTTGATAGATCGTCTATTAATCCATTTCAGTCAAGTTTTGCTAACCATTGTTTTTAGTTTTTTGCTTATAAACTTTAGGGTGCCAAGGTTAACAGTGTTTACCCTATAATATGACTGTATCAGTGTATAGCCTAAGGTAGGAGGGGGGGGCCAAACTTTTTAGATGAAGGGCCAAATTCAGGAATTCATAATTATCAGAGGCCCGCAAGTAAAATATTATTTTTATATGTACACTATTTACTATCATGAAAATGCATACAGTATGCTTTGTTTGAAATTTGTTTTCAATCTTTGTTTAAAAAGTCGTTAGAAGATATATAAACTTGATTATTTAAAAAAATATTATATTGCTGCGGGCCGCAGTTTGCCTGTGCCTGGCCTATGGAAAAGTTAATGAACAATTAAATTTGCAATCCTTTGTGAAACAATAATAAGTTACTTTTAATGTTCATGATAACTTATGTTATGAATTTTTTGACACAATTGGATGTCGGGGAACTGGATTTTACTTACTAGAAGTGTAGATCATATTTTGAACCACTCAAGATTAATCATTCCAATTGATCACACTCACTGATAGTCAACCTATTTGAATAGGTATTAACTAGGTAGGTACGTTGTATATGATACACATGCATATGTGAACTTCCTTAAGGAGTACACGACACAGAGTTTCGGCGCTTAAGGAAGTTTACACATGTATGTGTATCATATACAACATACCTACCTATTCAAATAGGTTGACTATCGGTGAGTGTGATCAATTGGAATGATTGATCTTGAGTGGTTCAAAATATGGTTCATGATAATATAATTTTGCTCTCTATTTGAGTTAAATAAGATTATTTTTCACACATTAAGTAACAAATTGATGCTGATGATCATTTAAAAAAAAACTGGTGAAAACCATCTAAACTTCTAGTATAACAATTATTACTGAGTATGGATGTCTTGTCCTAATCTAACCCTCTGGTATAATAACTATTACTAAACAGTTAATAAATAATTGTTACTTTACCACAGTATTGGTATTTTGTCCTTTTGTATTACTTATAAGTTTAATATTCTGTTGCATTGTATTCCATGTGTTTATTTAGTTTTAACATCCTGTTGAAATGGTTTGTGTATTTGTTGATTATTATCTGTAGAAAAATTTATCTATAGTTAAAAATATAACTCTAGTCACATTACACGAGGCATTAAACACTTTCAGGAAAATTCAAGCCCTGGAAAAAAACAGCTGGTTAAATTCTGGACATATTTAAGCACAGATTATGTCCATAAATATTGTTATAACGATTTTTCGTTAAGTTTCATTATTACCTAAATTTAGAAAAACATACATTTTCAGTCAGGTATTTTACTGTTCAAATTTAGACAAAAATACATAGTTGTTTTAGATTCACATTATACTGTAAATTATTTTCTAATTCGCCTTTAAGTGATTAGCTTATGATCTTATAAAATATTCTTAAATAAACATTACCATCATCAGATAGACATGGTCAGCTTTGATACTATTAAATATCGCAAATAAGGGAAATGTAATTTTGAATAGATTAAAATTGGTTATAATGTTGGTCAATAACTGGACTGGATGTGCATGTTTGTGATATTATTTATGATGCAACCTCGTGTTTAATACATATATTTATACAGAGTTGTAGGGACATTTCAGCACAAAATCCAGGCTTTTATTTATGTATTATGATATCAAATTTTAAAACGTTTTTAACAGCTTAGCATTCTTATATGTATATACCTATATTGAGTTATTTAATTAAAATGATTTTCAAACACTGTATAATTTCCAAATTAAATTTATTCACCTCAAACGTTTTCGCCAAGGCTTCTACTTGGCATCATCAGGAGGACTGATGCTGATGCCACTGAGGATGATGCCAATGTAGAAGCCTTGGCGAAAACGTTTGAGGTGAATAAATATAATTTGGAAATTATACAGTGTTTGAAAATCATTTTAATTATAATGAATTTCCAAAGTGTTAACACAAAAACATTTGATTTATTGAGTTATTTAGTTTGCTGACGATTTTTAGAGTAGATGATTACAGTATATATATATATATGTATATGCATTCCCTTATTCTGATAATCTATAAGATTTCTACTACAATTTTATTAAGTTTGTATAAAGGGCTCAATATTTTTCCCAATAAATATTAATCAACAACAAACTCGTTTTCATTTCACCAACCAACTGAAATAGGATATAACTTAACCACAATGTGTGAAATTACCATAACTGAGGATATGTGGATCCTCCCATTTATTTGTCAATGAAATATGATATAACATCGTACCCTTTCATCTTATTCCCTCGTTCCTCTATAATAATATATTTTTTAGATCCAACATTAGTTTATATGTTTTATCAGAAATTTGAGTTCTAAATATACTTCAAACGCTCTTACAGAAAGCAATTTGCTTTTGTTGTGAAGGTGGAGATTTGAGGATTCGAGCCTGGGATCTCTTGACTGAAGGTCCAATGCCATTGTAAGGCTACTGACCCACTACATAAGAGCAAGCCTGATAGGAAATTAATTGCTATTCATTTGTAAAACTACCGCAAGGTTATATTCAGGAGCCATCTATGTTATTAGTGTATAACATTGCCTGACTTAACATAATCAGAAGTTACCAAATTAAAAGAGAGTAGATTTGAATGGAAATACAAATATATTAACTAAGGAATTATTACCTAGGAAGGAGTATTAAGGTAAAAACAACAATTACATCCAGTTAGAAACATTTTATTTTAAAGTAGAATCTAATTTTGTGCTGTAAGTCTCTGGCTATTATGACTTTTTTGATGCGCCTTTGACATATTTCAAATATTTCTTTGCATTGTAAGTATCTTCAATATCTTCTTCGATCTTCACTTTGATTTTTGGTTTCCTTCTCTCTATTCTTCCTAAACGTTCTGACTCACTTAAAGTTGATATATCTAGGGGTAACTGTAAATAACATAGCAAGTCAAATACTCTATTCAACAAAAGGTAAAATGATTTATTAAAATACACGATCTAAGAATACACTTACGGTGATAATCTTTCTTGGTTCATGATATTTGATATTTACTGTTGAGCCATCGGGTTGCACTAGCATGCATGGGTACGTTTTTGCATATATTTTCCTGTGTATTTTCGCAATACTTGCTGTATTGGCATTTAAATAACGAACATGGGAAGTGAAAAATTGAAAAGCACTCGGCTTCAATAATGATTTCAACATGATCGGCTTCAATAACTATATAAACAATCAATATGCTTATAATTTCAATGTTATACAATATTTAATGTCAAAATTTCGGAACTAGGAATATTGACATCTATACTATTAACCTAACTTTTAAAACCGAAAACCATAGAATAATAAAATATAATAAACGGCAAAAACCAAAAACATTGCTGATTCTGAGAAAAACCAATGGTTCCCATACTGCGATGGTTCCTCATCAAAAAAAAAATTATGAATGTCATTGCGGAAAAATTTATGATTAGAAATTAAGTTGAATGTATTTTTAAAATAATCATTCGAAGATATCAATTTTATATTACTTAATAACTATGTATTAAATTTGAATTTTAACAATAACCTTCATTCTACGCCCATACAAATTTGAAATGGTTTTGAAAGCTTTTTAAAGCAGAATATAAAAATGTCATAATATAGAAATAAAGTATATCGCCTAAAACCAAAATAGTTGCTTATTGTAAAAATAACCGATGGTTCCTCACTTTCATATTACATTAAAAAATATACGAATATCATTGCGATACAACTTATGATTTAATCTCAAGTTGCATATATTTTTGATTATATTATCGGAAGATATCAATTTTTCATCACTTTATAACTATTAAATTTGAAATTTATAAGTACCCTTCATTCTGCGCCCCATACAAATTTGACATTGTTCCTTAACACTTTGATAGCTTTTGAAAGTAAAATGTAAAAATTTCATTATATTTCAACGAAAAAAAGTATCTAAAGTCAATCCACCGAGAAGCTGCAATTGTCCACGTGAACAATTCTGAGAACGTTTAGTACATCCAGGCAAATTTTAATAAAAGGCTGTTTTTTCTACTCCGTATTTTTTAAATAGCTTTAAAATGACTGTACCCTTTTTATAAAGTCACTAACGATCATATCGATGGTTTCAGGTCAAAACCTGTTATCTGCAAATGAGCACATTTCCATGGGAGCAAAAACAAAGTTTTTTTTTTAAATTGTGAAATCAAATTCAAGCAAACTGTAATTCTAAACTGTTTTTATATAACTTTTCCTATAGACCATTAAAGGATGACGTCACAGAAAAATCATTGAGGGGCATCAGGCATCCCAACACAACAGACGATTACGGTGTAATATTAGGTGGAACGCCTAAAGAATACCTAATAATCAAAAAACTGTCAGTGTCGATTTTGTTATTATTTTGTCGTCTGACTTTCTTTTTTTTCTCTTATGGCATAACATCCTACAAGGATGATTTGCGCAATCTGACTGTTTGCCCCCCAAGCAAAAGCAAATCCATAGACAAGACCACGTGACCTTTAATGGTCTATACTATCCAGTAATCGAAGTTTGATGAAACGAAGAAATATACCTTTGGTAACTTATTCTGACATTTATACAAAATTTACTGAAATCGCAGATATCAAGTTTTGATCTAACACCATCGATATATATATAATGAGTTACAATCCATTGGATTGGTCTGCAACGAGTTTTGACTTATTTCTCCACTCCTCCCTATTCTCAGCTAGTCTCTTCAACTCCATATATGAGCCACAGCTCATGTGCCTCTTCAGTTGGTCCATATAGGCGTCTCTCGGTCGACCTCTGCCATTTGTGCCTCCGGTCCTGCCCTCTGCGATTGCGATGAGCAGTCCTGGGTGCCTGATGTTGTGGCCAATCCAATTAGCTCGTTGTTGGCAGATTCTTTTGAGGAGTTGCCTTTTTTCGCCAGCCCTGGTTAATACTTCTTCGTTTTAGACGTGTTCCGACCAATGAATCTTCAGCATGCGTCTATAGCACCACATTTCAAATGCCGCTAACCGTCCGCTTTCCCTCTTGCTGATGGTTCACGTCTCGCACCCATATAACAAAATGCTCCACACAAAGGCTTTAGTGAGATTCTTCCTCACGCTTAGATCAATATTAGGGGATTCTAATATTTTGGATTTTTTGTTAAAGGCAATTCGTGCCTGGTTTATTCTGCTCACAATTTCTGATTTGGAGCGTCCGTCCTGGTTTATTCTGCTGCCCAAGTACACGAATTCTCTTACTTGTTTGATGCTCACTCCATTTATGGCAATGTTCGCAGTCGCTTCCTCCCTTCCAACGACCATACATTTTGTTTTATCTTTATTTATTTTCATGTTGTACTTTGACAACAGTATACTTTCCATTTTCCCTAAGGCTTCGTTCAGCTCCATCTCGGAGTCTGCGAGCAGTGCTATGTCGTCAGCATATCTAATCATGTCGACTTTTTTCCCATTTATTTTTACTCCTGTCCAGTTCTTCATTTCTTCTCTGAGTTCATCAATAGCTCGCTGTATATAGCAGTTAAAGAGTGCTGGCGACATTGACCATCCCTGTCTCACACCTTGTTCTACCCTCGCTTCTGCGCAGCTCTCTCCGCTTTTAATTACAGCCATTTCATTCTTGTATAGGCTCCAGATTGCTCTTCTGTCCTTATAGCTCATTCCTATCTAGTTTAGAGTCTTAAAAAGTTGTTCCCATTCTACTTTATCGAATGCTTTTTCTAGGTCGATGAATGCTACATACGTGTTTCTATTTACTGTTATTCCCTTTTCAAGAACAAGTCTTAGACTCAGAATTGCATCTCTTGTACCTGTCTCTTTGCGGAATCCAAATTGATCTTCTGAAAGCGTTTCGTTGATTTTAAATGCCGTTATGCACAATTGTGCATAACGGCATTTTATGATCAATAAAATCTAGTAAAAATAAAGTCCCAAGTGATCTCATATGTTTATTTTTCTATCTTTTAGTAATAGTTTTCTTTTTCTAACAATACACATTTTTGTACGTTTTTTCTTCTTCTTTTCTGCTTTTTATGTTTCAAACTATATTTTTGTATGTTAGCGATGGCTGATTGTGTGATATACTAGTGAGAACAGATGAATGAGCGGAATATGTGATACTTAACTTCTGCAGCTGACGTGCCTTAAATTTCACAAATTTACTGACGTGGTAGACTGTTAGACACCATTTCAACGTCATTTTTTTTTGTCAAACTAGTGTTAAATACCTAATTAATTGGTATTGTCTAAAAAATATATTCATATATTATATTTCTATTCAGTTAAATGTAGAAAAGAACAACATTTTTCTATTAATAACACCATTTATTGTTTTTGGTCAAAATCAGTTCGCAAAATCAACCGACTACTAAAAAAATATTTTCAAAAATAACATAACTAAAAAATAACAACAACTTGCATTTATTATTAATATTTACAATTAAAGTAATCATAGATAAAAATTTGAGTAAAATCTTATGGTCAAATAAAAAAATACACAGCTTTAAGTTTTTACATTTTTTCTTGACATAGTTCACATTTTGGCTGTGAGCATGGCAGGCAAATCGGCTTGAAACAATCACAACATATGTATTTGGTTTGTCTTTTTATTTTTGTTGTGCAAATATGGCAAAGCTTTCGTGCACTTGTAGAAGTAGATTGTGATTTTGGAGGTGCAAGAGGCAGATTCTCGCCCATAACTCTGCTCACTGTTATTCGCAGTTCTCTTGGCAGTCTTTCATTATACGCTCGCGCCTTCATGTGATCTGATACTAAACTACGTGACATATTCAATAAAAAAGGTACTTCTTTTCATTTAACTGTCACTATTATCACACGATTGATATAAAAAAATTTATAGAAGCAAGAATATAATCAAGCATTTTTATCAATTTCATCCACAAAAACCGAAAGGATGAAGCTGACCAATACCCATTAAGTAGGCACTTATTACCATTGACAAATGTTTTTTTGTAAATATTTTGATGTTGAATAAAGATTATTATTATATTATACGGAAGGGAGAAATAAAGTTGAAATACAGATCATCATCATCATCACATCATCTCTATAGGTATGCACCTGCAATTCAAACCCGGCCATCATCATGCACGCACCTATACACCGACGCATTATACCTACAACTATACATAACATACAAATAACATAAATTTTACTATGAAATAACAACATCTAAAAACGGTCTTACTGACCTGTAGCCTGGGAGACACTATGGTTTTTTTTCAATTTTACTGATGTGGTAGATTCACAGACACATACCTTAACACTGACGTGGTAGACTAGTAGACACCTCCTTGCTGTAGCACAGAACCTACACTCATCTCAACCGCTCATTGCTAACTGATCCCTCCACGTTGACGAAATATTAAGGTACTAAGCGTGCCGGGATCGTAACTATAAATATATACATACATGTCAAGGACAATTTTGTGATATGTGGTGTCTGGTAGACTACCACCTCAGCTGCAGAAGGTTAAATAATTTACTTATCTGTGGTACATGTTTGTGGATGACAGCTGAGTTATGAACGACTTTTTTCTATTTTGTAAACCATATTTATAGTTATTATCTGTTATGTACTTTTACCAATAAATAAAATAAAATAAATATAAAGTTCTTTTTCTATTTTGCAAAAACGTCATTTTTTTGTTATAAGTATGCTGCCAACTTTTATTTCTTCATTTAGATACATAGAAATATCATTCAAGTGGAAAAAAGACCGCAACAGCTTATTATATTCATATTATATTAGAGGCAGTATAATTAAGACATTTCTTTTTGTATCAAAAAAGGTACATTTCTGGCAAGGTAAATGTATATCGCTAAAATAATATATTTAACACTAAGATAATACTCACAACTTGTATTTAATTATAAAAAACACTAAGAAATTGCGCGAAGCTTCAAGTAAAAAACAAATTCACATTATAAATCACATGTATCATTTTTTAATTGGTTATCTGCCGTAATCTTATTATTATATTCATTATTTTTAATCTAAATTTATTTTTTAATTTATGTATTTTTTTAAATTATTATAGTTTATTTATTATTTATTGGCTATCTGCCGTAATCTTATTATTATTTATTATATTATATCATATTCATTACTTTTAATTTAAAATTATTTTTTATTTTATGTATTTTTTTTAATTGTTATTGTATATTTAATTCGAATTACTGACTTATTGATTTCATTATTTATTAATTTATGATTTTTTGTTATATTATTATATTTTAAAATCTAATTATTTCATTAATATTCTTTATCTATTATATTATTATAGAAAAGTTATTACTTATTGTTTTATATATTGCTTGAATCGGTGGTTTTACTGTTCATTGATGTGTTTTATTTTATTAATTTTATTAATTGTATTATAATATGATTGATCATTATGTTTAACTTTTCTCTTATCTTGTCTTATCCTATCTTATTAATATATATTTCTTTGTTTTTGTTGTTAGTTTTGTGTCTTAGTTGCTTTGAATTTTTTAAACTGTGGTAATATAGGGGGACTCTTGTGGTCTATATTTCATTTAATTTTAATTGTTGTAATACTTGTTGTGTTGACTGTTTGTTCCCTTCGAGAAAATAAATAAATGTTTTTTGTGATGCACATAAGGATTTTGTATGTAAAGGACAGTTCACATTGTGGACCGCGGTATTACAACTTTATGACGAGTGGTAATCTCTTTCCTCCGTTATCGCTAGTGATCACTATTGATGAAACGCCTGTTCACACATTTTCATCTTGGAGGATCATCCGGAGTGATCAGTGATCACTGAAAGTGAACAAACGTGAGCGACCCTTTAGCAAAAGCAAATCCATAGCGCCTAAAACCAAAATCTTTGCTTATAAACCATAGACACGTCGTTATGCACAAGATTTATAAAGCGCAGCTTACATGCTCAGTATGTTTTTTCTTAATATCAATAATTATTATTGCTGAGACAATTTCATTGTTATTTTTTTACTTTTTTGGTGACTTTTAATATAACTTGCTGTGTCTTAATCCATTATACATATAAGTACTTACCTTATATAAATTATGTATGTAAATCTTCTACATGTAAAAGACTCGAGCCGTGAACAAATGATAATAAATAAAACCCTTCTTAGACTTCCGCAGGCATAAAATTTCTCATAAAACAAAATAGGTGGGTATACCTATGTGGAAAATAATGACTAAATTATCGACATCACGGCAATGCGATAATTTCACATCTCGTCCAAATTTTGATTCAAGTTTTCAATGTACCTGCACAGGTAGTTAGAAATTAATGATGAAGTAAATGATTCTATGAGAATATTTATATTAACACAGAAATAAATTAACTGTTTTTACGACAGAGAAATAGAACAACCGCCGGGGCCCCCGTACATATGGGAACCTTGCGCAAATTACTGAAGATATTGAACTTTTATAGCTCGGATTTAAAATTTAGGGAATAAAAATAAGACAAGCGTCAGTGTCACCTTATTGTTTATTAACATTTTTATATATCAGACCCCTGTAGATCTCTCAAACTAGACTTTAGTTCAGAGCACAATGGTATATCACATAGTAGGTATACTTATTATATAGATAAGTTTACATAGTTTACAGTGGTATCGTTCACAGAATGATGAACAAGGCGCTAAAAGTAGTGTTTGACCTTGACAGATATACTAGGACTGATGAAGTCTATAAGATTACACAAATGCTGAACCTCGATGAGTTGGTATGCATGGAAAGGGCGAAAGCTATATATAAAGCAAAAAATGGTCTAATTAAAACGAACGGGTAAGTCCAAGTCAGGCGGTCCAGCACTGGTTGCTTGACCATCTCAGAAAAAAATGATATTTTGTATGCTATCACCCCAATATGTTGGTAGTTCAAAATGACAATTATTTTAATTTTATTGGTTTTAGTTTTTGTGTGGCGGCCATATTTGTTTTACTAGGCGGAGACATTTTCGCAGTTTAAAGGGTTTGCGAAAACTTAAATATCTCAGGTCCTATTTATTTTATCAACATGAAACTAATGGCAGTTTGTTTATTGTCATTTGTTTTTCTTTCACATCGTTCTGTTCACAATATGGAGAACTTAAAATATCGCTTTATTTACGAATATGAGTTTCACCTCGGCACTAGTGCTGCAGAAACGGCTCGTAGGATTAACAATGCGTATGGGGAAGCTACTGCAAAAGAAAATACGGTACGTTATTGGTTCCAACGTTTCCGTTCTGGAAATTTTGACCTACAGAACAAGCCTCGTGGACGGCCGGAGACACAAGTTGATAACGAAGAATTAAAAGCAATTGTGGAAGCAGATCCATCGCAAACCACGTCAGAGTTAGCGGCAGGCTTCGGTGTGAGTGATAAAACCATTTTGATTCACTTGAAACAAATTGGAAAAGTGAAAAAACTTGAAAAATGGGTACCGCATGAATTGAGCGACGCAAACAAAGAAACACGCGTCGAGTGTTGCGTTTCACTTCTCAACCGGCACAATAATGAAGGCATTTTGAATCGTATCGTTACTTGTGATGAAAAATGGATCTTGTACGACAACCGGAAACGTTCTTCACAATGGTTGAACCCAGGTGAACCAGCCAAATTCTGCCCGAAACGAAAGTTGACTCAGAAAAAGGTACTGGTAAGTGTCTGGTGGACTAGTGCCGGTGTCATCCATTACAGTTTCTTAAGATCTGGGCTAACAATCACGGCTGATGTGTATTGTCAACAATTGCAAACGATGATGGAAAAGCTAGCCATTAAACAACCCAGACTGGTCAATCGATCTAGCCCACTGCTGCTTCAGGACAACGCTCGACCACATACGGCACGTTTGACGACCGCAAAACTACAGGAGCTGCGACTGGAATGTCTTCGACACCCACCATACTCCCCGGACCTTGCTCCAACTGATTACCATTTTTTTCGGAATTTGGACAACTTCATGCAAGGAAAAAAATTCAATTCTCACGAGGCTGTCCAAACGGCCTTCAAAGATTTTATTGATTCTCGCTCACACACTTTTTTTAGTAAAGGAATCAATGAACTACCTTCGAGATGGCAAAAGTGCATAGATAGCCATGGTACATACTTTGACTAAATAAAAAAATAGTTTCATAAAAAAAAATCGTTTTCATTTCTGCCATATGAAACGCCAATTTCATATGTAAGGACCTAATATTATATATTCACCCACTGAAGTGTGCATTATTTTGATTCAGACTGCCAGTTCTCCCAGAGTTTTAGCCCCTCCCACACACACACAATCGAGATATTTAATTATATAACATGGTATTATACTAAGAATTCTATTTTGTAAATATTATTTATTATACATTGATTAAATATTAGTATACAATTTTATATTCTATATAGTTATGCCGATGCGGTATGCCCGTTGAGGTACTAATTTTTGGACATTTTGTGATTGCCATATCTCTGTTCGTAGTAAAATCTCAAACTCCAAATTTTTGCCTCATAATACTATGGTACAGGTCTATTATGGGGTGATATTTCAAATTTTTATCTGGTCCCCCACCAGAGATATTGAGCTCGGAAAATGGAAAATTTTGAGAATTTCCAATTTTTGAAATTTTTTTCTGAAAAGAGGGGTCAAGTCCCAGACTTGAAATTTTGTTTATCAAACACAACTAGTACCTAGTTGTTTGTCAAAAAAAGTTTTGATGTGTGGACTCTTTCCCTTCGTCCAAAATCTTTCCGTGAAAATGGGAGTTTTTACAAAAGAGAGTTAAGAATGTAGACTGAAATTTCATCCCTTAAAATTATATTTAGGTGAAAATGTTTGTAAACAACCTTAAAGCATATATTTTTATAAATAAACTGCCATTAGTTTCATGTTGATAAAATAAATAGGACCTGAGATATTTAAGTTTTCGCAAACCCTTTAAACTGCGAAAATGTCTCCGCCTAGTAAAACAAATATGGCCGCCACACAAAAACTAAAACCAATAAAATTAAAATAATTATCATTTTGAACTACCAACATATTGGGGTGATAGCATACAAAATATCATTTTTTTCTGAGATGGTCAAGCAACCATTTTATTTATTTCTGGACCGCCTGACTTGGACTTACCCGAACATGCTTATACTAAGAAACAGTGATATACATAACAGATATACCAGAACCAGAAACAATTTAAGAAACGTGTACCCAAGGACTGACAAAGAAAGAAAAGGATTTTATTATGAAGCTGTAAGAATTTTTAATGATCTACCGGAAGTGCTGAAGAATGTAAATAGTTATTATACCTTCAAGAGGCAATTGAAAAAACGTACATTAGAAAGAAGAGATATTAGTTTTTGATTGCCGGATTTTTGTTTTTTTCTTTTCTAATTTTAATGTATTGTGTTAAAACAAGAGGTAAATTATGTGCTTTATAGAAGACAAATTCATTTGAAGATCTTCTAGCCCCTAATACCAGCTCTATGGTGCTGTCTGGGGCCAGATTTTGTTGTTTTTTGTATATTTTCATTTTTGTGTTTTATAATTGAATTGTTGTCCTATATATACTTATATGATGTATTGCAGCTATGGCAAAAAAATATTATATTATAATAATTCAAGAGTTTTTGTGTTTACGCTGTGGAAATCCATTTTTAATTTTAATAAATAAAATATAAAAATATATTATTGAGCACTGTTTAATCTCCACTATGTTTGGTTAAATACCGAACGTTTTCGCCTATACTTGTAGGCATCTTCAGGGAAACTGATTATTATATAGGAATATGAATAAAACGGAAACTGAATATTATATAGGAATATGAATAAAATATAATATATTATGAATAATAAACTTATTTTTCAAATAAAAAGTGTTTAAAATTTATGCGCATGCATTATGTGGTATTTATATCTATCACCGTTGTAAATCCGCGGTCCACAATGTGAACTGTCCTTTACATACAAAATCCTTATGTGCATAACAAAAAACACGTGATTTATAATGTGAATTTGTTTTTTACTTGAAACTTCGCACAATTTCTTAGTGTTTTTTATAATTAAATACAAGTTGGGAGTATTATCTTAGTGTTAAATATATTATTTTAGCGATATACTCATTTTCCTTGCCAGAAATGTAACTTTTTTGATACAAAAAGAAATGTCTTAATTATACTACCTCTAATATAATAAGCTTTTGCGGTCTTTTTTCCACTTGAATGATATTTATATGTATTTAAATGAAGAAATAAAAGTTGACAGCATACTTAAAACAAAACAAAATAGGTATCGTTTTCTGCAAAATAGAAAAAGAATTTTATATAAAATATCGTTATGCACAATTGTGCATAACGCAGGAACACGCAGATATTTTTGCTTTTTTTTATTTTGGTGGTAATAAAAAGTGTAATAAATAGAAAAATAACGAAATTAACTATAGTTTTATTAAACTAGACACTTTTTTTCGTTGAAATATAATGGCATTTTTACATTTTGCTTAAAAAAGCTATCAAAGTGTTGAGGAACAATGTCAAATTTGTATGGAGCGCAGAATGAAGGATATTTTTAAAAATCAAATTTAATAGTTATAAAGTAATGAAAAATTAATATCTCCAAATAAAATAATCAAAAATATATGCAAATTGAGATTAAACCATAAGTTTTTACGCAATGATATTCGTATATTTTTTAATTTAATATGAAAGTGAGGAACCATCGGTTATTTTTACAATAAGCAACGATTTTGGTTTTGGGCGATAGACATGACCACGTGACCTTTAATGGCTATGATGTATTTATTTTATATGGTAACACCTGACATCTGTCATTATCTGCATTGACTACAATATTGGCTATGGCTAAAAATAGATCTATCTCTTTTATACATATAATGAAAAGAGTGAAAGAGGGTTAATATTGTGGAGGACATACTTTATGATTTTTTTATTGCTATCTCGTTTTGTTGTTTGGGAGCGTTAGCAAGTAAATAGAGATAAAAATAAGATTATCGACTTGGGTTACACACGAAACAAAAAAAAAATGGCCGAGGCTTGAGAGTGAGATTATCGTTCTCGAGGTGAAAGCTTTTTGTCGCGGATTTTCATAACATATTTTGATTTTACTGCGTGTCGGTAGTTGTGAGTTTGCCATTTTTGTGTGTTGAGAGAAAATTGTGTGTAAAGTGACGACGAGGATTTCAAATCTACTCTTTTTGTGTTGTGTGTCCACCCTGTGTTTAGATTGAGCATCTGAAAATATTATCATCTTCAGCTCGAGCATCTCAAGTGACAGCTTAAATTATCTTATTTTTAATTACACCATACTGTGTTAAAATGATATTTTCTGGTTTAAATGTAAGTTTATTGAATGCAAAAAGAATAAGAAAGTCTCTTATTTTTAGTGTCTATTTTCTTACTAATACTTATATATTTCTAATACTTTATGTGTGATTTCTAAAGATAACTGCGAAGTGTTGTTGGTACACATTTCAAATGAATACTATTAATTACAATAATTACATTGACTTATTTGTTTCTCATAACGCTGGGAAGAAGTAAACCATCATGTACGAAGTGGGATAAGAGATCAGGGATGAATCTTATAAGTATATTGTCGTATTCACTTCAGTCCTATTAATTATAATGCAAGTTAATGAAATCAGTGATGGGGGTTACAGGAATATTCAGAAAAATCCCCCGACGGAAGATAAACCAAGGATAAGATCCTCCAAGGTATTGAAAATAGCTGAGAGTTTTACAAATAAAGATCATGAACTATCTAAATTCAAAAGGAGCAGAGGGCTCTGCTTTGACGCAGAAGATAGCGAAGAGGGAAGCAGAGATGTGTCAAAGATGGACATTGGACAGGCGAAGAGTGGAGGGCATGAAGGGACTGGAAATAATTACAATGTTAGGCAAAAGAAGATGACTAAGTATTCAGAGAGCTGCTCTGGAAGATCAAGACTGACAAGAGAAGCTAGCCCCAGTTCTGGTAGCAGTCCAGGTGGTAGTGATTGTAGAGACTTACATATGTATGATTCTGAAAGTAGCAAACATAATAATAATAACAATACTAGTAGTGTAATTAGTGATAGGAAGGAAATGGAACTAGTGGAAGGGAAACTGGAACAGTGTTCTCGCACCTCCAGTGACAGACGTGTCACAGGATCCTCTTGCAAGGCTCTGCGTACGGCTGTGGCAGCTCTTTATCCCTTTGATGACTTCATCCCTGAGAAGATAGGATCAGGATTTTTTTCTGAAGTTTTCAAAGTAAGTTTAATCAGTTTTTCAATATCTTTGTTCTGTTGAGTTTTTTGTTAAGTCAGTTGTTTATGATTGTGTCATCAATAATAAGTATATATCTTCTTAATTAAGAGGGTAGCAAATAAGAAAAAACTAAGTAAATTATTATACGAGGGTTGCATTTAAGTTTTGAGATACGCAAAGGAAAACAAATATTTATAATAAAAAATGGCTTTATTGTTTTCCAAAATATTCTCCGTGAAGATCAATACACTTTTTCATGCGTTGAACCAATTTTCGAACCTCTTTTTCCAGTTTGATTGAGGTACCTCCAGAACATGTGATTTGAAGGCATCAACCGCCTTTATAGGCGTCGAAAATCGTTGATCTCACACTTTATTTTTGATCTGCGGGAATAAGAGAAATTATTGGGTGCCAAATAAGGACTGTGCGGAGGATGATCCATCAATTCGATGTTTTGAATGCTCAAAAATCCACTTGCTTGAGCTGATGTGTCAGAGCTTACATTATCGTGGTGGAGAATAATTCGTCTTCTGCAATTGGTTTCCCTTATTTTTTTTCCGAATACTTCTGGCAAACAAATGGTGATGTACCATTCAGAATTAACCGTTCTACGTTGCTCTAATAGAATGGTAGCGATATGTCCAGTAATTCCGAAAAAACAGGCGACCATTTGCTTTGAAGTGCTTCATGCGTGAACGATTTTTGTTGGATTTGGCTCGTTTAGAAAGGCCCATACAGGCGATTGCTGCTTAGTTTCGGGCTCATGTGCATAGATCTATAATTCGTCATCTGTCATAATCTTATAAACGTCTTTTGAAGCACCACAATTGAATTTTTTCAACATTTGTTTGCAACAATCGACACGAGCCTTTTTTTGAGCAATCTCCAAACTATGCGGCATCCAACGCGAAAAAATCTTTTTGACAACCAAATGTTCATGCAATATTAAACATATGCAAGTGGAACTAATGTCCAAGTATACTTCAATCTCACTGTATGTCACATAATGATCTTGCAAAATCAGTTCACGCACAGCATTGATGTTTTCTGGCACAACAGCCGATTTTGGACGACCTTCAGGAAGTTCGATCTGAAATGAAGTGTGCTCTCGGCTGAATTCAGAAAACCAGTGAATCATGATGGCTCGAGATGGTGCTTCATCATCAAAAGTCGCAACGAGTTGATCGGTACACTGTTGTTGGTTTAATCCTCGTCAAAAGTCATAGAAAATTATCGCACGAAAATGTTCACGATTTAATTCCATTTTTTTGACAAAGTTAATTTTTCAAATATGTATAACAATAGAAATATCACTCGTATGACAAAACGTTCTGAGTATGTATACCATAAAATATTTCAAATTTTACGATGACAATGTCAGATTTGACATATTCACACTGGTTTTGCCATATCTCAAAACTTAGGTTGTAACCCTCGTATCAAGTTGAATAGCATCATTTTTGGATTTGTTTCTTTTTCAATGTTTATTGTCACAAAATTTACAATATCCGGAATAACATAATTAGATAACTATACTACTATACTATACCCTCACGCCGTGTCCCTAGTGGGTTAGGTAGAGAGAACGAAACGCCAAACAGATCTATCTTTACACACTTCCTTCGCTTCCTCCACATTCATACAGTTTCTCATACACGCATGCCGGTTCCTCTTACTCAACACGCTGCCGTCCTTGAGAATTTGATCCACGTGGTTCTCGGACGTCCGCGTTTCCTCACACCCTTTCTTTCAGACATGTATATCCTCTATAACATAGATAAGAGGGCACAATTTCATAATTATTATCAGGTATATAATTACAAACAGATTATAATTTAAGTCACGCTTCTATTTAAAATATAACCCAATAAATTTGTATTGCATATGGTTTCATTTTATCCTTTGCATACTATCTTTAATCTTTAGTGTTTTCTTTACTCCAACACTGTATTCCATTCTGGAGGGGGGGTGGGGGGGTACTTAACTTTTATAATGTAGCCATATGGTGATATGTGGAAGGAATGCCACTGTTATTACAATTCTAAAGTGCTGTATGTTGCACTGTATGCAATACACCATTTAAAAAGTCGCACACATTGTGATCTGGCATTGCTGACAATTTGTTATGCTCCAAATGTGACATTATAAGTTTGCTAATTTCACTCGTAGTAATTGATGATATTTGTAGAATATTATGGACACTAAAATAGTAATATTATTAGATATGAGTAACAACCATCACTTGTAATTCATACAGACAATAATTATTTTTATCTTGACATTAATCGTCCTTAAAAATTCCTCCCAGAAGCACTGGGCAGAGACCAACATTCTGGATTCAGAACATCTTTGCACCAATTTGTCTCTTTCAATGACAATGTCTGTTGATGATGATGATGATGATGATGATGATGATGATGATGTTTTGAACATATTAATGTTAGTTGTTAACATTGAAAAGTGCAATGGTCTGTGTCTAGATCAATCTATGACATTCTTTATTTTTATTTCAATAGCTATGTAGTATGTGCATACATGGGAACAATTCATATATTAGGTAAATATTATGTGCGTTTATATTAACACACGTATTTGTATATATTTTTGTATACTTTTACTAGACAATAATAAGTAGACAATTTATAGTGCGCTGTTTTTGTGGAATAAATTCACTTCAAGGACGTATCCTAAAATATTGTGTTTATACCCATGACTTAAGCCTAATACTATATAATATATTTATAATATATAGGTATATTTAACAAGTTTTTAATAATCATAAATTTAGTAAACACCCACAAATAACTTCACCACTACTTCTGCTCCTGAACCCACCCCTGAACTTGTCACCCCCACCCTCCACACACCCCCTGCCAATTTTAACCACTCCTTAGATTTTTAATATTGTTGTATGTCCTTTAATTTTAGATTTAGTATTGTGTTATTATTGATGATGACTACATTGTAGTTGAAAACGTTCTAATAATTAAAACAATCTCATAGTGGAATGAAACAGTGTTTGATTTAATTTTAACATTATCTTTTATAATGCATTTCCACAAAGTTACACTTGAAAATATAGAATATTAATTGCCACATAGATGGTCTAGCTGAGCTAAAGGCTCAAAAGGAATATTTAGGTCTCCCTCTAACACTGATTTCCGTCAATCTGACACCTGTATCTATCAGGAACTGATCTGAGAGTGGTTTGTCCTTGATTTGGAACCTGCTGTCTGCAGAGTTCGGAGATGTATGATGGAGCCATATTATGAATGGTTTTGAAAACTGTGAGGCAAACTTTAAAAGTGACCCTTTCAGGGTACTTGAGCCAGTGCAGATTTTTGAGGGTATGTAGTCTATTTTGAAAATCATGCGGGCAGCGGCGTTGAGTACAGATTGGATCTTCTGAAGCTGGTATTGCAGTGAATTGGCCAGAATACCGTTGCAGCAATCTAGCTAAGATACCACAAAGGAATTTATCAATGTTCTAGCATCCTGGGATGTCAGACTGCTTCTTATGGGACTTAATTGCATCAGCGAAAAGAAACATTTACCGATGGTTGATGAGACATGTTTATCCATAGATAAGGAACTGTCAATGTAGGCTCCTAGAAACTTAACGTGTTTAGATGGAATGATGTTGATGTTTTGAATGGATTTGGGGTCATAGTTTATAAGGTGTTGTCATCCAACCTAAAGGAATTTGTTTTTGTAGGATTTATTTTTAATTTATTTACTGACATCCAGTGCAAAATTTCCTAGATACATGAAATAACATCGATCATCAGCATAAGAATATGTTTGGAAACCAAGTTATTGGATTAGAAATTCAAGCTCATTCGTATATAAATTGAAGAATGAATGACCCAGGAGTTTGGAGATTTTTGTTATTTTGTATTGTTTGGTGAAGAAGACAGGTTTATATATTTTGATTTTGTGCTTATAATCGATATGACAGACACAGTTTTTTAAGGGACAATCGGAAAAGTCCCTAAAGTTAATGAAAAAATTTAATGCTGTTTTTTTGCAGATAATCCCTACTTTAGTACATCAGAAATGCATGGTGTCAAAGTTAACAGGGAAGCCTTTCATTATATTTTGTGCTGGTATATATTGAGAGATTTAAATAATGTGCTTATGATTTTTATAAACCCTTTCTGTTTATACCTCATGTTATTCTCTGCATATTCTTCAAGCTGCAAGAATTAAATAGCTAACGGTATGTTAATATTGTAACAATGCTCAGAATAACTTTAAATAATATGAATTCAATACCTCCACCAAGGGTGACTAGATGCTGGGCGTTATTTTTTTCTACATAAAAACCGATTCACACAGCAAAATAACTTAACATTAACAATATGCATACAACATACTTACACAGAAGTGATTTTTGCAAAAGAAATGGTCGATTAGTGGAAACTTCACTATTTTTAAAGATTTTTTTCATAGCTGTGTACCATTTTCGAACAGCTATCTTTACCTTAGAAATCAATATAAATAAATATTTGTAAAGGCCCTTCAATGCATTAATTATATTTTAAATAAAGTTTATAGACGAAAAATTAAGAACAAAGGTCAAAATATCCGCGCAACTCCTATGATATTTAACGAATGGACTACAGTGCAAACGCAACTGTCCGGACTGTCCCGTTTGATGACGTCTCACAACCATTCCATCATAGACCTTTTTTGGTGGAGTGCGAAATATGATTTTGAAATTTATTTATTTAAACACAATATACCTACGGCAATTGCCTTTATATGTATACAGATAAACTTTAAAATATCACACAATCATTCAACTTATGTACAAAAATATAAAAACAAACAAAACATAGCCATACTCCAGTTCAAGTCAAAAAATAAAAATGAAAATTTAAATACAAATACAATAAATTCATTAAAAGAAACATTCATAAACCATATACCCAAATCAATTATATTCAATCTTACATCCAATCATCATAAAAACAAAATAAAAAGAGGAACGCCATAGCTGAGACACAACAAATCATTTAGGTATACAATTTTCAGTCACCGGCCAAACACAATGTGTCAATTAAAAAATCCATCCATTAAATTACACACACATACAACTTCTACAAATTTTAGTCGCAAATAAAAAAAATAAAATTGAAAATCATCATCATCATCGCCCTCAACGCTCCTCTCAGGAGCACAGGGCAGAAACCAGCCTCCTCCATTCAGAGCGTCTCTGTACCAATTTCGTCACCTCTTTCCACGACATTCCTTGCGCTCTGATATCGTTGTCATAAGAACGGTGTATTGTGAAAGAGGGACGCCCGGGCCGACGGAACCCCTGCGGACGGAAGAACAGTGCTCTTTTTTGCCAACTATCATTAGGTATTCTCAAAACATGTCTCAGCCAGGACCAGCGTCTCCTGTATTACGGAGACTACAGGGCTCTGCTGGGTGCGCCAGCGTACAGCATCATTTGTAACATGTTCATACCATCTGACATCCAAAATCCTTCTAAGACACTTGTTTTCAAAGCTTAGTATCTTCCGCTCTTGAGCCTTGGTTAAGTGCCAAGACTCGCAGCCATATAGAAGGATTGGGATGATGCACGCATTGAACAAGTGACATTTTGTCCTGATGCTGAGTCCAGACGCCTTCCAAACTTTGTTCATGTTGTTGAAAGCCCCGCTAGCTGCTCCTATGCGGATTGGTAATTCCGACCGGAGATCACCCTCTGGCGTTATGGTTGCTCCCAGGTACCTGAGTTTGCTAACCTGAGATATTTGGGAATTGCCAACCATTAGTGGGGTGTGAGTACTCGTGCATGTACTATTACATATGTACTCCGTTTTACCAGCGTTGATACGAAGGCCAAGGCGCAAAGAATTTTCATAAAGAGCATTAGCGTTGCACTGTAATCCGTCCACAGATGTATCAAAAAGGGCTAGATCATCCGCATATTCAAGATCGTGCAGCACTCCCACAGACGTCTCACTGTTTTCACGCTGTGATAAAGGCACACCGCCAGGGCCCAGAATAGATTTTCTGAGCAGGTAGTCCATAATTATGGAAAAGACAAAAGTTGCCAATACACAGCCCTGCCGGACTCCAGTGGTGATCCTGAAGGTGTCAGTTGGACCACTTGATGTTCTGACAGAACATTCAGAGTCCATATGCAGGGCTTTGATCATGGTTACCACCTTGGGCGGGATGCCATACGCGGCCAGTATTTTCCATATGGTTGATCTGTGGGGGCTGTCAAAAGCTTTTTCGTAGTCAATGAAGCAACATGCAAGCGGTGAGTTGAACTCTTGCGACTGTTGGAGTACGCATCTGGCACAGAAAATTGCGTCCGAACAGGACTTGCCAGGCACAAACCCGCATTGTTGCTTTCTGAGAGATGCCAACACTGGTTTTTGAATGCGACTCAATATGATTTGTGAGAGAACTTTACCGGGCACACTAAGTAGTGTGATGCCACGGTAGTTTCCGCATTCCAGTGGGTTTCCCTTCTTGAAAAGTGTCACGATGGATCCATTTCTCCAATCCTTCGTTCGGGCAGAGCTCCTCATTCCACACCTTGTTAAAGAGATGGTACAGTGGGTGGATAAGCACATTCATGCCATACTTAAGGAGCTCTGCGTGGATTCCATCCTCACCTGGGGCCTTGTTGTTTTTTAGCCTTTTTACAGCTGTCTCAATCTCCTCATGTGTTGGGGGGGTTTCGGCTATCCCAGATACTTGTGGGATATCTAGGTCGCCATCCTCATTGCCAACATCAAAAGGTGAGGAGGGGTCCGGTCGGTTTCCATCTTCCTCTTACTAAGTCAGGGGCAGAGATCAGGTTTCCACTGCTATCATTAATTGAGTCAGCAGTCTTATTCTGACCTCTTCCTCCCAACATGCGGGTAATTTCAAAGAGAGTCTTCGAGTCATTCCTGGCCGAGGCAGTTTGTGCAAGCTGTATTTTGGCTTCGACATCACGTCGTCTGTCTTTACCAGGCGGTCTAGCTCTCTGTACGAATTTCTTAGGGCCTCCAGTTTCGTAGGGGACTTTTCAGCATCTCTGAGTATCTTGACTTTTTGGCGATCTTGAATATATCCCCAGGACTCCATAGACATTCATGGTGAACTCTTTGAACCCAATGGACGCAACCGCTGCAGCCTTCACTACTCTCTGGAACTCCTCCCAGGCCGACTCTACTGAGTCAGTATTGGAAAGATACCGAGAGAGTTCAAATCCTTGGTGCAGCTTAGTCTCATACTTCATGCGAGACCGAATATTCCCTAACCCACAGACGTCAAACACTCGCGGTGCAGCTGGTCTTGCAAATTTATTGAACCTTAGCTTCAGCTTAAAATTGAAAATACAAATACAATAATATACTGATTCAAAAACAAATCCACAAAAAATACATACATAAAAATATAATATAAAATATAATAATATAAAAAAAAATTATACAAAAAGATATACAATCTATACAAATTTTAGTCACTGGTCGAGATATTAAAAAAAATGGTACCAAAAACCTTATCTATATAATGAGTTACAATCCATTGGATTGGTCTGCAACGAGTTTGGATTTTCTTCTCCATTCCTCCCTATTCTTAGCCAGTCCCTTTAGCTCTACGTATGAGCCACAGTTCATGTCCTTCTTCAGCTGGTCCATATACACGTCTCTTGGTCGGCCTTTGCCATTTGTGCCTTCGGACCTACCTTCAGCGATAGCGATGAGCAGTCCTGGGTGCCTGATGTTGTGGCCAATCCAGTTAGCTCGTTGTTGGCTGATTCTCTTAAGGAGTTGCCTTTTTTCGCCTACCCTGGTTAGCACTTCTACGTTTTCGACGTGTTCCGACCAATGAATCTTCAGCATGCGTCTGTAGCACCACATTTCAAAGGCCGCCAGCCGTCCGCTTTCACTCTTGCTGATGGTCCACGTCTCGCAACCATATAGCAGAATGCTCCCTACAAAGGCTTTAGTAAGGTTCTTCCTAACACTTAAATCAATATTTGGTGATTCCAATATTTTAGATTTTTTGTTAAAGGCAATTCTTGCCTGGTTTATTCTATCCCGTGGAGCACCCGGTAAAGAATTGGTCTCCCACTCTTCTGCGTAAGTTTTCGAGTGTCCTGTAAAAGGCAGGTGTTCGAAAAAATTAAGACATTTTACATCTTAAATTCAGCGATGAGGTTTGCCACCCATCCTGAATGTCTTGATTTTATATTGGCACGAAGAGGACAGTTTGCATGTTTCTTACATGCAGCTGATCTGCTGGCTACCCCACTTGTGGGATATGCCGTGATGGTATAGTAGTAGTAGTAGTAGTTTATTCTACTCACGATTTCCGATTTGGAGCGTCCATCCTGGTTAATTCTGCTGCCTAAGTACACGAAATCTCTTACTTGTTTGATGCTCACTCCATTTATGGCAATGTTCGCAGTCGTTTCATCCCTTCCGACGACCATACATTTTGTTTAAAAACCTTAAAAATGCATATTTAAAAAAATAAAATCACCAAAATTTTGTGCTATTTTTTGAGCAATTTTTTTTTGTAAAGTACCCCTTAGTGATAGTATTTCCTGAGAGCATTCCTGAATTTAACAATCGCATGTATCTTAGTATAGAAATTATTTAAGTAATAATTTCATTTTTGTACACAGTATTGTGAAAGCATTCCTAAACATTTTTTTCTCATAATTACCTTCTGATTGTTTTAATGTTTAGAATTTTGTGAAATTAAGTCTATATATTTTTTTTAGATAAATGCCCAACAGGCACTATTTTTGAAGCTAGGTGTTATTATAGATTTATATTTATTCTTCCGTAGGGGTGGTGAACTTTGCTTTGTAAGGGGTAGATATGGGGGGTAGATACCTACATAAGAGTAGATCAGAAAGCACTGAAAATTGTGTTGAAATATTACCAAGAATAATGATATTTAAATGTGTTGAAAGTAAATCCATTATTTGTGTATTTTTCATCATGATGTTTGATATAAATGATTCACGTACAAGTACATATTACTTACTGTATTACTGTATTTACACAAGTTATCAATGGTTCGCTAATATTGACGAATATTGTATATGTGACATCTGCCTGCATCAATATCAAGTATTAGTATACATAGGTATGTATAATATGTTGGTTGATGAATCATTGCCTTAATGTCATATCTTTTGTTAGGTATATAAGTATGTATATGTAAGGTTATTAGCATTGCATTGCGGATATTTAAATAAATATTTATGTATAATGTACACATGTGTTTGTGAAATTAAATAAAAACAAAATATATTTTTCATACACATTGCTGTGTTCCTTATTATGATTTTACTCATTCCTTTATGCAATATTTTACTCTCACAAGAATATATGATTAACTTATTCCTGACATGCGATGTACCTTGAGATTCATTATAATTACGTTACTTGCTTATAATTTAATACATGTCTTATGAACTTTGGTAATTCATGAGTTCACATATAAAAATCCCAGTAGAATATGGAGTAATTTTAATAATAATAATGTCTTTATCCAATTTGTAGAACTTGTTTACTATCGCAAAGAAACGAGTTTTTTTCCGCAATTATGACTTATGAGCCGACTGAGTGATCTCTTTCCAAGACATTCTAAATACTCTTATATCATTGTTATATTACAGGACACGGACACATCCAAATGTTATTGTTGTTAGGGGAAATTTTGTATTCAGATCCGATATTATTTATAAAATTATGTATGTGGGATTCGAGTGATGGTTGCCATTAAAAGTATTATGTCAATATTGTTATTGATTGATGTAGATTCATGAACATTTATAATATGTGTTTAGGTATTTATTGAAGAGAGCGCGGCGCAGCTTCTATATAGAGTAGGTAATTTACCACTAATACGGAAGTGTTGTTGCTTTGATTATGTATTTGTTGTATCGTTATGTTACGCCCTCGTACATATGTGCATTACATTCCTTATTATCATTATTACGAGGCGTGTGTAACTATCGCCTTGTTATTATTATTATTTCCCCTGTCTATACTCTATACAGGTGCTATGCGTAACATGTATGTATATATATAATGGCTACAGTATAATATTATTATATGTGCTTACCTTCATTGAAAACAATGCCAAGTGGGTGTGAATAAAATGCCGTCTGTACTATGTGTATTCTGTGTTTTCATCTGCATTTCATTTTTTCTTTGGAGATTGGCGCTCTCATAAAACGGAGTCGAAAGAAGAATATTATTACATAAATACTCGCGAGAGATGTTTGCATAGCTCAAGTGAAAGGGGAGGCGTGAAATTCTTCTTGGTAATATAACTAAGCGCTTCCATAATAATTAACTATTTTATAATACGTAGGTATCCACTATATGCCTACTATTAATTATAACAGTTTGCGTTTCAATGAGAATTTTCTTGGATTTATTGTGATATTGATAGTGTAGCTTTCGATAGTGTATCACATAAATTAATGATTGCCAAATTGAAAAACATTGGAGTTATGGGTAAAGCCTTACCATTTTTTGAAAGCTACCTTAACGATCGAAGACAGATTACTAAAATCAATACTACTTTCAGGGGACCGGAGACTTCGGAATACGGGATCCCACAGGGGACGATTCTGGGACCAATACTGTTTGTTATTTATGTAAATGATATGTTCTCTCTCCCCATTAATAGTGGAATAATCGCTTACGCGGATGATACGGTGCTAGTGACTGAAGGTAAAACATGGCCTGAAGTTGAACACATTGCAAATAGTGATTTTTTTTTTTTATCTAAACCGCTTATCATTGAACACAGAAAAAAATGCGCTTGTTTCCTTTGCCGTGAACCGATGTGGTGGAACTTCAGGTCTAAACGTGTGTTTCCACTCCTCGTAGTGCGGGAACACTCAATGTGACAGATCTTGTGCGAGACTTAGTTCACTAAAAGAAATAAAGTACCTCGGAGTTCACATTGATTCTAATATTAAATAGAAAACACACACTGAGAAAACCTTTAAAGGCTGAAGAAACTGATTTACATTTTTCTAGAACTCAGAAATTGTAAATAATTCCTTAATCATCCAGGTATGACAACAGCGATCTATATTAATTAGCCAATATTACGATTCTATGCCAAGTGTGTAGGTGTAGGTGACTATCGTTCCAAATATCCTGTTTCCATGTAAGCTATATACATACCTTATTTTCATCTCTCCCGCTACGTCTGCATACCTAGTAAAATATGTGATTCGAATAACTATCCCAAGTAACACAGATAGCTGTTTAACTATTCACTTTTAGACCTATTTGAAACTCTGTGCGTATTAAGACTCTTTTAAGAGTACACTGGTAATCCTACAGCTGCATAATAGCTGTCAGTGATATTTAAACAGGTTAGGCTGTTTAAGAGCTGCATTAAGGCTGATTAGGACCGACAAAAACGACTCTATTCAGCTTTAAACATTTTCTAATGCCTTAACCGTAAAAAGGGCTGTTTAGTGGATAAAATTGCGCCAAATGCTGTATAAGAAGGGATTTGTGAACTCCTATTACACTGACTTATTAAGGGGGCAGGTGTGAACTATTATGAAGTGAATAGCTGTATAATAAATGATATGTGGCCCATATTACAGCTTATTGCTACATGCAATTTACATGTGTAATTTTATTCAGTTTTTTGCTGATTAACAGTACACGAGTGAGAAGAGAGTGAACCATTAGACAGCCTTTTGCAGAATATAAGAGTTTTAACATTTCACGTCGCTGTTTAACATGAACCCACCATTTTATTGTATAACCTATAAATATTCTGATTTATTGTTCAACTTTTGTGATGTTTTTTGTATGAATTAAGAATTAATTGCATTGGTTTTTATTTCCTAATATCATAATAATAATTTTTGATCTTATAATTATTTTCAAAGCACTAAAAATTATTTTGTCAAGTTTTCATCACAGCTTATTTATATCACAAAACTAATTAAAAACAGAATATTTTCGTGGCGCAATAAAATTTTCTTAGATAATATATATGTATAATGTCAATAAAATTACGTTCCCATTAATTTTTCTTTTATTAATATGTAAAACAACGTACTTATACCAGGTAATATAAAAATATTATCCACCATTTATATTTTATACTTAATCAAATTCACTCCACGAAGCATAAAGTGTTTGCAATAAATTGGCAGCTAGAGGTTGCTTAAATAATATGTTCACTTGATTTTACACATATCACAAACAGCTTCTCCCGGATTAAAATATGAATTAGAGCGTACGTGTGACATATTTTCTGAAAAAAGAGTAAATTGTGATCTCTTAGTCAGTCGATATTCAGCGCATAGTACTGTCGTTACCCTTTACAACACTGTTATATTGCTGCTACACAGCTCTTAAGCAACTTTGTGAACTTAAGGCTGAATAATTTGTGCCCATTTAAGAGCTATAAGAGCTGTATACGGCCCTATACAGCCCTTATGCAGCTTTTTTTCTTTAAGGGTAACGACAGTACTATGCGCTGAATATCGACTCTTTTTTCAGAAAATATGTCACATGTACGCTGTAATTCATATTTTAATCCGGGAAAAGCTGTTTGTGATATGTGTAAAATCAAGTGAAAATATTATTTAAGCAACCTCTCATCATCATCGCCCTCAACGCTCCTCTCGGGAGCACAGGGCAGAAACCAGCCTCCTCCATTCAGAGCGTCTCTGTGCCAATTGCGTCACCTCTTTCCATGAGATTCCTTGCGCTCTGATATCGTTGTCATAGGAACGGTGTATTGTGAAAGAGGGACGCCCGGGCCGACGGAACCCCTGCGGACGGAAAAACAGTGCTCTTTTTGGCCAACTATCATTAGGCATTCTCAAAACATGTCCCAGCCAGGACCATCGTCTCTCCTGTATTACGGAGATTACAGGTCTCTGCTGGGTGCGCCGGCGCACAGCATCATTTGTAACATGTTCATACCATTTGACATCCAAAATCCTTCTAAGACACCTGTTTTCAAAGCTTAGTATCTTCCGCTCTTGAGCCTTGGTTAAGTGCCAAGACTCACAGCCATATAGAAGGATTGGGATGATGCACGCATTGAACAAGCGACATTTTGTCCTGATGCTGAGTCCAGACGCCTTCCAAACTTTGTTCATGTTATTGAAAGCCCCACTAGCTGCCCCTATGCGGATTGGTAATTCCGATCGGAGATCACCCTCTGGCGTTATGGTTGCTCCCAGGTACCTGAATTTGCTAACCTGAGATATTTGGGAATTACCAACCATTAGTGGGGTGTGAGTACTCGTGCATGTACTATTACATATGTACTCCGTTTTACCAGCGTTGATACGAAGGCCAAGGCGCAAGGAATTTTCATAAAGAGCATTAGCGTTGCACTGTAATCCGTCCACAGATGTATCAAAAAGGGCTAGATCATCCGCATATTCAAGATCGTGCAGCACTCCCACAGACGTCTCACTGTTTTCACGCTGTGATAAAGGCACACCGCCAGGGCCCAGAATAGATTTTCTGAGCAGGTAGTCCATAATTATGGCAAATATAAAAGGTGCCAATACACAGCCCTGCCGGACTCCAGTGGTGATCCTGAAGGTGTCAGTTGGACCACTTGATGTTCTGACAGAACATTCAGAGTCCATATGCAGGGCTTTGATCATGGTTACCACCTTGGGCGGGATGCCATACGCGGCCAGTATTTTCCATATGGTTGGTCTGTGGGGGCTGTCAAAAGCTTTTTCGTAGTCAATGAAGCAACATGCAAGCGGTGAGTTGAACTCTTGCGACTGTTGAAGTACGCATCTGGCACAGAAAATTGCGTCCGAACAGGACTTGCCAGGCACAAACCCGCATTGTTGCTTTTTGAATGCGACTCAATATGATTTGTGAGAGAACTTTACCGGGCACACTAAGTAGTGTGATGCCACGGTAGTTTCCGCATTCCAGTGGGTTTCCCTTCTTGAAAAGTGTCACGATGGATCCATTTCTCCAATCTTTCGGGCAGAGCTCCTCATTCCACACCCTGTTAAAGAGATGGTACAGTGGGTGGATAAGCGCATTCATGCCATACTTAAGGAGCTCTGCGTGGATTCCATCCTCACCTGGGGCCTTGTTGTTTTTTAGCCTTTTTACAGCTGCCTCAATCTCCTCATGTGTTGGGGGGGTTTCGGCTATCCCAGATACCTGTGGGATATCTAGGTCGCCATCCTCATTGCCAACATCAAAAGGTGAGGAGGGGTCCGGTCGGTTTAGAATGAACTCAAAGTGTTCTCTCCATCTTCCTCTTACTAAGTCAGGGGCAGAGATCAGGTTTCCACTGCTATCATTAATTGAGTCAGCAGTCTTATTCTGACCTCTCCCTCCTAACATGCGGGTAATTTCAAAGAGAGTCTTCGAGTCATTCCTGGCCGCGGCAGTTTGTGCAAGCTGTATTTTGGCTTCGACATCACGTCGTCTGTCTTTGCGCACAGATTGCTTTACCAGGCGGTCTAGCTCTCTGTACGAATTTCTTAGGGCCTCCAGTTTCGTAGGGGACTTTTCAGCATCTCTGAGTATTTTGACTTTTTGGCGATCTTGAATATATCCCCAGGACTCCATAGACATCCATGGTGGTTTGTTCCTCTCTTTGAACCCAATGGACGCAACCGCTGCAGCCTTCACCACTCTCTGGAACTCCTCCCAGGCCGACTCTATTGAGTCATTATCGGAAAGATACCGAGAGAGTTCAAATCCTTGGTGCAGCTCAGCCTCATACTTCATGCGAGACCGAATATTCCCTAACCCACAGACGTCAAACACTCGCGGTGCAGCTGGTCTTGCAAATTTATTGAACCTTAGCTTCATGGCTCCGACAAGGAGCTCATGATCTGTTTTCAGGTCCGCTCCACGAAATGTCCTGACATCCTGTAGATCAGAGCGGTCTCGGGCCTTAACCAAAAGATGATCAATTTGGTTTCTGGTACGTCCATCAGGTGAGGTCCACGTGTATTTGTGGATATCCTTGTGAGGAAACAGTGTTCCTCCAATAAGGAGTCCTTGGAGTGTTGCATACTCTATAAGACGGGAGCCGTTGTCATTTAGCACTCCCATGCCATGCCCCCCCATTACGCCAGGACCGTTTAGTGGGTCGTTGCCTACTTTGGCATTAAAATCGCCCATCACAACGATCCTATGCCTTTTAGAAATTTTTGACGTGACGGCTGCAAGACAGTCATAAAAACTGTCCTTGACCGTCCCCTCCGCATCCTCTGTGGGGGCATAACACAAAAGTACCGTCAACGGGTCACCCGTTGCCCTAAACGAGGCGCGTAGTAGCCTGTCGGAGATGGGTTCCCAATCAAGCAGCGAGCCGGCGGCCCGTTTGCTCATTAGCAAGGCGACACCATGCTTGTGTTTTGTCTTGTGGCCAGAGTGAATCATGGAATAGTTCCCCGCCTCACTCCTACCACAATCCAAAAGACGTGCCTCAGACACACCTAGCAGGTCTAACCCATAGTCACTCGCTATCTTGGCGGCAACCAACTCCTTGTCATGCCTCAGCGTCCTCGCATTGTACGTTCCGATTTTCAATTTCCTTATTCGGTCCAAGTTCTTACGGTCAGGGGGGCTACATGTAAATGGACCCCTCCCCTGTAGAGGTCCAAGTGTCCGAGGCCTTATCCTGTTTCTGTTTGCAGTCGGTCACTTTAAGTATGTTGGGACACAAGCCCAACGATACCGAGGCCCGGGAAAGGACGGCTCCATCCTACCTCTAGCTGCCAATTTATTGCAAACACTTTATGCTTCGTGGAGTGAATTTGATTAAGTATAAAATATAAATGGTGGATAATATTTTTATATTACCTGGTATAAGTACGTTGTTTTACATATTAATAAAAGAAAAATTAATGGGAACGTAATTTTATTGACATTATACATATATATTATCTAAGAAAATTTTATTGCGCCACGAAAATATTCTGTTTTTAATTAGTTTTGTGATATAAATAAGCTGTGATGAAAACTTGACAATATAATTTTTAGTGCTTTGAAAAGAATTATAAGATCAAAAATTATTATTATGATATTAGGAAGTAAAAACCAATGCAATTAATTCTTAATTCATACACAAAACATCATAAAAGTTGAGAAATAAATCAGAATATTTATAGGTTATACAATAAAATGGTGGGTTCATGTTAAACAGCGACATGAATAGTTAAAAATCTTATATTCTGCAAAAGGCTGTCTCTCTCTCACTCGTGTACTGTTAATCAACAAAAACTGAATAAAATTACACATGTAAACTGCATGCAGCTATAAGCTGTAATACGGGCCACATATCATTTATTATACAGCTATTCACTTCATAATAGTTCACACCTGCCCCCTTAATAAGTCAGTGAATGTTAAAAGCTGAATAGAGTCATTTTTGTCGGTCTAAATTAGCCTTAACGCAGCTCTTAAACAGCCTAACCTGTTTAAGTATCACTGACAGCTATTATGCAGCTGTATGATCACCAGTGTACCTTTAAAAGAGTCTTAAAACGCAAAGAGTTTCAAATAGGTCTAAAAGTGAGTAGGTAGTTATATAGCTATCTGTGCTACCTGGGATCGCAAACAGCCTTTCCCGGATTAAAATGTGAGTTAGGGCGTACATGTGACATATTTTCTGAATAAAGAGTAAATTGTGTTTTCTTAATCAGTCGATATTCAGCGCATAGTACTGTCGTTACCCTCTACAACACTGTTAAATTGCTGCTACACAGCTCTTAAGCAACTATGTGAACTTAAATTTAAGAGCTATGTAAGCTGTATACGGCCCTATACAGCCTTTATGCAGCTTTTTTATTCAGCTTTAAGCGTGATGGGAATCCGTTATTCGGCTGATAAGCAGCCTCTTGTGCTACTTGGGATACCTAATGTAGATGCACTATACGTATGTATGAGGAGCACAGTAAAAATGTATGTGGAGCACATTAAAAAAATGTATGAGGAGCACAGTAAAAAAAATAACCTTTTGGTTTTGGGAACGACTGTGGACATTTGAGTCCATTTGACAACTCCGTAGTATGAACATTTTGTCACTCAGGTAACATTTGTTTACTATGTTTGTTTTTCAATTTTAGAATAAGAGGTATTAACAATGGGCTATCATTTAAACGATCAGCATAATATTGGAAGTTTTGTTCAGCAGAAAAATGTATTCTGTCGACAAATATATCATTTTGATATGCTACTTATGCCCAGCGAGAAAATTATATTTGTATTGCAAATAATATGATATTGTAAAACTCTAAATTTAATCGACCAGCAAAATTATTATTTGACCAGCATAATGATTATTTGTGCAGCAAAATAAATAAATGAGCAGCAAACTGTGAGCTAATTTTAATTAAACTTGTGAAAGCTAAATTTTTAATCTTGTTCAAATAATAAATCTTTGTATGTAGCATCTTTTTATGTGATTTTATATGTAGCATCTAGCAACGATTCTAGCGTTTTTCGACATTTCAGTTAGATATTTCGTTAATAGAGCAAAGCGGAAACTGGCATTATTTTCGTAGTCATCATTAATTTGGTAAGAAATCATAAAAACTTCATGTGGATCCGAAGGTAAATCGGTGTGAAAAATATTGTTTATCTAATATTTTCTGCCGGTCAAATAATAATTCTGCTGCTAAAATAATAATTCTGCTGCTAAAATAATAATTCTGCTGCTCAAATAATAATTCTGCTGTTCAAATAACAATTCTGCTGGTCAATTAATTATTTTGTTGTGCGATTATTTATTAAGCTGTTAAAATTTGTTAATTTGCTGATATAACCAAGTTTGTTTGTAAAACAAGTGTTGCGATTATTTTTTATTTATTGCCGATGAAAACATTGTTTGCTGCGCAAATGACTTAAATGCTGATTTTTTCCTGCCGAACGAATGGATTAATAGCCGATCAAATAATTAGTTCCCTTAACAATGTATGTTTATCATTTAAAATAAAAAGCGGACTAGTTTTTTGTACTAATTTTATATGAGAATCGTCACAACAAGATTACGTCAATTAAACTAATTATATATTTAATGATAAAGCTTAATCCGAAGGATAGCTACCTATATCATTAATACAGTGAACTCAAATGTAACTGAGACACTTAACCAGAGAATTTCCTAAAAGTTTTCCACAAATTGGGCTATAGTGGCAAAATATTATTGTGGTGCGATACATATACTGTGACATTGAGGCATCTCTAGATATTGGTTCCACCAACAATTGTGCGGTCTTAAATAAACACTTACCTAGCTGTGATAAAGCCATAAAATAATTGGGTCCCGCGTAATTTGATAACTATTCCTTAATAAGCTCTTGCCGATTGGAGCTAAATAAACCAGAAGATATGAAGATCATAGTAGCTACTTCAAATGACGTTTACGAGGCATGCCTTTTAAGTTTTGTCGTTTGAAGAAAAAAAAACAACTAGAATCTTATAGTACTTTTTATTGTTTTTCAAAGTATTCACCACGTAGCTTAATACACTTTTCCATTCGCTCAAACCAGTTATTATAACATTTATTCCACTCTAAAGTGGGGGTGTTCAAAATGGCTGACTTGAAAGCGTCGACTGCTTCTTCACCGGACTGGAACCTTTGACCACGAAGACTTTTCTTAATTTTAGGAAATGTTAAGAAATCGTAAGGGGTTAGGTCAGGACTGTATGGAGGATGGTCAAGAATTTCTACTTTTTCCTGCTTCAAATACTCAATTGTTTGCCGAGCGCTGTGTGAGCTTGCGTTGTCGTGGTGCAGGATGATGCGTCGCTTTGAGTTAGATTTTCGAAGTTCGGCGATGACTTGTGGTAAACAAACTGTGGTATACCACTCTGCGTTAACCGTTACGATCTACGATCTGCAAGTGCAATAGTCGCAACATGGCCGGTTTTTCCAACGAACGTGGCCACCATCTTCTTTGAAGTGCTTCGAGAACGAACAACTTTAGTCGGCTTTGGCTCGTCTTGAAAGACCCAGATTGTAGATTGTTGTTTGGAATCAGGATCGTAGGCATAGATCCAAGATTCGTCACCACTGATGATGTCGTAGACGTGATTTGACTCTCCTCGGTTAAACCTTTCCAGAGTTTTTTTACACCATCTGACGCGGGCCGCCTTGTGATCGTCGGAAAGCAGATGCGGTATCCAACGGCAAACTAGCTTTCTCACACCAAGCGCTTCATGCAAGATCTTCTGAATGGTTGTCCCTGAGATGCCTAATAGAGCCTCTATTTCTCGATACGTCACATGACGATCTTCGAGAATTAGTTGTCTCATAGCAATTATGTTATCTTCAGTGAAGGCGGATTTTGGGCGTCCTTCGCGAGATTTGTCACTAACACTAGTATGTTCACGCTGGAATTCTAAATACCAGCGTTCGACAGTCCGCAGACATGGGCTTCATCACTGAACACAGATGTTAGCTCTGCAAAACACTGAAGCCGTGTCAGGCCTCTTCTAAAGTTGTAGAAAATTATTGCACGAACATTTTCCTTAGAAAGATTCATTTTCGTACGTAACCTGACAGATTCCAGTCGATGCTGTGACTAAACAATAGCATTTATCCTAATACTTTCAACTGTTTTGAGATTCAAAATTTAAACACATTCGAATATAGAACAGTTCCAAATTCAAAATTGCCGGGAAATATGGAAACGACAGAACTTAAAAGGCATGCCTCGTATAGATAATAATTAATATATTCTTTATTTTTATTTATTTATTCTTTATCGTTACATTGATACGCAATTTTGCTCAAAATAATATTTCAGATAAATACAATCAATATACAGTGGGCGAATTTATCACAGAGGCGTAATTTCTTCCAACTAACCCATATATTATAATAAATCGATAACTACGTATTCAAATACAGGGGAAATTTTTGCTATAAAAATTGCAAAAATAAGGAAAAATCGAGCGCATAGACCAGCGGTCGTCAAATAGCGGCCTGAAAAATAATATTTTTATTGGACAAGTACAACATTTATAATAATATTATTGTTTACATTATTATTATTAGATAAATAATATAAGTAATTTGTAGTTTCAATAAAAATCTCTAATACACCCATCTCTTTTAATTTATGTACACATTTTGTATGTTCACATTCTTCTGACGACCGATGTGGCGCGGAGGCTAACGCTCTTGTCTTTGAGTCACGAGGTCCCGGGTTTGATTCCCGGCCAGGGCAAAATGAAGTATGACCTTTTCCAAATTCGATACTTTGAAATACAAGGAGACCAAGTAACATTTTCGTAGTTTGGAGAAAAAAGGGTTCAAATTTTTTATGACATAATTAATTAAATAAATAAAAATATTTAATTTTATAAACTGATTTGATTATAAAAAATAACACGTTTTCAACAGGGGTAATTTGTTTTGAAATGTCTAATGATATTGTTACCTACTTGGTCTTTTACATACATACAATACAAAATCATGAGAATACAAAAAGACCATGTACTATTTTTGCTTAAATATTAAGTAGTTTGATTTTAAATATTTCTTATAAAAAAATGCAACAAATGACAATACACATAGAATGAAAATTTATAATAATAATAACCTAAGTATTCTATTGAATTGTTAAGGGAAGGAACACACACTATGCTATCGCGAAACAATAGCTAATAATAACGCTCTGCCTTCCCCACTTGGGATACGGCGTGAGGGAATAGATAGATAGAGATCGTATGTTTGTAATTTTTTTCAGTAGAAGTATAATGAACTTCGCGATAAAAAGGCACAAGGACTAAATTTTTATGATTTTCTCAAATTATGAAACTTACAGGCAGCCCTTATATCAATCATTAGATGAGTATAATTAAATAGCAGTTGTATTCCGAAAGTAGATGTAAATAATAATATGTGCATTGATGAGTGTGCCTTTGAATTTATTAATAATTTGTGTATTAAAAGTTTTTATATCAGCACGCTGATGGGTGTACATTATATTATGTATGTATAATTATATCGAGTAGGTAGTTAGGTAGATACCTATAAGTATTATTATTATTATTATTAAAGAGAGTTGTAACTCACATCATCACACAGAGAAAGTGAGATACATAATTGGAAAATAATACAATCAGAGCGAAAAATTATATTTCACGCGAACATTCCTTCTAGTATTTTATACTACGCTCATTTATATATGTATCTAACATATAGGTATATACGTATGTATAACAAATAGATATAAATAAAAATCATATAAATCTGCATAATATTGTATTACTAGTTGTTACTACTGAGTATGCATTACGTATCTATACATCTGTTTTGTCCGGTGTGTGTGTGTGTATGAATTGGATATGTACGCGATGGTGTACGTAATTGCAATGCAATATATTACAGTATGTGGGAGTACACAGTAGGTACATATACACACTCACACATAGTGTGTGTGTGTGTAGTGTGGTACATCAACCTATACCTAATACTTGCGGTAGCTACTGTTAGTGGGATGTATGTAGTAGTACCTCTGTCTTTAGAGGACGTTGTTTTGTTATCCCAAATAATATAATCCGCCTGACAATATTACTGACACTGTCGAAGCCTTTTCTAATAAGTGTTGTGCCTGTAAAGAAAGTTTCAGGTGATCGTATAACTTATGTATATTATGAGACATTTGGTATTTTTTATTCATCTATTAGACATGCTGCACTCTCTGAATAATACCTATACTTATGTCATATTATTGTAACACTTGAATAACGATTTTTCATACAATCTAAGATCATCGACCATATGAAAAATTTGACATGTTGACATCTGTAATATGATAATACTGACGATAAATAAATAATAAATTCTTTACTGGAAAACAATATCGGAATATGTACTATGAAGGAGACCCACCGACCACCCGAATAGCGCAAAGTCGGGAGACTTCTGTATATCCTAATTCTACACTAAACAACCGGAGCCGTGAACAAGATACAAAAAAATTGCAAAGTGAAACAGTAGAATGTCAATAGGCAGGTTTATTCTTTGAGTAATTTCTTCCAACCAAGAAATTGAGAACGGTTGTATAGTATTGGGACGTATCATTGGGTATAGAAAGCAGACCAATTGTATTTAATGAACATGCAAACTGTCCTCTCTGTGCCAACAAAAAAATAAGGCATTCAGGATGGGCTGCAAACCTCATCGTTGAATTTAAGGTGTAAAATTTCTTTATTTTATCGAACATTTGCCTTTTACAGGACACTAGCAAACTTTAGGCAAAGAGTGGGAGACCAATACTTCGCCGGGTGCTCCACGGAAATTTTATGCTGAAACGCTTCTGTCTTCATAATGCATTTCGTAATGTTCATATTAGATTGTGTAGACCAAGCATGTCAAACTCAAATCCTAACACGGGCCAAATAAAAAAATTAAAGTCTAGGTATGTGGGCCACAAAAAAATGTTCATACTGTAAACTTCGTTTATTTTAAAAAGTATAAAAAAAGATAAAATTAATATTTTTTCCCAGATATTTGGCATCTTTTCTCTTCAATAACAATATTCTCGCGGAATATTTTTGTGTGAATATAGCCATATCGTTTTTCAAATATATTTATACACACAAATGAAAGGAGAAAACGACTATGAAAAAAAGTAATGAAAGAAGAAAAATATAATATGTGGATCCTATGATTTTTTTTTTCTATTTTTTTTTATTCCCTTTATTATTATTTGTATTTTATTTTCCTAATTATTTGTACCTACTTTTATGCAAGAGTATTTTTTTGTACTTTTATGTTTTGTACTGTTATGAGTGGGCCGCAAGTTTGACATGCTTGGTGTGGACTGTGTGATTTTCTCTTCTGAAGTTTACCCTATGAATGCTGTCTTGCAGTGCAGCTAAATATTTATATGGATATCAAATAATTAAGTAGGTACTTATTTCTTATTTTATTGTCCAATACGCATAGGTATACGAGTATTATATGACTTGTATTAATATAATGCCATTTAAACATAATTTTTATCTAACGTGTTTACTTGTTTTATCTTTATTTTTATTACACAATTAATTAATTATTTCTTGATATGTATTGAATTTATTTTCCAATGTTGAATTATGATTTATCCAGTTTTTATTTTATTATTCCCATCTTATATGCGGTGCTAATCGAGTACATGATATTTAGAATTATCTCATGAAAAATATACCTACTTCGTCTTTTTTAAACCTCGCAGATCATTGAAACAGCGCCATAGTAGGTATTTTTTTTATTTATTACATTTCACAGGGATACAAACAGTCATCAATAAGTACAGAATCTTATAAAGCCATAAGTGGAACAGTAAAGTCCCCTATCATTACCAATATGTAATAAAACAATGAATGCAACAACAATGCCAGACATGTAAATTTATACATGATATTTAGAATTATCTCATGAAAAATATACTGACTTATTCCATTTCAGAACAACCAGACCATGTTGCTCAATGTCTTTTTTTCATATTTTGTCGGTTGATTGCCTGATATGTTAAGACTTTCAAACAAGTATTATTTCTTTTTACATTCGGATTTTTTTTGTCGGCCATTTTTCTATCGTGCCGTGGGTGATTTTTAATGAAAAAACATCTTTAGAAATTTTTTGAAATTATTTTATATGTTAATATATCGAGATAATTTTAAAAAATATATTAAAATTGTAAAATACCGAATACTGTATTGCCAAATTAATGCATTATTTCGCTAACGTTCCTTTAATCTTGTTAAAAACTACCAAAATTTTGGCAACTGCAATGAAACTATTTTTTGAAATAAGTTTTATTATATCCTGCTAAGACAACTGAAACCAGCTAAATAAAATGGATCACCAGCTTTTAAACTACCTGAGAATGTTTTCAAAGAATTTCAAACAATAGAAATAGAATCGTCTGAAAGTTGACCCTTTTTCAACTTTTATTTTACAGCATTATCTTTACTGTTTTACAATAGCTTCCCCGAGCCAGATATAAATCCAATTAGATTTCACCGTTATTTTGTGTGTATTTAGAGGTGTGACATAACTGGAGTGGTCATAAGGAAACATTTCGAGCAAAGAAGGAAATATCTTTGTATGTATAGAGCAGGGGTAGCCAACCCGCGGCCCGTTGGGTGTACGTGTACAAGTACCAGTTACTTTCTTGAAAGAGGTATTTTGAGAAAATATTCTTAAAGAAAACCGAGGGGTTTTGAAACATTTCAAATTCCTATACCATTTAGAAAATTTGGCGACGGGGGGGGGGGGGGGGGGATGTCGAAATTTTAAGGTGAAGTAAAATTATCAAATGTTCCATATATGGAGTGTATTGTTGTGCGGCTCGATAGGAAATCTCATTCTGAAATTTGGCCCGGCTGCTGAAAAGGTTGGCCACCCATGTAATAGAGGTTTTCTTGAGGAGTGATCATTATAGTTAGGTTTTTACTTCTATGATTTGAATCGATATGGAACCATGTGAACACCGCGTAAAGGTTTATCGAAATCGATCGCGATTTAAATAATCAAGTAACGGAGTGCATTGTGGAATACTCAAAACATTCAAAATGTTTGGAAACTGTTATATAGTTAATCCTATTTAAAAAACCTCTATTTCCTAAAGATAAAGTAAATTCCATGAAAAAAGTTGTTTGCGAATAAAATGTGGTTGTTTTTAACAAACTTATTGCTTTTGATAAGGGTACGCTATACCGCCAGAATATTTGGGTAATGGGCTGTACTACAGATTTCTCCCTCCGCGCGGTCTTCATCTTCCCTTTCCCCGCAGTTGTTTCCCCGCTAGGATGCAAAATCAAACAAACAGAAATCATATTGAAATCCAGTAAGAATACGTCGTAGATTAGTTATTGCGAATAGGCTATACATCTTTCTCTCTTGCACCGTGCCACACTTCATGGTATCGCATTATTTTACAACTTAGTCAGTAATAACAATAGATATAGGTAAGTAGACTACTTACATAACAATAGGCTTTTATTGAATGATTCTATTCAAAATAATATAAGATAGACATCAACATTAATAATATAATCTTTACATTATCTACATAATCAGGATAATATTGTTATTGAAAAACTCTTTGACGCTGAGAAAATATTATATCCATCATTATCTCAAAACAGGTTGCAAACACAATTTGGTTTACCTATGCAAAATTATTTCAATTTACAAGTAGGTATATTATAATCATTATACAATATTGTAGTACCTTTTCCTGCTGTATGGTTTAGAATAATAATAATAATAATAAACCGGGTAATAATAATACCGGGCTAGTTGGAAGACATAACTGTTATTTTGAGGACACTTTTTTTATGTAATATTGTAACCAATGTACAGTGAAGAATAAAATAAATAAATAAAAATAAACTTTATTGCAGATTAAGGAGCATACATTCAAGTTATAAAACAATGTGATACATATAAATGATACTGCGCAATGGGCGAGTACCTAATTAATTAAGAGAATACACAATTTATAAATAATTCACAATTTTTATTAAGCGTAGCACCCGGTAATGAACAAAATAACTAGACAAGTCATTCAAGATGGGTGTAATATAGGTAAGGTATAAAATCAAAAATTTAATTTAAAATAATAATAAATAAAATTGAAATAAAAAAACTGTTATTTTCACTCATCAAAAATTATCTTTATTGTCTTTTACGTGAGTTATTCGAAATGATGTCTTTGATGTAACTCGAAAATTTACAGAATAGAGTGGGAGACCTATTTTTACAGGACACTCCACGGGGTTTTCTAAATTTCTAATTTTAGTATTGTCACAGAGAGGATGACCTGTATGTTTACAAGTACTTAGTACCATTAGTAGGTAGGTAAGAAATCTTTTATGATTGTTTATGGTCAGGTTTTGTTGCTCCCGTGAAGTCCCCAGTAAAGAATTGGTCTCCCACTGTTTTCTGTTAGTTTTCGGGCGTCCAATGTAAGAAAGGTATTTATATTACATTTTGTTTAAGACATTTAACATCTTCAGTTCAGCAATGAGGTATGCCACCCATCTTGAATGTCTTTAATTTTATTGGCTCAAACAGTCCTCCGTTGTCCAACTTGCATATTCATTATGTCAGTTGGTTCGCTAGCTACCCTACTTATGTATAGGAAACATCGTAATTGTATGAATGAATGAATGAATTTAGTTTCTTTCTTGAGGGCTATAAATTATAACGTGTGAAATATTTGACCTAAGCTAGGTATAAAAAATTGTTCTTCAATTACTTCGGCTCTTGTAATAGTAGGTATTGCATTTGGCCTACTGGTTACCTTGTGAAAGATATCCTACAATAATTAGAAGACATAGTAAAAAATCTGGGGGTATTTGTTATGAAACGAAAAAATATCACATAAATATTTTAGTCCGTTCGTTTTGCACGTCATTATGTATGTATGTTTATATAATATTTTCAATAGACACAATAATTAGACAAGATTGAGGAAATATAATAATCAATGTCTCATTGGATGGGTATTTTTTTAGTCTAAAATTTTTATACATATCTTATTTCTAGACAGATATAATACAGTTTATAACCAGACTACCATGTAATATTATATTGTAAACAACACTTTATATATATCAGGATAATATTTGTAAAATGGTGTTGCCGGTTTCAAGAGAAAAAATACTTTTATTTATTATTCGTAAGTGTTTATTTGTCCATTTTATGTTCATTTCTAGAGTGAAGCCGGGCTAACAACTTGTAAGTAGGAACTTGAACAATATTATTATTTTGAAAACTTTCTAAATTTTGATACCTGCTTTTAGGGACAATCTTAATTTTGCAGTCTTTATGTCGAGTATTTGTTTATTACAAAAGCTTTTGTCTATTATTGTGTACCTATTACCTACTCGCAACTATTATGAATAGATATTATACCTATTATAGTAGCATTGTGTTTGTGTATACCGACTTACTTAAAAATTGGTCTCCCACTCTTTTGCATAAGTTTTCGAGTGTCCTGTAAAAAGCAGGTGTTTGAAAATATAGACATTTTACATTCTAATTTCAGCGATGAGGTTTGTTACCCATATTGAATGTCTTAATTATATTTTGGCACGGAGAAAACTGCTTACATGTTTATTATTACACATATGTGGTAGAGGATATATACTTATCTGAAAGAAAGGGTGTGAGGAAACGCGGGCGTCTGAGAACCACGTGACTTGAAAAGGAACCGACGTGCGTGTATGAGAAACTGTATGAATGTGGAGGAAGCGAAGGAAGTGTGTAAAGATAGATCTGTTCGGCGTTCCGTTCTCTCTGCCTACCCCACTTGGGACACGGCGTGAGGGTATAGTATAGCAGAAAGGATGGAACACCAGACCAACCTATTCTTGCACACTTCTTTGCACAATTCCTTCTACTATGGAATATAAATGAGCTCGTGTTGTTTGTGTTCGAAAAGAGATAAAAAAAAGTCATGAAGGGGCCTATATCTTGATCTGTGTAGTGCTGTAATGTAATTTTCGAGTGATTTGTATAAAGCAGGTATTCGTTAAACATTCCTACTTATGAGAGTGTAGTAAACATTACGTATAAGGCATTTCTAAATGTGTAAAAGGCAGGTGTTCGAAAAAATTAAGACATTTTACATTTTAAATTCTGCGATGAGATTAGACACTCATATTGAATGTCTCGGTTATCTATCGGCACGGAGAGGACAGCTTGCATGTTTATAACATGCAGCTGGTCTGCTGGCTACCCCACTTGTGGGATATACCGTGATGGTATAGTATAGTGTATAGTAAGTATTTATAAATGGCACGAAGAGGATAAATTGTATGTTTATTCCATTTAGTTAATTCATTTCTCGACTAGAAGGAGATTTATTGATTTATGACTCATAAGACTTATAGGTAGACATCAGATACAGTAGGTACGTACACCTAATGTTATGATATAATTTGGTTGCGAATTATATGCACAAAAAAATGTGCATTTATGTATACATTTCGATATAATTATGAAAGATCATTTCACAGGAATTAATTTGATAGTTAATGCTTAGAATACAAATGACGACTTAAAATATTATTTAGTACCGTTTACAAAACAGCTGACTATCATCTCATAAGATTCTTCTTAACAATGTAATTCTTATTCAATAATTTATACATAAAGATATGCGATACGTCCACCCCTCTCGACATTCAACTCAGTACTAACATTTATAGACACACCCCTAGGGCAGGGCTAATTTGTATTTGAATTCTATTGAAAGTCCGGTGGGCGAAAAACGAGATTTTTATGCATACAAGTTTTTAGATATTTGAAGAAGAAAATTACATAAACTAAAGTTAGGTTAACAATGATATTTGAGATATTTATATACCGAATTACTCAAAGAAAAAAATGAATCTCTCCGACAAAGAGAACTTGAGATCTGATGCGTATAAATATTAGTTAAGCTTATTTTCTATATTTTTTTCTGAATAACTGGTATAACTTATCAAAACGTCTCCGCAATGAAAAGGTAGATAAAATATTGAACTATATTATATATTTTTTTTATGAACGCACCATGAAAGGTATACGTATTTTAGTAGCTGAAAAACATCGAAAAAACGTTGAAATTGACGCTTTCGCTATCGGGGCCCCTTAAGAACACAATCTTTCAATCGGTTGTAGGTAGTAGGTATGAAGCTGCAGGGAATGTGTATGCTAATGGATAGGTTTTTAATTCCTTGCTGTCGTACGTGTTGATATAGGCACCTGGTACATGCACATGAGTTCATTATGGAGATGGTGTAGTTGAAATCATTTGAGGGCATCTTTAATATCATTATTTTCTGTAATATGAATATACTTGTAAGCGACATAAGCGCGAGACGGTTGAGCCGATTATTTTACTCATGTACATTATCTCCTGCTTAAGTTTTTTTCAACGAACAACTTCCCATACGTATAGCTTGTCATTTATTCTCCTGGTCGTAAGTTTTTATGATCCCAATAGAAATGGGTAAGTTTTATAATCATCTCTAGCCATCTCTCCACTGCTGGATGTAGGCCTCTTCCATATTCCTCCATCTTTTTCTCTCCTGCGCGACTGCTGTCCACCTCCTACCCGCGACATGAACGATATCGTCAACCCATCTTTTCTGCGGTCGACCCACTCCCCTTTTTTGATCCCACGGTCTCCAGTTCACGATTCTAGGTGTCCATCTTTCAGTTCCCTGTCTAGCCACATGACCCGCCCACTGCCATTTCATTTTTGTGACACGGTCCACCACATCGGCAACTTTTGTTCGGCGTCTGATTTCCACAATTGGTACTCTGTCTCTAAGACTTATGCCTAGCATTTGCCTTTCCATAAATCTTTGTGCACATCTTAATTTGTGTATGGTATTGGCTGTCAGTGTCATTGTTTCAAGACCATATGTCATTACAGGGAGGATACATGTGTCATAGACCTTCCTTTTCAGGTTAATGGGAACTTCTTTGTTTTTGAGAATGTGACCTAATTTACCAAAGGCGGCCCAACCCAATCCAATTCTTCTTGGTATCTCTGCTGTCTGGTTTGCTTTCCCCAGTTTGATTTTATGTCCGAGATAAATGTATTCTTCAACAGGTTGAAGAACCTGTTGAAGAATACATTTATCTCGGACATAAAAAAAAGTTTTATAATAATAAGTAAATATTATTTATTGTATTTTGCCACAATCAATAGAATACCATAATTAGCCAATAATAATAATAGCATATTTATATAATAATAATAATAATAAAGACAATTTGTATTTGGCGCCGTTTAATGATCCGTGACCATCTCAAGGGCGCCATGACTTTTCTTGAAAAGCAGTGTTTTCAGCTTACTCCTGAACGTTGCAGTGGGCTGGTTCTTTCTTAAATCCGCTGGTAATCGGTTCCAGGCAGTTGGCCCCGCAACGCTAAAGCTCCTCTCTGCGAATTTGGAAGTGTTTGCCCTGTTGGGCTCCACAAGCTTGTTTACAGCGGTGGAAGCTGATCGCAGTGGTCGCCTCAGAGTTTCGTCGAGGGGACATAGCTCAGCGAGGCATAGAGGTGCTGTGCCGTTCAAGGCTTTGTGGACCGTGAGGCACAGCTTGAACTCTACTCTCTCTGGGACTCTAAGCCAGTGTAGCTCCTTAAGCAGTGGTGTGATGTGGCAGCGCTTGTTCTCTCTATAGATGGTCCTGGCAGCAGCATTAAAGGCCATTTGGAGACGATTCAGAAGGATCTGGGGCAGTCCTGTACATATGATGTTACAATAGTCTAGACGGGAGACGACGAAGGCGGCGACTAGACTCTTAACCGCGTCTACAGATAAGTGTCTTGATACTAGGTACAGTTGGCGAATATGAAAGAAAGCTGTGCTCACTGTCTTTGACACTTGAGCCTCCATAGAGAGTGCTCCATCCAGTAGGACGCCGAGAACAGATATGGTGCGCGATGGTGTTATATCAGTGCCGGAGACAGAGATCGGTTTGGTGTCTAAGAGATGTTGCCGTCCAGGAGAGGCGACCCACATAAATTCCGTCTTAGTTGGATTCAATTTAAGACGTCTCTGGGCCATTAAGTTCGAGAGTTTTGCCACACACTGGACAGTGGTAGCTACCAAGTTGTCTCTTTGATCCGGGCTACAGAAGCCTACGAGGACACGATCGTCAGCGTATGCATAGTTTCGCAGGCCACACTCTTCCAGCAGGCGATCAATGCATCCTATGTATAATATGAAAAGTACTGGACCCAGAACCGATCCTTGTGGAACTCCTTGAGTTACGATATCTTCATCAGTTGAGCCAGATTCGACTCTTACAGACCACCTTCTATTGGTCAGGTAGGAGCGTAGCCATTCTAAGACGGTGCCGTTAAGATTGTATTCGATCTCCAGACATTGAAGGAGCATTTCATGTTCTACGGTGTCGAAGGCGGCGCTCATGTCAAGGACCGTTACCAGACCGATGTTTCCTGATGCAACGCCCGCAATCAAGTCAGATGTCAGTCTTGTGAGGGCGGATTCGGTGGAGTGGTGTTTTCTGTATGCGAATTGGTGCTTTTGATACAAATCGTTACTCTCAAGGTAGGCTGTAAGCTGGGACGCTATGACTCGCTCAAGCACCTTGGATAGAAATGGAAGATTAGAGATTGGTCGGTAGTTGGTTGCGTCGTCGGCATCAAGTGTTCTTTTTTTGAGTAAAGGAATGACATGCGACACTTTCCAAAGTGACGGCACAGTTCCGCGCGTCAAAGAAAGATTGAATATACGTAAAATTAGTGGCAAGAGGAGGTCAAGATTTTTCTTTAACAATTGTGTGGGTACAGGATCAAGCTGACATTGCTTGTTGGGAGAATTTCCTATGGCTTTTCTGAGCTCTGTTTCAGATGCAGGTGTGAAAGTACTTAGATTATTGGAGCACGTTGTTGGAAGTGTGACCACGGTGTTGTGCTTTGGAAGGGATGCAGAAATCTCGTCGAGCTTCGTCTGGAATGCAGTCTTAAACTGATCAGCTCTCAAGTTTGTAGGCGTCGTAGATTTTTCCGTCTCCATGATTCCTTGTAGGTCTTGCCAAAGCTTCCTTGGATTATCTTTGTTGATGTTTATTCGCTCTCTCCAGAACCTAGACTTCACTTCCTCGATGAGTTTTCGGTATGTCCTTTGGGCGGAGGTCCAGGTGCTCCTAGACTCAGGTGTTCTTTGACGCCTATAGACTCTTTCAAGCTTGCGGACTTTGGCCTTTTCAGCTCTACACTCAGAGTTGAACCACAGCTGTCGAGGGTTATGAACTCTGACAGTTTTTGATGTAAATGGTGCAAGTTCATTCAAGATTTCATGAAGCGTAGAGTTATACTGTTCTACAAGGTTATCTATGTCGTCGTTGGCATGAATGACATCAGAACATAATACCGAGCTCTGCAAGCGAGTTCGGAATGCATCAGGACAAAGATCTTGCCATTGTCTTGAGGTGATAGTTGTATAGAGAGGCGGTGGAATAGTGACATGAAACCCTGAGACAAGAAGTCGATGGTCCGAGAGTCCCACATCAAGGACTGCGGTTGATGACGGAACAAAGTCCGTGCGTGTGATCAGTAAGTCGAGGATTCCTCCGGCATCGTGGGTAGAAGATGTAATATTCTGTGTGAGGCCGTGATCCTCCAGTAATTTAACAAATTTCTTTGCGTGGACGTCGTTCTGTTTTTCTACGTGGATGTTAAAATCTCCCGTCAGTATGACTGGTATTGCAAAACGAGATGTGAGGTTCAGGATGGTAGTGACCTCGGTAAAAAAGTCAGACGTGGGTGAGCAAGTACCGGGTCTGTATATGGTGAGAATTATGAATGATGTACCGTCGAGAGTTAGCTTGCAGCCAACATACTCAAAAGTACTGTATGTTCCAAAGGAGGCTATATTGGATATGCGTAATTCTGGTTTACAGACGATGGCAACTCCGCCATGGTTGGTTTTCAGTGAGCGATCAGATTCTGGGTTGCGGGGTCTGGCCTTGTCCAATACTGTGTATCCATGATTGCGGAGAGTTTTGATTGCAATCGACTCCGAACTGTCGTGCCATGTTTCGTTTAGTGTTAGGAAGTGCAAGTCATGTCCAGTGAACAGATCATGAATGCTCTCGACCTTATTTGTGATGGACCTGGCATTCCAATGGCCAATTCTGAAAGTGACTGATGAAGCTGTATGTCTACTGGTAGTTTTGTTTCGTTTCACATGTGAGCCGGCCCTGCAGCCGCGGTGGCGTTTAACATAAGTTGAAGGACGATGAGATCTTAACAGATGGACAGGTAGTGAGAGATGTATGTCGCAAGAAGACTTGTCAAAGACACTGAGTGAAAGGAGCTCATCTCTGGTGTAACGCAAGGTCATGGTAGCGCGAGATGTGACATAAAAGTAATCGTATTATGCTAATGACGAATTGAATGATAGGTGATAAAATTAGATCCATAAGAGTCGAGACGGAAGTGTAAAAATCAATGTGTTATATGAATACTCATACACATACAAAACTAAGTAGTAAAAAGTCGACCAATATAGGCAACTAAAGACTAAATGTGTTGTTGTTTGTAAGTAAATGTTGTAATAGGTATTAGTATAGTATTATCATGCAATATCATAGCAGTATACAACCAGAGGAACGAAGTGATGTTGTTGTTCCTTTCTCCACTGTGTCTGCAGGTGGGTGGTGTTGTGTTGCCGTCTTTGTTACACACTAAGGACGACACGTGTTATCACTGCTGGTCGCTAGCGTTCGGACCGATACAAAGTTCTCAGAAAGAGATCGGAACTGGACACATGTTATGAAACTTTGATGTTATTTAGAACTATTGATGCACTTATTATGAAAGATTATTATGATGCGTAACACAGAATATTAAATGCGAGAATTTGATTAAAATTGAAGTATAACATACAATGATATTATACGAAAAATGTGCGGATTTATTATGTGATTACACACGCGAAAGCTGAACACTGTAGGGTCAAGATATACCGTGAAAACGGCTGTTTTTTCAAGAGTGATGTAAAACGTGTCTGGCAGCTAGGACAGCGCCAAAACACACATATACGAGTAGATTGTCATTTAACGAGACATAGGTTTCTTATACATACGAGGGTTGCTACTTAAGTTTTGAGATACAGCAAAACCAGTATGAATATGGCAAATCTGACATTGTCATCGTAAAATTTGAAATATTTTATGGTAAATATACTCAGAACGTTTTGTCATATGAGTGATATTTCTATTGTTTACACATACTTGAAAAATTTACTTCGTTAAAAAATGGAATTAAATCGTGCGATAATTTTCTATGACTTATAATAATGACTAAATAAGGGAAACCAATTGCAGAAGACGAATCATTCTCCACCACGATAATGTAAGCTCTGACACATCAGCTCAAACAAGTGCATTTTTGAGCATTCAAAACATCGAATTGATGGGTCATCTGCCGTACAGTCCTGATTTATCACCCAATGATTTCTTCTAATTCCCGCAGATCAAAAATAAATTGTGAGGTCAACGTTTTTTGACGCCTGAAGAGGCGGTTGATGCGTTCAAATTACATGTTCTGGAGGTACCTCAATCAAACTGGAAAAAGGGCGTCAAAAATTGGTTCAAACGCATGCAAAAGTGTATTGATCTTCATGGAGAATATTTTGAAACACAATAAAGCCATTTTCGATTATAAATATTTGTTTTTACTTGTGTATCTCAAAACTTAAATAGCAACCCTCGTACCTACCTACACAATTATCGTCAAAATTTATTGTAATAAATATTTTTTTGCTTGTACGCTTTCGCTTATTCTTCTCACAGGGGTTATTTTGAAATAGAAAGTAATTAATTACATGTAAATGATAGATTTGGGATTTTTGGAAATCGCGATACACGAGTATAAAAAAAAGTATTTACAAATTTTCTTACCGACTGCTTGGTGTACACCTCTTGTTTGTGTTGGACTACGCGTTGGTGTTGACCGAAATACATTTTCCCAGCTGAGTCTCAAATAATATAATATTGTATTATATATGTACGTGCATAGAATATTATGTTTACGACATACACACTCACCTGCATTAATGTAAACACAAAATATGTATTATGTACCTACATATGGATTCTTTGTGATTTTTAATACATACCTATAGTCTTAATAATTTGTGAATTTATATATCTCTCAAGATAATCATCACACATGCATGGTGTCTACTTATTCTTTGTTAAGTATTTTAATTTAACCTTCTGCAGCTGAGGTGGTAGTCTACCAGACACCACATATCAGAAAATTGTCCTTAACATGTATATATTTATAGTTATGATCCCGGCACGCTTAGTACCTTAATATTTCGTCAACGTGGAGGGATCAGTTAGCAATGAGCGGTTGAGATGAGTGTAGGTTCTGTGCTACAGCAAGGAGGTGTCTACTAGTCTACCACGTCAGTGTTAAGGTATGTGTCTGTGAATCTACCACGTCAGTAAAATTGAAAAAAATCCATAGTGTCTCCCAGGCTACAGGTCAGTAAGACCGTTTTTAGATGTTATTATTTCATAGTAAAATTATGTTATTTGTATGTTATGTATAGTTGTAGGTATAATGCATCGGTGTAGAGGTGCGTACATGACGATGGCCGGGTTTGAATTGCAGGTGCATACCTATAGAGATGATGTCAAAAAAAAAAAATACGATGATGATGATGATGACCTGTATTTCACCTTTATTTCTCCCTTCCGTAAAATAAAATAATAATCTTTATTCAATAACAAAATATTTACAAAAATATTTGTCAATGGTAATAAGTGCCTACTTAATGGGTATTGGTCAGCTTCATCCTCTCGGTTTTTGTGGATTGATAAAAAATGCTCGATATATTCTTGCTTCTATAAATTGTTTTATATCAAGCGTGTTATAATAGCGACAGTTAAATGAAAAGAAGTACCTTTTTTATTGAATATGTCACGTAGTTTAGTATCAGATCACAATCAGGCGCGAGCGTATAATGAAAGACTGCCAAGAGAACTGCGAATAACAGTGAGCAGAGTTTTGGGCAAAAACCTGCATCTTCCACCTCCAAAATCACAATCTACTCCTACAAATGCACGAAAGCTTTGTCCTATTTGCTCAACAAAAATAAAAAGACAAACCAAATACATATGTTGTGATTGTTTCAAGCCGATTTGCCTGCAATGCTCAAAGCCAAAATGTGAACTATGTCAAGAATAAATGTAAAAATTTAAAGCTGTATATTTTTTTATTTGACCATAAGATTTTATTCAAATTTTTATCTATGATTACTATAAGTGTAAATTTTAATAATAAATGCAAATAGTTTTTATTTTTTAGTTATGTTATTTTTGAAAATATTTTTTTAGTAGGTAGTCGGTTGATTTTGCGAACTGATTTTGACCAAAAACAAAAAATGGTGTTATTAATAGAAAAGTGTTGTTTTTTTCTACATTTAACTGAATAGAAATATAAAATATGAATATTTTTTAGACAATATCAATTAATAAGGTATTAAATACTAGTTTGACAAAAAAAATTACGTTAAAATGGTGTCCAACAGTCTACCACGTCAGTAAATTTGTGAAATTTAAGGCACGTCAGTTGCAGAAGGTTAAAGTAGGTATTATTATGCTTTTGAGCCATCTAGTAATGTGTATTTTTAGTAATCATTATGTAGTGAATCGTTAGAACTATTAATAAAAAAATAAAGTACCTTAAAATTTAAAATAGTTACCTACTTTTTTTTAAAAAAAAAAGATGTATCTGGGTTTTGTTATAAATAATTTTCATAATTTTCAGTTAGGTTAAAAAAATATTCAAGTTCAATTCAGTTATCTTAAAAAAATATTCAATATATATTATACATATATTTTAACATTATTCTATTAGATACCTACTGCATCTACTACTACATAAAAATAAGAAATGGATAGTGTATCTCGTTGCTGAATTATATTGAATTATTTTTAGATACCTATACAACAAATGATTTGGATATTAACGATCTCGATGATCAAAATGATCTCAACGCGTTGAGTTCGTAGGTAGCCTGGAGGTAGAGTCTCAGCCTCGTGAACAGGGGTTTCGTGGTTCGATCCCAGGTGCCAGCAAACTTCCCTTTCACGACACAAGCTATTAGTTTACTGTGAAAGGTGTATAAGGTTGTATTTGGGTTTATAACAAAACCCAGATATATCTTAGAAAAAAATACAAAAAAAAAGAAATTTAATATGTACAAGGAACATTTGTGTCATTTGTATGATATCTGTTTCGAACACATTAGAATAAATAAATGATTGTTTATCTCTTACGACTGATGCAGTATTAGGACTCGGAGATGTATGATATCATTTGTATGATATCTGTTTCGAACACATTAGAATAAATAAATGATTGTTTATCTCTTACGACTGATGCAGTATTAGGACTCGGAGATGTATGATATCTGTTTCGAACACATTAGAATAAATAAATGATTGTTTATCTCTTACGACTGATGCAGTATTAGGACTCGGAGATGTATGATATCATTTGTATGATATCTGTTTCGAACACATTAGAATAAATAAATGATTGTTTATCTCTTACGACTGATGCAGTATTAGGACTCGGAGATGAAATGTGATAATAATATTATCATAATAAGTAGGTATACGTACATTGTACATGTATGTAAAATATTTACGTGTAGGTATATCATCATCCCGTTTCGGTTGCCAGGTTGATTCGGTTGACAGGTTGATTCCTCTTACCTTAGTGGAAGTTTCTCGATTCGTGTACAGTTCCCTATGCAAATTTTTATTTAATGTCGAAAAAGTTACACCAGAAACTCTGTTGATCTGGTTAACCTGTTCTTGGAAGTATACAAAGATGGTTTGACCTCCTGGATGTTTTCGCAATTTTGCGGGGACAATTGGCAAAGGCTCTCTCTATTTCTGGATGGATGGAGATGTTTACACATTCGGACCCACTCGTACGAGAACTATTGAATCAAATTGTCAAGGATGGCCGCGTGTTGAGTTAGAGAAATCGACGTGCATGTTAGAGAAATTGCATGAATGTGGAAGAAGCGAAAGAAGTATGTAAAATAGACTAATATGGCGTTCCGTTTTCTCTGGCTACCTCGCATGGGATGCGACATGAGGGTATGGATAGATAGATATAATAATAATAATAAATAAACTTTATTGTACAAAATATTTAGATAAAAATAATAAGATTACAACATGGCATTGATAAATTATTTTGCACAATAGGCGAGTTTATCGCAGAGATGAGATATTTTCCAACTAACCCAAATATATAGATGGGTGATTGGATGGACGATTAATTAATAATACAGTATTATGTACTCGCTATTCAACGAATAACAAGTAAGGAGAGGGAGCTGTAACTGGTGAACCTTGTTATTGGAGCAGTATAGATATATATATATATATATGTATATGGGTGTTTGTCTGAGAGTGGGTAGTTATATAGGTATTTACTTACCTAATATGTTTTATATCTAGTAGGTAAGTACCTACATGATACATTGTATTCTGTGATAGTTTGTACTAGAGTTCTTTCTCTGTGTGTGTATACATATACTTATGTATCATGTAGGTAGGTATGTCACTATAATAATAATAATAATAACATTGTAATTAATGTAATCATTACGGTTGTATTGGAGATGCACATATATACATACCTACTGTATTATGTATTACTTGTTGTTGTATAGCCGTATGTTGTATGTAAATATGTTGTAGGTATGTATGTATTTACAGTAGTGTAGTGTATTAAGTAGGTATAGGGCTCAGGATTGGTGTCAATGCCGTTCAAGGTTGTTAGGAACTAAAATGCTGGCGTCATTACGTTACATTACATTACATTAGTATACTGCATCAGTACTACCTATTATTATGCCTAATTATCATAGTACGCTACTTTGTACTATGCACCTAGGTACATTAGGTTATAAGATGAGATGAGATAAGATAATAGCTACTACACTCCCCGCTCGCTCGCTATACTCCCCGTCCAAGCTGAAGTTATGGAAGACGCTGTGACCAATATGAAAATGATATCCTCTATCTATTTATACCTTCACGGTGTTGAATTAGCCATTCGAGAACGGGGCAAAAATGAAAACAAGGGTACGTGCAGGAGCCAAGGAGTATATTTGCCAACTAATATGAAGATTGTTACATACAACAAATGCATCGCTACATCACTACATGTAAAGAAGTATATAACAGTATTAATAGTGAAAATATAGATAGGTATGTACCTACCCAATTTAGCTAGTTTATTATAAACATTTTTTGTGTGATTTAACACACGGCATATCCCACAAATGCGGTAGCCAGCAGACTAACTGCATGTTTTAACTGCATGTATTAAACATGCAAGCCAGTAAACATATTAAGGCATTCAGGGCGGGTGGAATTAATTCTTCTTTGATTCTGTTGTTTCTTTTTAATATTTTTTTTTGTAATCTTTTTCTATTGCTTTGATGTCTTTTTTTAATTTTTTTACTTGAATTTCTATGTTTACTGAAATCGCGATAGCAAATTTTAAATTCATGTAACAAATAAGCATAGAAATTCAAGTAAAAAAATTAAAATGTCTAGAAATTGTAAAATAGTTAATGCCTCAAAAATAAGTGCAATTGTCTTTTTTTATTTTTTTTTTCTTTTTTGGTTTTGCATTGTTTTTTTTTCTATTGAGAATAACTCAAAGCTTTTACCAAAACCTAATTGCTGAAAGTAATGTATCCAGACTATTTATCTATCCTATAGGTATAAATAACTGACTAATATTGTCTTTACATAGGTATGAGTAACATGAGGTCCCAGGTTCAATTCCCGGTCAAATTATAAAAAAATGCTTATTTATTGTGTCGGTGCACACGTAGTAGAATTCCATAATTTTGTAATTGAAACAAGTGTTTCTTTCTACTATAGATTATTGATTCCGAGAGAGACCAGCCAGTATTATTTCGACGTTTCTTCCGAATATATCAACTTCACATGAATTTTCATAATTGTCTTGTTTATTGATTGATTTACCCGCTTTTTATCTTACGTCTTAGGAGTATGTGTGGCATATGTTTTTAGTAAGAGTTTTGAATTTTGTATTATTTTGTATTAATGCTGTAGCTATAAAATATAACCAGGCGAAAGTGAAATTACGAAATAGCGTAAGTAACAATAATAATAATTAACGGCGTAGTATTGTGGGAAGGTCGTTTCTTATTCTATTATTCTCGGCGGTGATTATTTTGGCTGCCCGCACTCGCGCCATCTCCGCAGACATTCCCATACTTTCATTCTCCATTGTTGTTCTCATTGGTGTCTCTTCGTTAATTTATATTGTATTGCTTTGTTAACTGCACATATTATATTGATCTGATAGCAGAAGAGTCAACTAACTAATACCCTCGCATTTTTCTCATGATGCAGCACATTTTTCTTGTTTTTCACTTAGGTGTTGTGTTATTATATAGCCTCGCTCTTTATTCAACAATATTATCATTTGTATTTTTGTTACGTTTACATTATGTGATGATACTTTGTAACCGATTGTTTTTGTAAGAGGAAATATAATAATAATAATATCGACGATGTCATTGTTCTCTGCGATTGCACTTTTATATTTTAATTGAGTCATTCGCATAAATCTATGTTGTATAAACCAGAAATGCAAAGGAAAAATTGATAATGTGACGAAACACACATTGTTGCAAAACTTTGATTGTTTTTTAAATGTTGGATTGGGATATAGGATGTGCAATACTTAAGTATAAGTAGAAAATATACCATAAATATATGAAGTGAAACAATAATAATGAAATATTTCTCAAAACAAGTTGCAAATCAGAATTTGGCTTTCAAATTTAAATTAATTAATTTATAAACTCGCGCACATCACATTTCCTCACGGTGTACTCCGATTCGTTGAAGATGTCAACTTCACAGTAATTAATTGAAGAGGAGACAAAATTACCGTAATACAATCATTGTACAGTGTCGGTATTAGAATAGAACACATTATACTTAACAAATATTATAGAAAACACAGTCCATGTACCACTTGTTATGCAAAAATAATATCAATAGCTCATCTTTGGATAAATATTTCGAGAATACCTAATTATAATTGATAAGAATGAAAAAGTATTTACCCATTTAACACTGATTATGCTGCACTGTCTTATGTGGTCTTCGTACGAGGTGTACGAGGCGCTGATGACGATTCATTATTTTCGAGACCGTTCCCCGACATTAGCGATATCTGGCGGCCGTGGATAGAACTGATTTTGATTGTTATTCTATGACTCAAAACAAAGTTGAACTGTCAAAACAAATTGAAACCATTGAAACTTGCATGCGACGTTTGAAGAAGTGCCCGGTATAAAACTTGCAAATAATCGTGTATTTTTATATAATCGAGATATCAGTGTATCTGGAGATAGCGCAAAAAAAAGTTTCTCATGAAAACCTGTCGTTTCCGGCAAAAATAAAATCTAGTTCTAATTATAGCACACGACTTACTATTCTTTCTTACTTAATGTGAGGTACCGCTAATTTCATTATATTATAATATCTTTTCAGAATCAAAAGTGAGTTATAGTGTCAATAATTTTTCAGAATTTATTGTTATCATATACAAGTCACTTTGTCGTGTTAATCTATTTAACAAAATGACTTCTTTGGCAGATGGTGGTCATATGAATATTACAATGTAGGTGACTTGACCCAAGGATTAAATATATATAGGAAGGCACATTAAGGGTTACACCCTCCCACACCCATGAATGTCAGTTCCTGTGTCATCCATACTCTTCTAGCAAATTCTTTCTAAGGGCTCATGGTTCGCCTGAAGGACTCCCCCTGACGTAATCCTTCCTGAAATATAGGAAGGCAGTGGGACATCATCGGAATTGAGAAAATGCTAATGGTCTTTTCTCAATTTTCAACTCTTACTAATACTTATTAATTTAATGTTCCAGAGCAAGTTTAAAACAAATAAATTACAAACAAAAACAGTTTTAAAGCAAACAAGGCGACTGCACCAAAAACATAGATGCTTGTCAAAATTCTTTACAAATATCTATACACCAATCACTTACAAGTGTAGTATATTGTAGCGCGCATAGGGAGTTCAAAGTAGCACCTATGTAAAGTTTCAAATCAAATATTTATTTAAATTGTCTTAAGCAGTATTCAATTTTGTGAAACGTCTTTAACCATTTTTATTTGATGATAGATGTAGAAAAAAATTGTTTATATTTTCTTTTGTCCATAACACTAATTAAATGATTATTCTTAATAAATAAATATCAATAGCATTGAAGTGTTTTTATGATAAATCTCCACCACCAACAGTCACCTCTAAAGATTATTTTAAAATATATATAACTACAATACTCTGTAAAATGACTGACTATTAAATTTGTCTAATTCATTGTATAAGCATTCTTATGGGTACTATTCTATCAATGACTAGGAGCATTAAATTAATCAAACTGTAAAGTATATCACTATCTTCTCAAAGAGCTCATGGTGATCGTAAATAAATCATCATTGATGCCTTGTCTTACCCCAATGTATTAGTACTTACTTTGTTTTCTATTTTGTGTATAGAATTGTAGCTATGTCAGACAGTTAGGCAGAGTTATATAAAATTGTATTCAGGTCAGACACTTTTTTCAGCTAAATACACATTTGCTAATTCATTTATTGATTACACTGACAGTTTCTGAATAACTTTAAACAATATGGTAATGTATAGTAATTTAATAATTCCATTGTAGCCTGGCGGTACAGTCTCGGCCTCAAGCACAAGAGGTGCGTAATTCGATTCCAGGTGCCAGCAATACCCCATTTCACGACACAAGCTTTTAGCTTATGGTGAAAGGTGTATAACAAGGGTGGCCAACACGCAGGCCACATACGGCCTGTTGGGTGTCTACGTGCGGCCCGCGAAGCATTCCTCACTATTTTTTTTGATAACAGTCGGTATAAGTATCCGTTACTTTTTTGAAAGAGGTACTATTTTGAGAAAATATTCTTAAAGAAAACCGAGGAGTTTTGAAACATTTCAAATTCCTATACCATTTTGAAAACTTGGCGACGGGGGGGTAGAAATTTTAAGGTGAAGTAAAATTATAAAATGTTCCATATATGGAGTAAATTGTTGTATGGCCCGGTAGAAAATCTCAATTCTGAAATTTGGCCCAGCTGCTGAAAAGGTTGGCCACCTATGGTGTATGAGATTGTATTTTGGTTTATAACAAAAACCTAGATATATCTAATCTAAAAAAATCTAATATATTTTTTAATTTTATTAACTTATAACATCCTTAAATAATTTAATCACACATCTGAAGTAAAAACAGTTTATTACATATCTTAACAGTCTGTACGGGATATTCTCACTCAATTTTTAAGAGAAAACGCCAAACCAAACAACATCTAGGTTAATAATAGGTCATACTAGATATAATAATGTACAAATTGGAAGAAAAAAAAACATTATAATCATATGAGCATTTATTTTAAACAGTAAATAGCTTATAAAAAATTTACATAAAATTATACTATGACAATTTAAAAATATAACTATTCAAAATATAACAATTTAAAAATATAACTATTAAAAACCAGTGCCCCGTTCCACCATTATACTTTCCAACTCTGCATTTTGCACTATGCAATTCATCGGCTTGTTTCCGTTCCACCATTACATCTTTTTGCAAAGTAGGAATTGCAAAGCGCAAAGTGAAAAGAAGACACCATTCGCAAAGTAAATAGGCAGTTCTGTTCCACCATTACTACTTTTCATAAAAAACTTTGCCAACATAGCAAACGAATATTTTGACATTTCAAATATGCGATTATGATTATATATAATATATAATCATAATCGCATTATATATTATAGATTATATATAATATAAACCAACATAGACGTTGGTTTATATTATAGGTGTTTTAAGTAAATTTGTTATACAATGTGGCGAAAAATATTATTACAAAGGGATGTGGAAGACGGAGTTGTGAGATTTTATAAAAAAAGGATTAATTTCCAAGATATTTTGCCCACGCAGTTCCTGGAATATTTTAGAATAAGTAGCACTCAGTGTGAATATGTTTTGAGAAAGTACACGAATTTGGAATGTATACGTCTTATTTGTCTTAATAATTTTAATTATGACTGGAAATTGTTATGGAGATTATTTTGTGATAAAAGTATTGAGTTGGTTATATGCCAGTCTTTCAGTGACCTTGGAAAAGAAGGGGAGAATTGAAATTGGACGAAAGGAAATTGGAATATAAGTGTGTATAAAAAAGTTTTTTTTTAAATATATCCACAGTGACTGTAGATATAATTAACATAAGTGTTTTATTTTAAGTTATCCTAAAAATGTTTATAATTATGTAAAAAATATAAAATATATCCTTTCCTTTATGCGCAAAGCTATGTCTCAATCATAAAATAGATCTCATGAATAGTATGTTATATGATAACATAATATCATGTAATAACTATAATCTCATCGACGTTCGTAACCTAGAAAATAATATCTAGAATTCATAATATTTTTTAATTTAGTCGACACTAAGTGAACTCTATCTGCTGTTACAAACATTAAATTATACGGCTTACTTGGCTGACAATGTTGGACTACTTTATAGTAAACATATTCCACTAATACTGAGACTCCCAACAACATCGGAAGTGGCAAAATCACTACATTAGTAGTAAAAACATTGGTTAACACAATGTCAACAGAAAATTTAAAGGTATGTATTCAAGATCTTAGGTATTTTTTTTTAATAATAGATCAGTAGTAGATTTGCTATTACGATGCCCGTCTACCATTTGGGAGGTCTTGGGCTTGGTTCCCGGCAAATGTAAAAAATTTCACCAGTAATTTCTATATTAATTAAGATAACATCCATACATACATACCATCACGTTGCTTCCCTTGCAGGGTAGGCAGAAAGGATCGAGCGCCACTTCCTTCTATATTTGATGTGCCCGGTATAGTAGGTATTGTGCCGAAAAGTTATCATTAAAAATTATAATTGTTATTTAGAAAGTGGTAATGAAATACCGAAATAAACAATGCAGTTCATGAGAACTCTGAAAATCCAAACATTAACAATATAGCTGCACTCAAAAGGTACCTACATTAATAATGTATTGTTTACTAATCTTCGTACCTGTATTCAAAATATTATCATTGTTTATTTAAATTTGTACCTACATAGCAACAGGGGTAATAAAATAATAATAACTCGAAGGATTAAGGCGCATTCATTGTGTACATACTTCGGCTAATTGTTTTTTAAAATGAATATTCTAGAATGCGTTTGTATTATGTATTATTATTATTTAGTATCGGCTTGATTGGATTTTTTTATATGTACCTACGCTTCGAGATATTGAGTGTCGATACCGATGATATATTTTGAATTATGTAAACGACTCTTTAGGTATGAATTTTAATTTTATTGTAACATATGTATTTTAAATATTTAATTATCTACCTAAAGGGTTGTAATGTGTTGCTGTGTAATAGAATAAGATATGTGTTATTTTGTATTGTGCGGAAAAGACGCTATAATAATGAACAGTGATAATGGACACAAAAAAAAATATTGTTTTAAATATGATATCAGTGAAAGAGACACTTTGTGAATTACTTAATAATTAGATCAGTGCATTGGATGCTATTATAATACCGAATTTATTTGTAAATATTTATTTTATCATCGCATAATTCTTGGAATAATCAACAAGGGTGCAGGTGTCCCCGTAAGACAATGATACCTGAAGTAGGCGTGTATTGCTACTGCAATCAACCAATCACGCCGCTGCACGTGGATGTATCGCGTCATCGAAGGGGTAGGACCAACCCCTCTCTACACCACTCAAGGAACAGCGGAGAAATGTCCTTGAGAGTCAGTGAGTCTCCATCAGCCATCAGTGGTGAACAGTTATCATCAGCGAGTCGTAATCAGGCGTCCTTGGTATAAGGATCGCTCCTGCCATCACTCATCAGCTGACCTTCAGAGAGACAAGTGTCTCTAGTCATTGGGCTTCAGTTGAGTCGAGATATTCTCCTCCTGAAGTCATGACGAGCCAACTCTGCACCTGTGTAGGCTGGTAATTGCCTCCAGGAGCCTCGGACGTGGGACTTCGCCCTCCCAGCACTGCGCCAAGGGGCGCCTTCTTCAACTTGTTTGCCTCTAGGCATTTTCATGCCAGAGGCGCCCTCATCGTGGGATCCATTACAATCATCGCAAAGTGAAATTTAATTATTTTAAAAGTGCTACGTTTTCGTTTTTATTGAAATAATAATCAAGTGTGTTTTTTTTATATTGGGATAATTACGTGTGCACAGACAATACGGGGTAGTGAGTAAGTCGTAGTATTGTGTTGCTGTTTAAACGTGTGTTTGTAATAGTGGTAAGAATTTTTTTATTTTTAATTAAATGTTTATTTGAATTTAAATTTGTCTTTTACACATTTGTCCATTTAATTACAGATAACTTGTCGTCTCTTAATTTATATAGCCTCACTGTATAATTTAATCGAGACCATTTTATTGTTTTAACTCCTGGAGTGCTGTGGGTAGCCCAGTAGAGTCTCAGCCGTTGGCATTTTTGGCATAATATTTTATTTATTTTATCCTCAACCAAACCCATTCTTTCACCATCTCTCTCACCCCCCCATATCATCCTTACATACATCTTTCGTTTCCGTCACTGTCATACAATTCCTCATGCATGCTCTCCTGTTCAATGTGCTCAACACGTGACCGTCCTGTAGGATTTGATTTAAATGATCTTGCCATTTAATTCTCGGACGTCCACGTCTCCGAGCACCATTCCTCTCAGCCCAATGTATCTTCTTGGTCATTCTGTCCTCATTCATTCTTTCCACGTGCCCAAACCATCTTAACTTATTTACGTTCATCCTTGTAACCACACCAACTTTCATTCCACATTCCTTTCGTATATCACTGTTACGCACACAATCTCTCAGACTTTTACCACACATCCTTCTCAACGATCTCATTTCTACTGCATTTATGCCACTTTCATCCTTCTTTAACCATGTCGGACAACAGAGGCTAACGCACTTGCCTTTGAGTTACGAGGTCCCGGGTTCGATTCCCGGCCAGGGCAAAATGAAGAATGACCTTTTTCAAATTGTCCAGGGCCTGGGTGTTACATGTATATGTGTTCAGTGCATTGTATATATGTATATCGTCGCGTTAGTACCCATAATACAAGATTCATATCTTAGTTTGGGACTAACTAGATCTGTGTGAATTGTCTATGCATGTTATGTTATGTTAATCATTCATGCCAATATTATGTCGCTATTTTTTTTATCTATAAAAGTGTTATAAAATGAAATTTTTATAAAATCTTACCTATTAATAGTATTGGATTGCAATATTTTGTTTTTCATGTTTTGGTAATCTCATTTTTGACAAGTCTATTGAATGGTCATAATGTTCTCTTTGGAAATCCACAATAATTTTACCATCAGATTGTTGAGATAATTTTGTAATTTTTTTGTAGTCCTCCTGATGATGCCAAGTAGAAGCCTTGGCGAAAACGTTTGAGGTGAATAAATTTAATTTGGAAATTATACAGTGTTTTTAAATTCATTTTAATTTTGTAATTACGTTTATAAATTTGATTTGAGTCTCTTCCATCGTGACCTGTAAATTTATAAGATAGTTACAGAGAGGTGTGGAAAATTCTCTCCCTCCATATTATATGGCTGTTAAGTAGATGTAATGCAAATACAGTTTTCTATGTATTTTTACTTGCTTTTTTACTTTTATAATATTCACAGGATCAGACAGTCAATTGTAGAACATGACAACAAAATGTGAATTCAATAAGCGGACCAGCAAAGATCCTTAATTTACCTGGAAGTCTTAAAAAAACATCAAAGTTAAATGAATCATTATCAAACAACACTAATAACAGTACCAAATTGCTAACAATTTTCTTATTCGATTAACCAAAAGATCAATTAAAAGTACTAAATTATGATTAAAATGTATAAAAAAACAAGATGAATAGATTCAAATGAATTTATAAAATAATTATAAATTAATAAAACAAGATTAAAAATCAAATAAAAATAATTAATCATGATTAAATGTATTTAAAACAAATGATATATGATGAATAGATTCAAATGAATGAATAAAATCAAGTCAAAGTAATAAATCTTGATGAAAATGTTTTTAACACATAAATTAAGATGAATACATTTAGATGAATGAATATAGTAAGATGAAAATCAATTAAAAGTTTAAAAAAAAAATGATAAGGTGTATTTAAAAGAAATAAATAAGATGAATACATTCAAGTGCATGAATAAACAGAATAAGTGAATAAAAATTAATTAAACGTAATAGATTATGAATAAAACGTATATGTAAAGTAATGCAAAATTTATTTAAGGGTTTGAATATTTACCTGTTTTCTTGTTATTTTCACAGTCATACTACCTTCAATGAGATCCAATTTAGCAACTACAAAGTATTCAGCAAGAGCTTTCTGTACCAGAGGCCAACATTGTTTCAAATGTTTTTCATGATAACTAGGAAATAATGTGGCGAATGCACTTTCATCCAATAGTCTATTGGGTTTATCTTCGGGTTTAAACTTAGAATCACTCATTTCTAATGTGAGAAATAAAATTACCGTAAAATAATAACTTCAATAACAAATCGAGATTGTACTACGCTTATACACCGTATTTGACAGATATTCTTGAAGGATGTTTGACATTTCGATACATGTATACCAATGCTAATAGAGCTACTATATCTATGGGTTCCATCTATTTTAGATCTATTTCTATGGGAACGGGTCTCGAAAATAATGAATCGTGGCGCTGATGTCGTCGATTGATCGTCAAACGTGTTCACACAGTCCACCGGCATAGATTCAATCTGTCAGATGCGCTTTGATTTTGACGTTGTTTTCAAAATGGCGGATGTCGAGATGGAGATCGCGGAATGTTTATTATTAGTTGAAAATGTACATGCGCCTTTTAATTAAGGAAACAAACGTCACAAAGCATAAACAAGGATACCAACTGTCACGAAACGGGAAACATTATAAAGTTTATAGGTTATAAAGTTTTTACCAAAGATATAGATGCCGCGCACATTTACACATGCGCGCATTGTTCCACCAACGAAAAAAGTTGAAAGGTGCTCAACTTGAAACGATATCGTTTTTACTGGTTTTCATCGTTTCAGACTACCTGTCAATTTGTTCACATGATTCAAATGGCTGACGATATTTTGGTTTCCTGTCGATATTCGCCTCCTGAGAACAACGTTTTAACGGTTACCTTTAATATCGTCTCATAATATGCGTGATTGTTTATGCGACCGTATTCATTACACCTTCGTGGGGTGTACAGCTACAGACCCACTTATCGCTTGAAGTATTAGTTAAATGTATTACCGTATATAGATTTTTTATACATTACACGATTTAGGCATCTAGATTTTTATAAACCTAAATAGAACTTTATACACCTTTCACAGTAAGCTAAAAGCTTGTGTCATGAAAGGGGAGTTTGCCGGCACCTGGGATCGAACCGCGCACCTCTTGTGTTTGTGATCGAGACTCTAAACTCTTGGGTATATTATGTAGATACGCATGACTTATTCGTCTTGTGATCGTGTTTTAGGTATTTTTATAAGTATATACAAATGTATTAGCTCAAAGAGTTCATAATTATTAATACTGACTACTTACACCAAGTATGATTTGTGTTATTTTATTTCCTTCATCATGCAATAAAATATAACAATGCACCAACAGAACGATTGTGTAGGTCAGTGGTTCCCAAAGTTGACTGGGCTCCGACCCACCTAACAAAAATTTCCAATGTTGGGATTCACTTTTTAGCTGTCGTAGAGAAAAGAGGTCATAAATACTGGTAATGCTCAGATCTAGTAGCGAGTCATGGAAGTACTTAATGCTCAGGGCCCACTCAATATTATTATTGGATTTCCCTAGAACATATCTCACCTAGTTGGGTGATCCACTATATTGTGTGAAAATTCATGTATTTATATTATGATGAAATAAAAATAAATAAATAAAATAATATTCGCTTGCGACCCACCGGTGGGTCGCGAGCGACACTGTAGTTTGGGAAACACTGGTGTAGAGTATAAACCAACTACCCACGCATTCCTACATAATATCATTATTGTGGATGAGTACCTACATTATTGTATCCGCCGTATCGTCGCGTCGGTAGATTTATGAAATCTCCTATGTGCATACATCAAGATTTTACAGATCAAAAAAACTATTGTGCTGGATAAAATTTTCTATGTTTGAAATTCCAAAGTATATTATAGAATTCGGAAATTTTCACGGAAACATTTTTAAGGAATTCTAAAGTATATGGAATTCGAATAATTTCACGGAAACATTTTTAAGAACATTATGAGTTTTAACGAATTATCCAAGAAAAAGCAGCACGGAAGATATTTAATTTGTCAGCGTATAGATTATTTCATCGGCTCAGTGAGAGGAATAATTTGTTATCAATATCTCATTTTTAAGAAAAATGACACATGCGAGGTTTCGTGGATCCACCGACGATATACTTGAGTAGTATTAAAACGATGGTATCTATTTTATTTGAAAAAATACATAGGTAGATATAACAGACTATTCCGTTTGAATTGCTCCTTTAACGAAAGTACGAGATTGCCTACCTACTTGGCCATTTGATAAATGTACTTGCATATGAGCGTTCTCCAAGACAATAATATATTATGATCATACCTTGATAGACATGCGAGTGTTTTATGACATGAACACGTGTGTGCATGGTGTATACATGTGCCGTCATAACATAATCAGCGTTGATACATTACACGAAGGTGCAAGCAGGTGTTAAAATTATTAAAAACATACCTATTATATTTTGTCGGCCGGTGTGGCGCAGAGGTAACGCTCTAGCCTTTGAATCACGAGGTCACGGGTTCGATTCCCGGCCAGGGCAAAATGAAGAATGATCTTTTTCAAATTGTTCTGGGTCTGGGTGTTACATGTATATATGTTTAGCGTATTATATACATGTGTATCGTCTTATTAGTACCCAGAATACAAGATTCAATCTAAGTTTGGGATTGGCTCAATTTGTGTGAATTGTCTATGTATGTTATGCTATATGCATACAAGGAAAGGTGTATAATGGCTAAAGGATTCAATCCCGGGATCCCGGTCGTATTTTAATCGATTATGTCTCAATTAGGGTTGCCACCTTTTTTTTCTGCAGATAAAGTACATTGGTCATTATAGGCAAGAAAAAAAAGTACGTAGTATCAAAATAAAGTACAATTTATTTTTCTTTATTTTTATTTTAAAAACATGTTTTTATGATTTTTGCAGTTTGTATCAAATAAATATCTACTGAACAAGTGCACAGCATCTTAACAGTCTATATTTAAATTTAAGTAAATAAGTATTTTTTTTAAACATTTTTTCGGTGTAACACATTCACTATCTAGTTGATCTGTTTCACTATTGAAATTACGTTTCTAGGTGTATGTAGAGCATGGGTGGCCAACCTTTTCAGCAGCCGGGCCATATTTCAGAAATGAGATTATCTACAGGGCCATGCAACAATTTACTCCGGAAAAATTTACAATTTTACTTCACCTTAAAATTTCTACCTCCCCCTTCGACAAATTTTCAAAATGGTATAGGATTTTGATATGTTTCAAAACTCCTCGGTTTTCTTTAAGAATATTTTCTCAAAATACCTATTTCAAAAAAGTAACGGGTACTTGTACCGACTGTTATTAGAAAAAAACGATTACAGCTATTATAGCATTCGTTATTATAGTATTCGTTTATAAAAAAACATATTTCAAAAAATCGAAATCGGGGGTGTGTTTGGCAAACAATGCACGATCATGTTTCAAATTTTTTTTTACCAATTTTTAAAACATTTTTTTTGATAAAATTTCACATATTTTGAAACTAAAAATCATCACAGAAACTCGATATTTTGTTTATTTAAAGAAGTTTGATAAAATCCATAGTATTTAATGCTTGATAAGATGTATAAAAAAATATACTTAATTATAGTTTACAAATAATTTGTATTTTGATATAACAAAGATTACCTACCTAAATAAATCTCGTCAGTCAGCTATTTAGTTTTATCAAGATAAAAAAAAACTAATATTGGTAGGTAATAAATATTAGATTTTTTATTTTATCAAATGCAAATGTTCGCAAGAGTCAACAAGTTATGAGATTTTCTCCACCAAATTTGTATAAAATTGATTATTACAACGTTTTTGCCAGAGAGCGCTCGTAATGCACTCAAACCGCTTTGCACAAAACAAACAATAAATTGTGACAATGACACTGACATTGTTGACATTTGAGGTTGGACTGCGTTCAGAAGTTGATTAAAACAAGTGCTTAAGAGATGTGGCGCTGGCGAGTGGCGACGTCGATTCAGCACCAATAGATAAATTTCGTTTAACGAAAAAATACTTACAACAACTAAACTTTTCAAAATCCCAAAGATATCAAATCATGCGAAATAAAGTATTTTCGCGTACTTTATTTTTCTCATAAAGTATAAAGTACGATTACCTGAAATAACGTACAATACTTTATAATAAAGTACGGGTGGCAACCCTAGTCTCAATGGATAGTAAATAATACATGATTGCGTTGAAATATCCCATCTTCTGTGTAGTTCTTTACGGAAAATGAAAACTACTAACGAATTTATTAGAGTAGAATTCATGTAAGAGTGCCCCGCTCATAGGTAAATGATTATTAACACATTCATCAATAATAAGTATGCTACACACACCACACAATGCACCAGCCAATCACAGTGATGCTACTAGGTTACTAAACAATCACGTGTTCTGTAATACACATTACCTGTGACTATGTGTGTAGCGGTGCTAGGGCACTCTACCTTCTGTAATACCTCTGTGTGTCTCTCTTTCTCTTGTAAATATAAATAATTTTATATTACATTCTCACCTGTTATTTTATAATAAGATTCTGCTTCCCAAAACTTTATGTATTGGATTTAAGCCAGGTAAACAGAACTTATTATATTATGTGTGGGAATGTATAATAAATACTCTACTAGGTTTAATTATTTTTAACTTTCTATAGGTACTTATGTACTACATAATATGTTCCAATATCTTTTGATAGTATTGTGTATTGCAAGTATATAATTAATTAGCTGCTCATTATAATTTTCAGTAGGTATACAAGTATGGATCATGCAAATTTAACATAAAATATCTTTGGTATCCCCGCATATATTTCTTTTACAATTTTGTATGGATACTTTTAATTTAAAGTTATTCATTGTACATACTTATAATAATATTGTAGGCAATTTATTTAGAAATGCTCAGATTGGTGGGAAAATACTACAGGCACATACTTTAGGATTCAAGAACATGTTAAATAATATATGTTTTATATATAGATGATGTATTTTATTACAGGTAACTCATCGCACTACAGGGAAAGTCATGGTACTGAAACTAAATCAACAAAGGTCTAATAGGCCTAATATGCTTAAGGAAGTGCAGCTAATGAACAAACTAAACCATCCCAATATCTTGGGGTAAGTATCTTAAAGTACATTTTTGTTTGTGTGAATTCGCAGTGCAGTGTCAGAATATAACAGTATTAACATCACTTTTACAGAGTTGTTGGAGTAAAATTCAGTTATTTGTCAATTTTTTACTCATTAAAAACTTAACATTGAATCTGTATAATATACTGAATGTCTTGTCACATGCTTTATAAGTTTTCTGGACTTTACATTGTTCACCTTGTATATACTGCTCATAAGTATTGCTTGTTTTTTTCGTAGGTTTATGGGTGTATGTGTTCACGAATGTCAGTTGCATGCACTGACAGAATACATGAATGGAGGATCACTGGAGCAATTACTGCAGGGTGGGACAGACCTGCCACAGAGTAGACGGGTCGCCTTGGCTCTGGATGTGGCTAGGGGCATTCACTATTTGCATTCGTGTGGTGTCTTTCACAGAGATCTCACAAGCAAGGTAAAATAATATTGATATATAAATGTACATTAACTAACCTTGGCTAAATATGATGAAGGTATAAAGTTTAATTTATCCACCGACGGTTCTTGGTGGAAGTTCATATAAATAATTTTTAAAATGAAACACGATGTATAGTTATTCCACTATTGACTTATTTAATTTTTGCGAGCCGGCTTTAAAGAGCTTCCGCTCTCATCGTCAGGCAAAAGTAAAGTCAATAGTGGAATAACTATATAATATTGTGTTTCATTTTACAAATTATTGGTGAAGGTATCTTAGTTCATTTGAATTTTGCCATGTATTGTGAGGAAACTTAATTGAATGTAAAAAAATCCATATGACAAAACTCTGATAGTACTTGTGTTTCTAATTATAATGTACATATTCATCTATTGCCATCACAGAAACATTCACAGGTCATTTGATTTCAAATAATAATGATTGTAAACAATTGCATTTGAATTGATTAGGTATAGTAATAAATTATATTTAGAAAATTTATCCATAAATTTGTAAAAATTCATATTCTGTAATTCTTTTTTGATTCGAATTCGATTTATATTTGAAAATATTACTTATCAAGAAAATATTACAATTTTATTTGTAAATATTATTACTTTTTAGCATTAGAATTCTGTTGATAGAAGACAAACTGAATTTTTTTATGACAATAAGTCTACCAGATATGATATACCATCTTTATGTAGATATGAAAGTGTTACATAATGTAAATATGTGTGTCTGAGTGTGATATTAATGTGCCAATATGATGATGTTTTAGGTTGTTATTCTTTGTATATTACAGAATGTGTTGATAAGAATCAATGAAGATAACAATGACATGATGGCTGTTGTTGCTGATTTTGGTTTAGCAGCCAAGATACCGCATCCTGTGTAAGTTTACATACATACATCTTCTTCCTTAGGTACCTCCCCCAGAGATCCTTGTCTACCGCTGCTTCCAGGACCTCTAGTCACTCCAAACCACGTCTTTCAACACACATGTTCGACACCTGCCCTTGCCAGCTTCTTCTAGGGCGGCCCACCGGTCTTCTGCCCTCTCCCACAGCCTCCAAAGATCTAGTTATAGGTTGTCTCTAAATCTGGTCTCTAAAGTTATAGTTTGTCTTCAATCTGGCATGCGAAGCACGTGACCCAGCCATCGCAACTGCGACTTATCTATATACACAACTTCTCTTATACTGGTTCCACCTTAAGAACCTCAGGAATATACTTATTCCTTAAACGGTCCCTCAATGACACCCTAGCCACTCTCCTGAAGAACCGCACTTCCGCTTCTTGTAACCTTGATCTCACCTTCTCCGTGAACATCCAAATCTGGTGTCCATATGTGAATTTGTAAGTTTGATGATTGTATTATATTATATTTTTTATGGTTCTCAAACTATACATTTCTGTGACTATAAATTTTATCCACACCCTGTATTACTAGAAAATATTTAAATAAAGTATTTTGTGATTGAATGTGAAATGCTGTGTTGCATGTGTCTGGAGATGAGTTTAGCTATTGGCTTGAAAAAGATAAAACGTCCCTTTAAAATAGCTCAGAAATTCTATTAGTTGTCACGAGTTTCTATGTTTATTACGAGAAGTTTATTCTGCAAATAATTTTTGTAATTACACTTATGGCTGGTTCCCTAAAAATCAAAAACTATCTTTTAATTTAACTGAATGGCAGAATTCTGAATGAGTAAGTATGAAAGTCAACTGAGTGTAGGATATAGAATGTATAAGAAGCTTTTTTGCATTGCATTGAGTGCACCTTCTCTCTACAAATAGTCTAAGAGAAGTTTCTGGGTAAAGATTTGAAGCTTTTCTGTGCGTTTGTAGATTTGGATGAGGTATGGGATCGGGTGAACTGGGAAGGGTTGTGGCATGTGTAGTTCTTTATGAGTATGGGGTGAGCAGTCAGTTGATTCTCAAAATCTCTACTCTTCATGGGGAATTCAGCCTGTTTGAGGGTAAATAATACCCTCTCAAATGGATTTGTCCGCACCAATGGAGTTAAACAAGGTTATGTCATTCTCCGAGGCTGTTCAACCTATTCTGCGACTTCTGTATGCGACCTGTGAAAGAGATGGATGTTGCTGTTGAATTGAATGGGATTCGGGTAAATGCATTGATGTATGCAGATGACCCTGTCTTAATGGCTGAGAGTGAAAAGGTTTTACAAAAGATTAGTATGACAGCTGCATTTTGAATGGTTTAAAAATTAATGATACAATGACAAAAGTTTTAGTGTTTGAAAGAGAGAACGAAAAAATGGTTAACATAATAAGTTGGTGTTTGTACCTCTTTGGAAGAATTTTTTTATATATGCTGAATTCTCGTGCAATGGATTTTGAGAAATTAAATATAAATCCACAGTTATATGACACGTAGCCAAAAATCATAATTGAATTTGTAGAAAAATTGACCTTTGTCTACTTAAATGCCAAGGTATAGATAATATGTACTGAGATATCGATGTAATAGTGGAGAAATAAAGAAACAATGCATGAAACAAAAAATAATTTCACCAAATATGCAATTTTGACATGAATATATAACTCAATCTTCTCTAACTTTTCTTTGAAAAAAACATTGTTTTTTTTTTAGTTATTTCCCATCCAATAAAACCAAAAAAAGAAAAATAAGTTGGTCATTAATGGGTTGGCATGTTTCTCGCTGTTGGAATAGTTTGCCTTCCAGAATAAGGTTTCTTCACGTTTTCGAGCGGGGAGATTAAGAATCACTTTATCACTCACAATATGGCATCTGCTTCCAAGTCCCTTTTCCTACCTATTCTTCTCCTTTGTATCCTTCCTCTTTTCTTTTCTTTCCTTTAAGATTTTTTTTGTGAAAGTTACATGAAATTGGATTAATTAGGAAGAAATTGCGCCTCTGATAAACTCACCCTCTGCATATTTATTGTATGACTGTATTTGTTTTAAATGTATTTTTGTACAAATTTGTTTGTAATCAGTGTACAGTAAAGAATAAATAAATTAAGAAACATTTTGCCATCATTTCACAATATGTATCTTATTTTATCTAAAGATACATTCTTTATGTAAGAATTGCAATTTTTTTTACAGGAACGGCTATAGATTACCGAGTGTTGGCTCGCCTTGGTGGATGTCTCCAGAGTGTCTTAAAGGCCGTTGGTACGATCACCGTTCAGATATATTCTCATATGGAATCATACTATGTCAACTTATTGCAAGGGTAAGTTTTTCATTGAGACCCTTGAATGAAAATATGAGTATTTTTATATTCCTAATGTAATATGACAGAATTATTTGTTTTCTTGGAAACATTATTTATAAATAAAACAAATTTCAGTTGGACGCTGATCCAGACATTCTTCCAAGAACAGACAACTTTGGTTTAGACTACATTGCCTTTTCACAGCTGTGCGATGGTGACACTGTACCTGATTTCTTAAGATTGACTTTTCATTGTTGCATTGTAAGTCAAATTCAAATATTTTTATTGAGACAAAATTATACATACAATAAACACAATTATATATATTTTTTTTATAATATCTGTTTTACCCTTAAAATTGATTAGAGCTCTTTCTTTGAGGGATTATAGAGTTTATTAGTTAAATTAACAATTTTCAATTTTTATTTGATTCAAGATTATTTACAGCTTTGTTCATATGTATCTTGTTATATTTATATGCATTACTTTTCTGTTACAGTTTGATCCTAAGTGTCGTCCTTTGTTTTCGGAGATAATAACTAAATTAGAAACAATTTTAGAAGATTTGGAAAGAAAGCAAAATATCTCATGGTCCTATTCGGAGAGTAATTCAGCTAACTGGTAATTATGATTTATTTATATACCATCACACCATATCTCCTAGTAATAAACATACAAGCTGTCCTCTCTATACCAGCAAAAAATTCAGACATTCAGGATGGAGGCAAAGTAAACAATGAATACAGCTGAAAATTTTATTATTCTTCAGGAGCGTGTATACCAACATAACATTAAAAATATTTTGACAATTGGACTCTCCGAACTCGCAAAATTTAAAAATTATCGTTTTTTACTGAACACACCTCGTATTATAACAGCTTATGATTCTGTTAAAAATCTTCTAGTAAAAATGTTCTGGCAACTGGTTATTTTGATTGTAGTTTTTTTATTAAAGATTAAAAAATGGGTTTGCATGATTTATTTAATAGGTATATGTAATATATATCATTGAATTTTGTGTTATAGTTCTCCCATCAGAAACAAATGTATAACAAAGTTACAAATATCCAAAAGGAATTCTGTAGACGTGTCATTACTGAGGGATTATGGAGCTGACAGCAATGATTCCTTGGAGGGTGACAATGCTTATCGGAAACAGAAAGATTCTGATGCTATTTACAATAAAACAATGGATAATATTCAAGAAAAGGATTCAAAAAATTCACACAAGAAATGTAATAACTGGTTCATTCTTTATTTTCTGTATAATTAAAAAAAAAAAAATATTCATTCCATGTCAGATCAATACACTTTTAGGCCTGACCGTTTCAGATTTAGATGAAAATTAATTGATAGGTTATCTTCATAGACATGTAGAATAATGTCAACTTTCATTGTATATATATTAATTATATAATTTTTTTTATTTGAATTATAACTGGATTATGTATTACATATTATTTTTTGTCGTAGTTACTCCTGTCTTGTTTTGTTTGAACTTACTTTTAGGTACTTTTTACATCTGTTATATATTTTTATACATGTAAAAGTCTGACGCCGTATATTGAAATAAAATAAATATGTCAACTCATTGTGGAATTATGAGAGTTCAAAGTAGTCAAAAAAATTGTAAAACTGGCAATACATTGTGGTATACAAATTGTAGCTTTCCTAATTGAGTTTGAGAACTGAGAATAGTGTCATTTGAAAGCCCCATACATTTACTTTTTTGTGATATATAACACAAAATATATTCTTGAAAAATTTGGTTTTTGATTATTTCAAAATGCATTTATTTCTAAATTTGCAATATAATGGCTTAACCTATTTAAAAATAATTTTCAAATGATGTTTCCTGAAAAATGTACCAACTGCATGGTCCATTCCAAGATATTGACTTTTTAGGAGTAGTTAACACAAGAATATGACTTCCTATATATTTCATACACACCAATAATACAAATATACTTGACATAAATAAATACATTACTATGTAGTCAAACGGATTATTTAAAAATTAATTAATTGATAAAAAAATTACACCTACGCTATAAATCTTAATACAAATTGTGAAGTTCTCAGTGATGCAATATAGTGATTACTCTTCATGTGGATAAAGTGGACAGTAATGCAGTTTAGTAAACTAAAAGATATAAAAAAAAAAAACTAAATATTTACTTACATGTGTTACTATTTTTCTAGAGATTGATTACTTATACTATTTGTGCGACGTAAAAACTAAATGGGTGTCTAATTTTGAGGGACAACTTTTTTTACTGAGCTGCTCAAAATGGGACACAGTTGCACTAAGTGCGCAATTGAAAATGACAAACGAGTAACAAAAACAGTAATTGAGCAACTATATATCTATATCTAGTGAATGACAGAAAATACCAAGAGACATTTGTCAGTTACATTTTTATTCCTAGATTTACCTTTTTATTTTAAATTGCATGCTTTTTATTTTTTGTGGCATATTTTAATTAAATTTGGCATTATTCTATTTCTCTTTGAAGACTACCTATCTTCTAAATTTCATTAAAATCTGTGATGGTGATGCCAAAAGTGTGTTGATCTGACGTGGAATAAGTCTTAAGTATTTTATGTTATGATTTTTTTTTGACACAATTGGATGTCGGGGACTGGATTTTTTACTTACTAGAAGTGTAGATGTCAAACATATTTTGAACTACTACAGCAGTGCTACTCTTGACACTCAATTCGATCCTAATCCAATGCCAATACGATTCCAATCTCAATCTCAATTCCAACTTCAAAACCGTACTCTTGAACCCAATCCCGCTCGATCAAAATCGTAATTGAGATTGGCGTTCCAAAGCGCGGGATCGTGTTCGTATCGAGTTTGTTATTGCAATTTTAAAAATATTTTCGCTGCAAATAAGGAATAAATAATTGTTTATATGTCGCGTTTGTATGTAGACTCAAAGAAACTGTAAGGAAGTAAACTTGAAATCCGAGAGTGGGATATTTATATATATTTTTGAAACAAAAAAGTCGAATTTATTTACTAATAATTGTCCTACTTAACAAATATAATAATTTGACGTAGCGATTATATTTAAGGATTATTTTTTTTCTGTAAATGGAACACTAATTTCAAATATCTATTCTGACGTTTCTGCATTTCAGTGTTGCGTTGTTTGTTTCAAGATATTTGATTATAATTATTAAAAACGTAAGTATTATTTTAGTTGCTGATTAATTATAATATCAAAATGAATCGTATAAATATATATTTTAATTAGGTAATTTGTTAACAAAGTTATATGTGAACTCCACGAAGGTGATTTGTAAATAAAGGTAAAACTAGTGTTGAAATTAAATAAAAAAACAAGTCAACTGCATTTTAAACTAATATTTTAATTAATCTTAATTGTAGCAATTAATTTCAAAGCGTCTTTTTTAAAATATTGTTTTTGATAATATACTAGTGTTATATTTATTTTTCTTTCCATCAGCCGTAGTCCACGCATTCAAAGCAGACAGAGCCCACATCTACAAGCTGTGTACGAGGTGGTAGGAGCCCACGTGTACAAGTTAGAAGTCCCCGCAACCAAATGAGACATTCTCGTCTCGCCAGAAAACAGGGTTTGGAACAACAAGAGCGTCTCGTATTAATCAAAGAAAAACCGGCGGAAGCAGATTGCTTAGCAGCGATTGCGTTTTAAATAGCTGCTGAAAAATTGGGGCAGTGTGCCGAATCTTTAAACGAAACTAGTGCTGCCATTCGATCAGGGTCTGTTGAAGTATCAGCAGCCTTGAGGGAGATTGCAAAGGCAATTTGCAGTAGAAAATAGTTTCAGAAAAGAAAAATACTTGTATATTAAGTATAACGTTTCAATGGTTTTTATTTTGTACATAGTATTTTTTTTAAATAAATTAATTGTCAAGTATAAATAGTCAATAAAATTATTATATGTTACACTATTACAATTTTGTTATTATTACAAACCTTGATAATTTACATATTCTATAATATATACAAAAAAAGTCTACAGAGGATTTTGGGTGTAAAATGGCATGAACATGTCACAAATCATGCTGTGATACAGGGGAGACGATGGTCCCGGCTGGGTCATGTTCTGAGAATGCCCAATGATAGTTGGCCAAAAAGAGCACTGTTCTTCCATCCGCAAAGGTTCCGTCGGCCCGAGCGCTCTCTTTCACAATACACTGTTCCTGTGACAACGACATCAGAGATCGATTGGCAAAGAGACGCTCTGAATAGAGGAGGCTGGTTTTTGCCCTGTGCTCCCGAGAGGAGCGTTGAGGGCGATGATATATATTATGTAGGTAATGAAATGTAGTTTCATATTCGCCTATGATGTGAATTCCACAGCTAATTCATGTCTGGCTTGTATACCTCTATGTTAGTCATGAGCTGCATAAACAACTTACAAAGAATTCTAAATAATTTACTCTTGAAACATATCTTTTGATATTCTGAAACACAACTCTAGAAACATTTCTTTTGATATTCTATAATTTGCAATAAATTCTCCATTGCTCATACAAAACGCATTTTGCAAATATCTTGATACTCTGCGCAAGTTATTTCGTTGTCCAATATCGGCTTGATGCGCGTTTTCCAAATTATAAAAAAATAATGCCAAACGAGCCATTTTTTAAAGAAATTTAATTATTATTATTATTATGTAATGACAGTTAGACGATTTCAACACAATCCCACGAAATCGAGTAACTGTCAAAACGACGTCATGAGTACCATTTTTCAAATTTTACACGATTTCACATCTTCAAATCAACACTCGATTTCAATGCAATTTGGCGCTAGCGTCGAATTTCAAGAGTACCATTTTGAAATTTTGCGATTTTGGGATTGGGATCGACTGTCAAGAGTAACACTGCTGATCTTTCAAGAGTGGAAAAATATTGAGTTGTAACATAAAAAATAACTAACTAACATAACTTTCAAAAATTTCAAGTCATGTGATAAGCATGACACAGAGGAATTAGGAATGTTACCTAGGTTTAAAGAGTACTCTTAACCAAGCCTAAAGTCGATTCATAAGCGTCGAAACTCTGTGTATCATATACAACATACCTACCTAGTTAATACCTATTCAAATAGGTTGACTATGGATGAGTGTGATCAGTTGGAATGATTAATCTGTAGTAGTTCAAAATATGCATTTGTGTCATAATGGGTATAGACTTTATCTTTATTTTATGTCATTAAAATGTCAAGTTGGTTATTGCATTATGAATTAGTTAGATTTTATGTAGCTATTGTTTAATGCAGTAATAGTAATGTGCCTTTATCAATTTTACAGTACAACACCGTCGTTCTTTGTCAGAGACAGTTAGTGGTTTGGTGTTCTGGCCTCACACAGCTCCAAGTGATAAAGCCCGATGTCATTTGATGCATCGGGGAGGTCCCCTTCCCCCGAGACATACTTCAATGCCGTCTCATCCCCACACCACACGCTTCACCCTCAACAAGATAGCGGAAATTATGCTGCTTAAAGATCCACACTACAAGCCGAGGAAGGCTAGCAAAACAGACAGTGAAGGAACTACATTACCTGCTGAGAATAATCCTTTTACAACCTTTGCTCAGTTCAGAGGTGTGAAAAAAATTCTAGGAGGCTCCCCCAGATCATATGCCGCTGGAGTAGGAGACCTATTTTCTTCATGTTTTGAATTACCTTCTCCATTCTTTGGTAACAACACACAGGGATCTAAAGTACCTAACACTGTGGATGAAGTTGATGGTGCATGTAATAAGAAGGTAACCAAGAATTCTTCGGATTCATTGAGTGTCAAACAAACTAGTTCATTACCTGTGACTCCAGTACTGTCTAGACAGAATAGTTTTTCATATCCTGCTGCTGATAAATCTTTACCTATGCAAATTGTATCAGGTGATGGTGTGGGTGAGTGCGTAACTAAATTAGAGATGTTACAGTTAAAACAAGAAAGTTGTAGTGGTTGGAACATTAAAAATGACAACGAATGCAAGTCCAGTTGCAGTAACTGTGTTAATAACTGTAGTGACAATGGATATAATGTTGCGGAGGGCTCACTACAAGCCAACGAGCAAGAAAGTGTTGCGGGGGACCCATCTAGTGACTCTTCTATACATATGCAAAGTGTAGCTTCTCAATCTAATTTTAAGAATCCAAACAATATTATAAAGGCTAAATCTTTATTTGCACATCCATTGTTTAAGAATGTGATGCAAACTGAACAAATGATCAATCCTGAAATGGGCTTAGTGAAAGGAAATGCATCATCATTTAAAGAAAATACAAGTGACGATCATGATCCCAATACAGTAAAAGCTAATCCAGTGTTACTGCAAAAAAGTAGTTCAAGTATAGAATTATCTAATGATAGTACATGTTGTTCTAATCTTATGAGTATTAAACGAAATGCAAGTTCTATTCCTAGACGGGGTTCTTGTGAGAGTGGCATCTTTTCTGTAGTGAATGAAGATTTTTCTTCCCCTAATTGTATAGTAGACTGTTATAATCCTAACTCAGTATGTCCTTGTATTTTAAAATTTTGTTGCCATTGTAAATGTCCACAAACTGACAAGTGCCTTTTCACACTGAGTCCTAATGCATGTAGCACAGATAGTAACAGTGATAAAGATTGCGATGACAAGAGTGGAAAGCAACCAGACGACAGTCCATATACTGCTGAAGGTGGCATCAGGGAATCATGCCAAGTGTGCACATCAAGCAACATCCAAAGTCACAAGTCTTGCAAAAATCACAATTCAAAGTTAGATGAGGGGTGCGATAACAAGAGATACGAAACTAATGAAGAACAAAGCAATAATAAAAATACAAATGAAAGTAAAACAGGTTGTGAAAATAATTTATCATTATGTCATAGTTGTTTGGATAACTATTGTCACATATTGCACCACAGGTACTGCTTTAGAAATCTGAGTGTGGAACACGCTCTGGGTTGTAGAACTTTCTCCAGTAGCTCGGCCAACTCTAGCTTATTCCTTCTAGATGATTCTGCTATGTCCACCACTACAGTTAGCTCACTCAGGAGTCTGGATGATTTGGATATAAATCCTTCTTCCTCCAGAGAATATCTAAAGAATGCTAATGAGACAGACATTATTTTTCAGTATGGAAAGCATTCAGGTGATACTGAACAAGTTGATACTAAAGTGTATAACGATTATCAAACCTCTGAACACGATGACTCAGAAACCATATGCGGACAGTGCAATTTGTTTAGATCTTGCCGTAGTAATACAACCCTAAAAGAATGTCATTTGATGAGTCGGTGTTGCATAATGTATCATAAAAATAATATTTGTCCATGTAGGAAGTCATTTAGCGTTGATATAGATGCAAGGAGTGTGGATTTAGGACTAGTGAATCGATTGACAATGGATGAAGAAATTAGCAATTTGATATCTCAACGCAATACTTTGACCAACCAATTATTGTACTCATCCAGCAAACGTACATCAAGTATTTATACAGACAGTTCAGATGATATTTCTTCCATAGCCGGTTCGGACTCCTTGTATTTTGAAGATCGTATCAGTTACTCCGGTATTAACAGTTCCAGGTCAGCTCAAATATCTAAAATAGTGGAATATTTTGAAAGAAAAGGTGCAAACTTTAAACCAACAAACTTTAAGACTAACCTCTCCATTCCATCATCAACCAGATACAAAGTCCCTGGGTCTTCAGGGTTTGGTTCCAAAATAACACCCACTGATATAATATTTAATAAGTCATCTAGAAAGGGAATCCAACCAGAGTTTATGGATGTAAAACGCCATTTAGATAGTGATGTGAGAAATATATCTGATTCACAAAAGGAATATAGCTTTGGTGAAACTGGTCGTAGAATGGCAGAGTTGAGGCATCGTCTGACAAGTCAGGGGAAGTTTGCTGATCTCTGTTTAAATTTTGATGTTGGAGGAAGTGCCAAGAGAGATGAGGGTCCTAGTATACCATCCTGCGCTAGAAAATGTTTATCTCAGCAGAAGTTGATGGTGTGTGAAGGTGCTGTTAAATCTAAGTTACAACTTTTTGATAGAAAAAAGTAATTCAGTTTTGTCACTGGATCTTTATGATCATGTTACTCAGTATTAAATTGTTGTTATAACCTAGTTCATTCAAAGGGAGAAATACTTTATCAAGTTAAGTATTAGTTTGTATACGTTAGATCATCTTATATTAATTATTATTTGCATTTTGTGTTAGTCAAAAAATTACCGATGTACATACATTGCTGAAATTATGGGTATTTATTTCTGCTGAAAAAAGATTTATCACTCATAATATAGTACCTACCGTAATGTAAAATAGTATCTTAAATTTTCCCAATGCCTTCTCAGTGTTTCAATCATCAACATAATATTAAATTACTTACATTTTAATGCATCTTTCAGATATAATGTTTGAACAAGTAATATTTTGTTGTATTATAATAATTATTTGAGAAAAACTATGATCTTTTAATCGCGATTCTGCGTTTTTCACATATATATTTACGTTAAACATAATTCTTATGATAGGTCAATAAGTTGCATAGAGTGAAATGAGTAACATAAAGTCAATTTAATGTAATGTGTTAACATTAAAATAATGTAGAACAGTTAGCAAAATTTTTGTAATGTTAGTTTGAAAATATTTAAATAAAATAATAACATAGATTGTCTGCCTTATTTTGGTCGTGTGAAATATTGGTGTATTGTTGCTGCTATCAATGCAGCTATTTAATTCTTTTTATTAAATTATTTATAATGCTGAGAGAAGGCATCTATTTGTTTTACTAATATTTAAATATATTATAATTTGACGCCAAATATTCTTTTTAGTCATTGTTCTATTTATGTTACATTCTTACTACAACCAATAAGTAGGATTTTGCTTTTATTTATATTTCCTTAAATGGGAAGTATAACTATTATTCTAATTTAAATTGTCAATTTGTATTCTTTTAGACTGGTGCTGCTTGTCCAACCATTTGGTTGAAAGCAGCTTGTATTAATTTATTTTTAATACAAGTTTTGTTATTAGATGTTAAAGAGAAAATAAATTTTATTTACTTTAGCCCGTAGGTTATTTTTTTTATTACAATGAGAATAGAATATTATACAATGACCTACATTAGTATTTCCCAAACTATGAGTCGCGACCTACCAGTGGGTCGTGAACGAATATTGAGTGGGCCCTAATGAATGATTCGCTACTGTATAAGACACAAATAAAAAAATGAGCAATGTTTCAAGAAAATAAGCTAAAAGGTGGGTCCCAAGATTGTAAATTTTTCTTATATGGGTCGGAGCCCAGTCGACTTTGGGAACCACTGACCTACATAGTTGGAGAAAGAACATGAAGTATATATGTATGTCTAAGATGGTTGTCATCTTTATAATTTTCTATTCTTATTGATTTGTATTATGGGATGGCCTAAAATTGACTGTGCAATAAATTATATAATATTTGAGACTAATTTAGGTTAATTAATATATTTATAGTGTTAAATGATGAGCTCGTCGGTAGCCTGGAGGTAGAGTCTCGGCCTCTTGAACAAGGGGTCCGCGGTTCGATCTCAGGTGCCGGCAAACTCCCCTTTCACGACACAAGCTTTTAGCTTACTGTGGAAGGTGTATAAAGTTGTATTTGGGTTTATAACAAAACCCAGATATATCTTTTTTTTTAAAAAAAAAAAAAATTACTTGGAAAATTTGCTACTAGTTTCGATGGAATGTATTTGGTTTATATTTATATATTTTTTGTTGTGTGTGCTTGAGGTAGAGTGTTAATCGGGTATTATATTTTGTGTTTTTAATATATACATGGTGCGGCAGAAAAGTAATGAGACTGGCAACACTCAAGCGATCTGGCAATGCTGCGCTATTGTCTTTGATAGAGCATGTGTAGCAATATCCGCCCATCGCTCAGTGCAAGTTTCAACTCATTCCGTTAACTATGAGATTTTTGGGACTGCTATTAGTGAAGTTGTGTTTTGATTGTGCGTCACAGAAAATGGAACGACGGAATTTGGAGCAACATTGTACCACTAAATTTTATGTTATGCTTGAGAAATTGGCAAGTGTTACATTTGAAAAGTTAAAACAGGTCTATGGCGAACATTCTTTATTCCGAGCTTGAGTTTTTCGCTGGCACAAATCATTTTTGGAAGCCAGAGAACATGTCAAAGATAAAAACCTTTAAAAGAGGTCTTCAACTCCGAAAACCGATGAAAACATTGAACGTGTGAACACTCTTGTGAGATTAGACCGCCACTTTACATAAAGAATGTTGACTCAATAATTAAAGTTGAACCAAATTACCATTCATCAAATTTTGGCTGAACATTTGCAAATGCGAAAGGTATGTGCCAAAATGGTGCCGAAAAACCTCAGAATTGAACAGAAGGATTTCTCAAGATTTTCGACCTCAAAAGACATCCTTGTGGATCTTTAGTCCCTTTTTTCAACTGACCTTAGTTTCTGTGACTTTTTTGTTTTCTTTTAACTGAAAAATGTCATCAAAGAACGTCATTTCGGGACTTTAAAAAACATTCAAATGAGTGTAACGGACATGCTGAAGACCACACCGGTTGAAGACTTCCAGCGCAGCTACCAACAGTGGGAACAACGTCTCCATCAGTGTGTAGCTGCCCAAAAAAACTATTTTGAAGGAGATAATACTGATGTTTGAAAAAAATAAATACTTTGGTAAATAAAAAATCAGTCTCATTACTTTTCTGCCGCACCGTGTATATATTTCCTTGATAATTGTGTCCACGCTTCTAACTAATTTCTTTTACATCAATTTCATTTGGAAAGTAGTTTTGTATTTTCGTCACAGTCTTATAACCTTCCAGCAGCTCTTGCGAAGCGTTTATATATAGTCATATGACTGCATCTCTCAGTATTTTCATTTTATTTGTAAACATGTTGCATTATTATGATGAATATGATTTTCATTGTGAATATACATACGTATTGATTATTTGTAATGTAAACATTCCGTCCTGAAGTAAATTTCCTAAGTGTTATTATTGTACAGTGCAGTATTGTAAGTTGCGTCCCATTGTGCTAATATTGTAATATTACATCTCACCATCCACCACGGAAGTATACTATTCTATGTCTACCTAATACATCCATATATATATGTGTTAGCTAATATTATGTATATACCTACATTATAATGGCCAAATATACTATTGTTTTGACAAGTTGATATTTTGATCAGGGTTTGTTAAGTCTTTCATATTATTAGGGAGTTCTTTTCTCAATACAAACTACTGTGTCTTAATAATTTCTGGTTAATTTTGTTCTATTTGTCTTTAACAGACTATGGATAAGTATTTCCATAGAAGATTAGAGTATTGGTAATGTTGGATGTACCTGAAATATAATAGTGTTTGTCATTATTGATGGAGAATTAAAGTAAATTTGTTTCCTAATATTAACCCATATTGTTATTGTTTAACACGTAAGTTGCGTAAAAAACCTAATTCTAAATATACACTTACTTGTACTATGATTTTAAACATTTTTAATAATAATTATATTGAATCAATCAATTATGGGTAGTCTATGTGTAGTTATATGTAATACATATAGGTATATCATATGGACAAAGGAATAAAATCAGAGGTTAGAATGTAAACAGTATTGTGTTGTATTATATAAAATAATAATATTAGTAGCAGTTATATATATATATTGTATACATACATATTGATTTAATATTATAATAAGTACATATGATTACTAATATTAATTAATTAGATTGTATTAGAAAGATACACCATATTTTTGTCTTATAAATAAATTCAATATTATTGTTGGTTTTGTATATCTTAGATATCACAAAATATATACATGCATAAATATTATAGGTAAACCTAATTTATGAGTTTCATTACTCCTGTAGCCTTTCTGTCCTATGTATAAATGGTATTCAATAAAATTAACTAAATTTTTAATCCTTTTTGAGATAATGAATGTTCAAGTTTTTCTTTATTGTCCATTCATGAAGAAAAGTGAAAAATAAAACTAATAAGTAGATATTTAACTTATGTACAAGGTAGGTTATAGAAAAGTATGTCTCATGCACTAAATTATGGAGATACGTAAAATAATAATGTGTGAGGCAGTGACAAATCATTACTTTCAAAAAGCAAAAACGACGAGTGTCACATTTTTTTTAATTTTCATTCTGCATAATTATGAAAATAAAAGGAGGAAACATGCTAAATAATTTTCAATTCAGAAAAGAAAGTGGATAATATTAACAAACATCTGTGATAATTCTGAGATAATATTCAATTTAAGGTCGTAAATGCTTTTGAAAATTGATCAAATTTCTTATCCAATCAAGTTTCAAATTCATAGGGTGTCAGCGCTGAAATTTAAAAATGTTGTTTTATTGTATGGGCATACTCAGTTAAATAGTAGGTAAGTTGATAAACTTAGTATTGAAGTGGGAAGCTGTCCCCATCCCTAGAACTGGATATAATGTAGTTCTAAAATTATGCAAAACGAGAATGTAGTGAAACGTTTTGAATTCTTGTAAAAAAAATGAAAATTTGTCAATGCAACAGAGGGTATAAATTTTTCATTTATAGCAAATCACTGAAAGCTGAATATGAATAAAGTGGTTAAAGATGAATGAAAGTGGAATAAATGCTATGGAGATGCGATCTCTGAGAAGAATGGTTGCTTGAATTTTGTGCGATAGAAAGAAGAATGTGCAATTGTGAGAGGAGTGATGTGTAAATAAGTTGCGATGATTTGGAGCAAATGGATTATGAAAGGATCCCCCCCCCTTATAATAAAATCTTGGGTACGCCCTTGTAGTATTATAAAATGGAATGGAATAATTTACTTATCTATTATATAATAGTGTTGTTCATTATGTTATTGGAGTTATCTTATGATAGCTGGTAGGTATATGGCTCAAGTATTCCGATAAAAGTCCTATCATTTTGAAAGAAAGTAATCTATAGTAGGGGAACCTGTTGTACCTAGGACAGTTTTTTAGATATATATTTTTCATTGTGATTTGACGTACAGCACACAAATCATAATTGCATATTTTGAAAGGTCAATTATTTGGGTACTCACCACCAAAATATCAGAAATGTATATTTCATACTTAATACATAGATTTTAAAGTTAAAAAAAATGGTAATTGAGGCCAAGGTACAACATACCCAATGTACCTTGGCCATCACTACGGTGTACCTAGGACACATTGAAAATTTGGAGGTAATTTAAGTAAATTATTAACTTTTCTTAACCAAAATCGTTTTAATCGGTCTATTCTATCTTACAAAGCATAGAAAATTAATTATTTTGGAAGGAGATTTCGAGCCACCCTCTACTGGATCGGTTCAAATCGTCCAACTTCGGCCTTCTGTGGGTTACCTATGGGATCTCTTTTAGCACTGGTAAAAATAAATTTTAAAAAAATGCATTTTAAGTGAATTTTATTTTAAACCAACAATTATAATAATATATTATTCGATTGATTTAGTAGAAATCCCAGTACTTTTGTATCTCTGGAACATAAAAAATCTCTCTGTTCTTATTAACTTTTTGCGGGGTTTTAATTTTTTCTATAATGTCACTTATAAGGTACAGATTCAAATCCTCTTTTTCAGGCCATTTCCAGTTTTTAAGTGATTTTTGCATTGATTTCAGCAATACACCTTTTTCACATATTGATTCTACCTATCCGACAAAGTAGGAACCTTCATATAAAAATATTACATAGTCTCCAATATTGTAATTTTCTTCATTAACATGTTCAACCTGTAGGTTCTCATCTTCGCTGTTATTGTCGGAGGCAGTCGGAGGTACCTTCAGATGTGTCACTCGTTGAATAGTTGTTAGAATCTTCACTAGTTTCTGTTTCGGATAGAATTCTTTTTTTTATCTTTTTTGCATTATTTCTGGTGTATCGGTCAAAATTCTGGATCTTCCTTTTTGTCTTCCTTTTCGTGTTTCTTTACGAGGTTCCGCTTTTGGGTGAGGGCGTATTATAGCCGGCGATATCAAAGTTGGTGATTGTCCATGTATAACTTCGAAACCTGACGCAGTCGGCTGACTAACAGGCACCTGATCAATTCTGGTGGGAGAATTTTCAGTAAGTGGACGATCAGAATAGGATGCGGGGATAAAATCGGCATCTGTGTAGATGTTTTCATTCAAAGGATGGAAACCAGTTGAACTAAAACCTTTACAAATATCGTTTGGTGTGAAGGCAAGAGGAAAAGCTTTTCCCACCAAGCCAGCAATATCATATATAGTTAATGGTTTTCCCACATGACCTGGAGACATTAGTAACTCGTTAGCCGCTGTATTAAAATAAGTCTTGAAAGGCCCAAAAACTGACTTGTCTAATGGTTGCATATGATTACTAGTATGTGGATGTAGAGTAATAAGCTTTACACCATTATCTTTGGCTATTTGTATTGCGGGTACCGATATATGACTTTCATGATTGTCCATTATGAGAATGACTGGCTGTTCTTTGGTAGGCTTTGCATATTTGATAAAATGCTGGAGGAATTTCACAAACATGGACTCGTTTGACCAACCGGATGGATTGGCACCTCCAATACTGCCTTCAGGAGCTCCAGTTATCATAAAATCTTTAAAGTTTACACGAGGGAATATCAGCATGGGTGGAATAAAACCACCACCTGCATTAATAGCCGCTATCATTGTAACCGTCGTTCCTCTTTCAGCGCTAGTCATTGACCCAACTTGCTTCGTGCCAAGAGGTGCTAATATCTTTGGAGGAACATGGACAGTGGACAATCCTGTTTCGTCTAAATTCCAGATATCAGTCGCTTTTATGTCAGAGGGACATTGAGAAAGGACTTTCTTAAAATTGTCGTATGTTAAACTCACAGTATGTTTGTTAAACGCCGAAAAGCGAGCCAAACTAGTAGCTTCAGGCTTTCTTAAAGACAATTCGTTTTGGTATCGCTTCCTAAATAATCGCAGCCAATAATCTCCAGCCATTTTGTTTGTATCCCAGCTCTTAGGGTACTTTTTTCCATTCGCTTTTGCAAATTGGTAAGCAAGTACTTTCACGTCTTTTAGAGTCAATCCAAATTGCAAGTGTGCTGCGTCTTTAATATAGTCAACCAGACTTTGCTCTGCGGTGCGATCAAAAACTTGATTAACTGCAAGGTTTTCGTGTAACTTGCTTACATCATTACCTATTTCCAAACAGTGCTTTAAATGACGACGCAAAGTTCTTGGTAATCCAAAATGTTTGGAAGCACCGAAAGTGGTGAATTTTTTCTCTCTAATCATTTTAATGGCATTTGTCAGATCATTCACATTAATAAGCGTCCTTGTCTTCTTCTCTTTACTTCTAGGCATGATTTCTGAAATAATAAAGATATTTGATCAGGAACATATTGCATGAGTGTGAAATAATTTAATAAAATATTCTAATAGGCCAAAGTACAACATCCAGGTTGTACCTTGGCCAGTGGCCAAGGTACAACTGATCGACAGTGGCAAAGGTACAACACTACTCCAACTTCAACAAAACGATGGATTTTAAATAGTTTTGAGGTTACTTATCTCGTAAGTTTTTTATTGTTTGGACACTTGTAATATAAAAGAACACATAGCATATAAAAAGTAATTGACTAATATAAAACATTTAAAACTATCAGACTTCAAAATATATTAGAAATACTTACTTTTTTCGGCGAAAAAAGTTTTAACCTCGGTGACAGCAAACACTGGCTTAAGCGAGATTTTAAAATGTAAAAAAACGGATTGTACTCCGGGTTCAAAAATTGGACACTCACGGCGTTAGTAGTCCGTTAGTCCGTCCGGGGTAGGATGTTTGTCGACCTCCACGTGGTCTACCCCGGGTTTAAGCAGACAGACAAACGATTGGTGCTGCAACACAGCAATAAGGCGCTATAAAGAAGAAAAAGCTAAAGAAGAAACGGAAGACCCTAAATATGAGATACAAGAAGAAAGCTACAAGAAGTTATAATAATAACAGTCCTTCTCAGGGCTATTTGACTCGCAACATAGAAAATTGTTTGAATATTTGTCATTTTAATATAGAGGGAATATCCCTGCCCAAATGCGAGTTGCTAGCGCGCTTGCTGAGTAAACATAATGTAGATGTATTAGCAATTCAAGAGACACATACAAAGGACGATGAGGACCTAAACAGGAGAGGACATATACCTGGGTTCTCCCTTGTGGCAGCCGTACACAGCGACGTGTATGGTATAGCCACCTATGTTAGATCCAACCTAGACAAAATTAACGTCCTAAATTGTAGCACTGATCACAACATATTCTCCATCACTATCGAAGTGGACCAAATCAAGATAACTAATGTATACAAACCACCAAACGATATATGGCCTACACCTCCTCTCCCGCCCTACGAACATCCAGCAGTGTACGTGGGAGATTTCAACAGCCACCACGAAACATGGGGGTACGACCGATCGGATCGTAACGGGGACATCATTAGCGAGTGGGCGCAGCTGAATGAAATAGACCTTTTATATTGTGCTAAAGACAAGGGAACCTTCCGCTCAGCTCGCTGGAGGAAGGATTATACACCTGACCTTAGTTTTGTGACGAGTCCAAACACAAATATTAACGATAAAGCCACGCGCATTGTGTTGGATGATTTCCCCCATTCGCAACATCGCCCTGTTATAGTCAGTTACGGTATTCGCGTCCCTCTTACTTCCACAATTCCTCTACCTAGGTGGAATTTTAAAAAGGCTAAATGGGAATGCTTTGCAAGAGACCTAGATCATGTCATAAAATACATACCTTGCCAAATAAACTGCTATGATAGATTTGTGGGAGCAGTCATATCAACGGCAAAAAAGCATATCCCGCGAGGTTACCGTAAGGAATACATACCGGCCTGGAATGAAACCTGCGAAGATCTGTTTAAAAGGTACCAAGAAACCCACGATGGAACGGTTGCTGATGCACTCTTAGAGGCCCTAAATCACGGACGTCAGGAAAGATGGAATGAGTGTTTGAAAAACATGGATTTCCGCCATTCCAGCCGAAAGGCCTGGACCACACTACGGAAACTGGGAGCTGCTCCACCTAAACTCCCAAGTCTATCATCAGCTACATTGGTTACCGCAGATGACATCGTTCAGCACATGGTGTCGACCTCCAGAATCTCTGTTAGTAAAGAGCGGGTTAGAGAGATCAACTATGACCTAAAAAATCATAAATTCAAAACATCGGACAACAACAACTTTTCCAGGGATTTCTCGCTTACGGAACTGGAATTAGCGCTAAAAAATATAAAATACGGAAAAGCGGCTGGTATGGATGAAATTTATCCTGAATTTATTAGAAACATGGGCCCCAGTGCTAAGGAATGGTTGCTAAAACTTATGAATGAAATAATGAGATCAAGTAAACTCCCAAAGATTTGGAAACACTCTAGAATTATTGCTATCCTCAAGCCAGGTAAAGACGGAAGTAATCCAGGCCACTACAGACCTATCTCTCTGCTATGTGTTCCCTACAAACTTTTGGAGAGACTCTTACTACAGCGAATTGGCCCATCCATAGACACAGTTGTCCCAATCGAACAGGCGGGTTTTCGTGCTGGCAGAGACTGCAGCGAACAAGTGCTTGCTCTGACCAGCAGTATAGAAGCGGGCTTTCAGAGAGGACTAAAATTCTCGGCAGCCTTTGTGGACCTTTCGGCAGCTTATGATACCGTATGGCGTAATGGTCTTCTGGTAAAGCTCGCTAAAACCATACCATGCCGTAGAGTTCTGAACCTCTTGGATAACATGTTGGCATGCAGATACATAAGAGTCTCATTAGATGGAAAAGTGAGTCGCACCAAGGTCCTTAATAATGGTCTACCCCAGGGGTCAGTATTGGCTCCTGTGCTATTTAACCTTTACGTGCATGACATACCCAGAACAGAGTCAACCATGTTCCAGTATGCAGATGATATTGCCCTCTTGGCTGCGGACAAAGACCTGAACACAGGCGCCCAAAAGTTGGAGCGTGATTTGGAGAGGCTCTCAACGTATTTTAGAGACTGGAGGCTAAAGCCTAATCCTAATAAAACTGAGGTTTCCATCTTCCACCTCAACAACATGCAGTCGAAGACCAAAATTAACGTGCGCTTTGAGGGAGTTCTTTTGAACCAGACCGAATACCCGAAATATCTGGGTGTCACTCTTGATCGTACCCTAGCTTATAGGAAACATATTGACTCACTCTGCGGTAAATTAAAAACTAGAAATAACGTCATCCAGAAGCTGGCGGGGTCAGGATGGGGAGCTAATGCCGAGACACTACGTACTGCGGGACTGGCGCTTGTGTATTCCACCGCAGAATATTGCGCCCCAGTATGGGATGGAAGTGCCCATACTAAGAAAGTGGATATCCGACTCAATACCACAATGAGAACCATTTCCGGATCATTGAAACCCACCCAGTGCCAGTGGCTACCCGTCCTGGCGAACATCGAACCTCCTCACCTTCGTAGAAGTACCTCAACGCTGCGGGAGTGGACGAGGGCGCGCGACAACACCTCTCTCCTTAACACGACCTTAAGAGACATTCCGAATACTAGATTAAAATCAAGAAGGCCGTTCTGGTCCAGAGCACAGGTCCTGGAAAATGGTAACTTCAATGCGGAACAGGCATGGCGGAATGAATGGGATAGTAAAAACACAAAAAATAAATACTTAGTAACAGACCCAACCAAAAGACTTGATGGTTTTACGTTGGACCGTAGGGAGTGGGTGAGATTGAACCGCATTAGAACGGACTGCAGCAGAAGCGCAGCGGAGCGCCATAAATGGGGGTACATTGCTGACCCTAGCTGCGATTGCGGGGCAACATCACAAACCACGCAACATATTGTTGCTGATTGCCCTATTTATAGGTTCCACGGTGTGATGGAAGGTTTTAGTAATCTGACAACCGAAGCCAGAATTTGGCTGAGGGATACAAGAGTCATTTTATAAATTTTAAATATTTTGTGATTGTATTTTATTTTACAATTTTATCTTTCTGACATGTTTTTTTTTTTTTTTTTTTTTTTTTTTTTTTTTTTTTTTTTTTTTTACAATTTTATTTTTTTTATGATTTTTGTTTTTAGTGATTTTTATGATTTATAGCGCCTGACATGCCATACGATTATATATATATAGTAGTCCGTTCCTTTGTCGTTTCGCACGCTAAGTTGTCAAACGGTCAAACAACCATCGATTGCTAAATAGTAAATACCGACTTTACTGCGCTGTTCCTTCATACGATTCATTATTTTCGAGACCGTTCCCCGACATTAGCGATATCTGGCGGCCGTGGATAGAACTGATTTTGATTGTTATTCTATGACTCAAAACAAAGTTGAACTGTCAAAACAAATTGAAACTTGCATGCGACGTTTGAAGAAGTGCCCGGTATAAAACTTGCAAATAATCGTGTATTTTTATATAATCGAGATATCAGTGTATCTGGAGATAGCGCAAAAAAAAGTTTCTCATGAAAACCTGTCGTTTCCGGCAAAAATAAAATCTAGTTCTAATTATAGCACACGACTTACTATTCTTTCTTACTTAATGTGAGGTACCGCTAATTTCATTATATTATAATATCTTTTCAGAATCACAAGTGAGTTAGTGTCAATAATTTTTCAGAATTTATTGTTATCATATACAAGTCACTTTGTCGTGTTAATCTATTTAACAAAATGACTTCTTTGGCAGATGGTGGTCATATGAATATTACAATGTAGGTGACTTGACCCAAGGATTAAATATATATAGGAAGGCACATTAAGGGTTACACCCTCCCACACCCATGAATGTCAGTTCCTGTGTCATCCATACTCTTCTAGCAAATTCTTTCTAAGGGCTCATGGATCGCCTGAAGGACCCCCCCTGACGTAATCCTTCCTGAAATATAGGAAGGCAGTGGGACATCATCGGAATTGAGACAATGCTAATGGTCTTTTCTCAATTTTCAACTCTTACTAATACTTATTAATTTAATGTTCCAGAGCAAGTTTAAAACAAATAAATTACAAACAAAAACAGTTTTAAAGCAAACAAGGCGACTGCACCAAAAACATAGATGCTTGTCAAAATTCTTTACAAATATCTATACACCAATCACTTACAAGTGTAGTATATTGTAGCGCGCATAGGGAGTTCAAAGTAGCACCTATGTAAAGTTTCAAATCAAATATTTATTTAAATTGTCTTAAGCAGTATTCAATTTTGTGAAACGTCTTTAACCATTTTTATTTGATGATAGATGTAGAAAAAAATTGTTTATATTTTCTTTTGTCCATAACACTAATTAAATGATTATTCTTAATAAATAAATATCAATAGCATTGAAGTGTTTTTATGATAAATCTCCACCACCAACAGTCACCTCTAAAGATTATTTTAAAATATATATAACTACAATACTCTGTAAAATGACTGACTATTAAATTTGTCTAATTCATTGTATAAGCATTCTTATGGGTACTATTCTATCAATGACTAGGAGCATTAAATTAATCAAACTGTAAAGTATATCACTATCTTCTCAAAGAGCTCATGGTGATCGTAAATAAATCATCATTGATGCCTTGTCTTACCCCAATGTATTAGTACTTACTTTGTTTTCTATTTTGTGTATAGAATTGTAGCTATGTCAGACAGTTAGGCAGAGTTATATAAAATTGTATTCAGGTCAGACACTTTTTTCAGCTAAATACACATTTGCTAATTCATTTATTGATTACACTGACAGTATCTGAATAACTTTAAACAATATGGTAATGTATAGTAATTTAATAATTCCATTGTAGCCTGGCGGTAGAGTCTCGGCCTCAAGCACAAGAGGTGCGTAATTCGATTCCAGGTGCCAGCAATACCCCATTTCACGACACAAGCTTTTAGCTTATGGTGAAAGGTGTATAACAAGGGTGGCCAACACGCAGGCCACATACGGCCTGTTGGGTGTCTACGTGCGGCCCGCGAAGCATTCCTCACTATTTTTTTTGAAAACAGTCGGTATAAGTATCCGTTACTTTTTTGAAAGAGGTACTATTTTGAGAAAATATTCTTAAAGAAAACCGAGGAGTTTTGAAACATTTCAAATTCCTATACCATTTTGAAAACTTGGCGACGGGGGGGTAGAAATTTAAGGTGAAGTAAAATTATAAAATGTTCCATATATGGAGTAAATTGTTGTATGGCCCGGTAGAAAATCTCAATTCTGAAATTTGGCCCAGCTGCTGAAAAGGTTGGCCACCTATGGTGTATGAGATTGTATTTTGGTTTATAACAAAAACCTAGATATATCTAATCTAAAAAAATCTAATATTTTTTTAATTTTATTAACTTATAACATCCTTAAATAATTTAATCACACATCTGAAGTAAAAACAGTTTATTACATATCTTAACAGTCTGTACGGGATATTCTCACTCAATTTTTAAGAGAAAACGCCAAACCAAACAACATCTAGGTTAATAATAGGTCATACTAGATATAATAATGTACAAATTGGAAGAAAAAAAAACATTATAATCATATGAGCATTTATTTTAAACAGTAAATAGCTTATAAAAAATTTACATAAAATTATACTATGACAATTTAAAAATATAACTATTCAAAATATAACAATTTAAAAATATAACTATTAAACACCAGTGCCCCGTTCCACCATTATACTTTCCAACTCTGCATTTTGCACTATGCAATTCATCGGCTTGTTTCCGTTCCACCATTACATCTTTTTGCAAAGTAGGAATTGCAAAGCGCAAAGTGAAAAGAAGACGCCATTCGCAAAGTAAATAGGCAGTTCTGTTCCACCATTACTACTTTTCATAAAAAACTTTGCCAACATAGCAAACGAATATTTTGACATTTCAAATATGCGATTCGTCGTGTTGTGAAAGTAGACGTTGGTTTATATTATAGGTGTTTTAAGTAAATTTGTTATACAATGTGGCGAAAAATATTATTACAAAGGGATGTGGAAGACGGAGTTGTGAGATTTTATAAAAAAAGGATTAATTTCCAAGATATTTTGCCCACGCAGTTCCTGGAATATTTTAGAATAAGTAGCACTCAGTGTGAATATGTTTTGAGAAAGTACACGAATTTGGAATGTATACGTCTTATTTGTCTTAATAATTTTAATTATGACTGGAAATTGTTATGGAGATTATTTTGTGATAAAAGTATTGAGTTGGTTATATGCCAGTCTTTCAGTGACCTTGGAAAAGAATGGGAGAATTGAAATTGGACGAAAGGAAATTGGAATATAAGTGTGTATAAAAAAGTTTTTTTTTAAATATATCTACAGTGACTGTAGGATATACTTAACATAAGTGTTTTATTTTAAGTTATCCTAAAAATGTTTATAATTATGTAAAAAATATAAAATATATCCTTTCCTTTATGCGCAAAGCTATGTCTCAATCATAAAATAGATCTCATGAATAGTATCTTTTTGCAAAGTAGGAATTGCAAAGCGCAAAGTGAAAAGAAGACGCCATTCGCAAAGTAAATAGGCAGTTCTGTTCCACCATTACTACTTTTCATAAAAAACTTTGCCAACATAGCAAACGAATATTTTGACATTTCAAATATGCGATTCGTCGTGTTGTGAAAGTAGACGTTGGTTTATATTATAGGTGTTTTAAGTAAATTTGTTATACAATGTGGCGAAAAATATTATTACAAAGGGATGTGGAAGACGGAGTTGTGAGATTTTATAAAAAAAGGATTAATTTCCAAGATATTTTGCCCACGCAGTTCCTGGAATATTTTAGAATAAGTAGCACTCAGTGTGAATATGTTTTGAGAAAGTACACGAATTTGGAATGTATACGTCTTATTTGTCTTAATAATTTTAATTATGACTGGAAATTGTTATGGAGATTATTTTGTGATAAAAGTATTGAGTTGGTTATATGCCAGTCTTTCAGTGACCTTGGAAAAGAAGGGGAGAATTGAAATTGGACGAAAGGAAATTGGAATATAAGTGTGTATAAAAAAGTTTTTTTTTAAATATATCCACAGTGACTGTAGGATATACTTAACATAAGTGTTTTATTTTAAGTTATCCTAAAAATGTTTATAATTATGTAAAAAATATAAAATATATCCTTTCCTTTATGCGCAAAGCTATGTCTCAATCATAAAATAGATCTCATGAATAGTATGTTATATGATAACATAATATCATGTAATAACTATAATCTCATCGACGTTCGTAACCTAGAAAATAATATCTAGAATTCATAATATTTTTTAATTTAGTCGACACTAAGTGAACTCTATCTGCTGTTACAAACATTAAATTATACGGCTTACTTGGCTGACAATGTTGGACTACTTTATAGTAAACATATTCCACTAATACTGAGACTCCCAACAACATCGGAAGTGGCAAAATCACTACATTAGTAGTAAAAACACAATGTCAACAGAAAATTTAAAGGTATGTATTCAAGATCTTAGGTATTTTTTTTTAATAATAGATCAGTAGTAGATTTGCTATTACGATGCCCGTCTACCATTTGGGAGGTCTTGGGCTTGGTTCCCGGCAAATGTAAAAAATTTCACCAGTAATTTCTATATTAATTAAGATAACATCCATACATACATACCATCACGTCGCTTCCCTTGCAGGGTAGGCAGAAAGGATCGAGCGCCACTTCCTTCTATCCTTACATACATCTTTCGCTTCCGTCACTGTCATACAATTCCTCATGCATGCTCTCCTGTTCAATGTGCTCAACACGTGACCGTCCTGTAGGATTTGATTTAAATGATCTTGCCATTTAATTCTCGGACGTCCACGTCTCCGAGCACCATTCCTCTCAGCCCAATGTATCTTCTTGGTCATTCTGTCCTCATTCATTCTTTCCACGTGCCCAAACCATCTTAACTTATTTACATTCATCCTTGTAACCACACCAACTTTCATTCCACATTCCTTTCGTATATCACTGTTACGCACACAATCTCTCAGAATTTTACCACACATCCTTCTCAACGATCTCATTTCTACTGCATTTATGCCACTTTCATCCTTCTTTAACCATGTCGGACAACAGAGGCTAACGCACTTGCCTTTGAGTTACGAGGTCCCGGGTTCGATTCCCGGCCAGGGCAAAATGAAGAATGACCTTTTTCAAATTGTCCAGGGCCTGGGTGTTACATGTATATGTGTTCAGTGCATTGTATATATGTATATCGTCGCGTTTGTACCCATAATACAAGATTCATATCTTAGTTTGGGACTAGCTAGATCTGTGTGAATTGTCTATGCATGTTATGTTATGTTAATCATTCATGCCAATATTATGTCGCTATTTTTTTTTATCTATAAAAGTGTTATAAAATGAAATTTTTATAAAATCTTACCTATTAATAGTATTGGATTGCAATATTTTGTTTTTCATGTTTTGGTAATCTCATTTTTGACAAGTCTATTGAATGGTCATAATGTTCTCTTTGGAAATCCACAATAATTTTACCATCAGATTGTTGAGATAATTTTGTAATTACGTTTATAAATTTGATTTGAGTCTCTTCCATCGTGACCTGTAAATTTATAAGATAGTTACAGATTTGACCTCAATGGTTTTAAATTGGAATGTTTCAGTGGAAAATTCTCTCCCTCCATATTATATGGCTGTTAAGTAGATGTAATGCAAATACAGTTTTCTATGTATTTTTACTTGCTTTTTTACTTTTATAATATTCACAGGATCAGACAGTCAATTGTAGAACATGACAACAAAATGTGAATTCAATAAGCGGACCAGCAAAGATCCTTAATTTACCTGGAAGTCTTAAAAAAACATCAAAGTTAAATGAATCATTATCAAACAACACTAATAACAGTACCGAATTGCTAACAATTTTCTTATTCGATTAACCAAAAGATCAATTAAAAGTACTAAATTATGATTAAAATGTATAAAAAAACAAGATGAATAGATTCAAATGAATTTATAAAATAATTATAAATTAATAAAACAAGATTAAAAATCAAATAAAAATAATTAATCATGATTAAATGTATTTAAAACAAATGATATATGATGAATAGATTCAAATGAATGAATAAAATCAAGTCAAAGTAATAAATGTTGGTAAAAATGTTTTTAACACATAAATTAAGATGAATACATTTAGATGAATGAATATAGTAAGATGAAAATCAATTAAAAGTTAAAAAAAAAAATGATAAGGTGTATTTAAAAGAAATAAATAAGATGAATACATTCAAGTGAATGAATAAACAGAATAAGTGAATAAAAAATTAATTAAACGTAATAGATTATGAATAAAACGTATATGTAAAGTAATGCAAAATTTATTTAATGGTTAAGGGTTTGAATATTTACCTGTTTTCTTGTTATTTTCACAGTCATACTACCTTCAATGAGATCCAATTTAGCAACTACAAAGTATTCAGCAAGAGCTTTCTGTACCAGAGGCCAACATTGTTTCAAATGTTTTTCATGATAACTAGGAAATAATGTGGCGAATGCACTTTCATCCAATAGTCTATTGGGTTTATCTTCGGGTTTAAACTTAGAATCACTCATTTCTAATGTGAGAAATAAAATTACCGTAAAATAATAACTTCAATAACAAATCGAGATTGTACTACGCTTATACACCGTATTTGACAGATATTCTTGAAGGATGTTTGACATTTCGATACGTATGTATACCAATGCTAATAGAGCTACTATATCTATGGGTTCCATCTATTTTAGATCTATTTCTATGGGAACGGGTCTCGAAAATAATGAATCGTGTTCCTTCATGCCGCATCCCAAGTGGAGCAGGCAGAGAGAATGGAACGCCATATAAATTTTTCACTACATACTTCTTTCGCCTCCTGTACATTCGTTCGTCGATCTCTTTTACTCAACACACGGCCGTCCTTGAGAATTTGATTTTCGTGATCAAGCCACGTAGTTCTCGGGCGCCTTCTCACAGACAATTAGTATATCCTCTTACTGACGACATTGAAATTTAATATAATAATTTAGTGTGATTGCATGTGTCATGAATTCCCTCCTGCATGGGAGAATTCTAATCCTTCTTTATCTATTGCAGTTTGAAATATCTTTATTTCTCGGATATTTCAGGAGTCCAAGGATTCCTATTTATCCGTTTAGGTGAAAAAATTTAATGTTTAGACTCTCTCTAGTCTAATGCAACTATGCCAGTGTTGGCATCTCTGATCCTACCACGTCAGTGGGCGGGGGACCCGGCTGACATAGCAGATCCCATCTTGAGACCCACACATCCACGAATGTCTTTAAGTGTGAAGCGTTTGTGGCATTTAAAAACACTTCCCCAAACCAGATGGGTCGAGGAGTGTCAACAGTCATACCCAGAATCATTTCCTCTCTTGCATCCATCATCAAAGGACATTCCCAAAGGATATGTTCCCCATATTGAGCTCCTGTCCCACATGAGCACCATGGATTTTCGGTCAATGCTAGCTCAAAAAGTTTACCTCGTAACTGGCCATGTCCAGTGATAAGCTGTACAAGAAAAATCTGGACATCTGGAAAGAGCTTGTAAACAAGTCTACCCGTTCCTACAGTTCTCCATCTGTCTTGCCAAACACTCATTGTTCTCTCACGAATCCTGCCGATTGCCCTAGATATATCCCGGTTCCTGTTTCAACAGGTATACCAAGATGTTCCACATATCTTCCAGCCCTGACACCCCGGCGAGCTACATAATCTTAAATTTCGAGATCTGCCGGTAAAACACCAGCAATAACTAGAAGGCCATCACTTGCAGCCGTTCGGTAGGCACCCATTACCGCGAGCAGGGGAAGCCTCTGACCTCTAAGCACAGCAAGGGACACGGTACCCACAGACAACCTGTGTGACCAAACCCGAGCAGCGTATGTAATTTGAGGCACATACGTTCCCCTGTATATAGTCTTCACAGCCCAGTTTAAAATGCCAGATTTGTTTTCCCGCAACAATGTTGTATATCAGTTAATTTATATATTATGTAACCGGTGGGCTTATTACAAACATCTTACAGCCAACCCACAAAACAATTTGAAAATAATAAAACAAATATTTGCAACATAATATACTTTGTATATTTTAATATTTATTTTTATACATCTTACATTACACATATTTAATAAGATACATTGTATTGAACTACAAAATGTGCAAGTAATAGTTATTTAATTTCACTTATTTTATTCTCACTGAATGACTAAAACTCCATTATTAAATTAAAAAAATTATAAGTAAAAAATACTTGAGAGTTTTAAATTTGTTTAATCGACAGTTACACGTGTTTCGACTTACAGGCCCATATTCATACATATGGGCCTGTAACCCGAAACACGTGTAACTGTCGATTAAACAAATTTAAAACTCTTAAAGTATTTTTTACTTATAATTTTTTTAAATTATTTAATTAATTAGTGAATTACAAGAGTACATGAAATAGGAGAACCTGAAAAATAACTTAACTAAACACTGAAGATAGAACTGAAATTAACATTTAGAAAATTAATTCAGGTTTACAAATTTGAATTGAAATCATAGATAATAATTATTATAAAAATATTGATAAAATCTATATATATTACATGCTAAGTGATTTTTGTTTTTCGTATAATTGGATTTTCTCACCTACAGTGTTTGTATGATATATATTACGATATATACACACATAAAAGAAAGTCGGGTTAATTACACCATTTATAACTCAAGAATGGCTGTACCGATTTGAATGATCTCTGATTTGTTAGATTCTTTTCCGCCGGTTAGCTATTAAAATATCTTGCAAACTCACGAGAAGAAAAATTACGAAGAAAATTATTTACGTTATACATTTAAAATTTCAATAAAAAAAAACAATATGGAGAATTATACAAAAATCAAACACCTGTGGTTCTAAAATTTCAATTTTGAAAAAATCAATAAGAATTTTTATTAATTTAAAATGAATAGGTAGATATATACCTAAAAAAAAATTGTACCTACAAATCTGAGTTAAGTATAATTGTTCGACATAAATGAATTTTATTTTTTACACTATACAATGACACACTTGGACAAATACGGGAGTTTGTAAAGAGATTAAAAATATTAAACATTATTTATACCTTCATAGAGAGTAAATGTTCACTTTCTTTTATCTATATTTATTGACATTCATTGATTGTTAGGAGGTAGGAAGTTTACTGGGTCAGCCAGTGTTAAATGAAACTGTTACTACATTTAGAGATAGTGATCCTACTTACAGCCCATCAATTCGAAACTTAAAATATTTTATAAGGCTATTAAAACAATTAGAATGTTGAATTGAATTATACATACATATGTACAAAGCAATAATGTAACAATATTAAAAGAAATTCATTTAATCATACAGAGTTATGACTACATCTACATTATCACTATAACTACACTACACTATTACAACAAAATTATAATTATTTATATGAACAAACACAAAACAGTAATAACAATGATGACTCTTTCATCCATTTCTAATTAAAATTTAACAAGGGCAATTTAACCCTTCTGAAAAAATAAAAACTATGAAAAAATATCAAATTGGAAACAAAAAAAAATCTGGAAAACGCACACTAGCTCAAACAAAACCTGCTGGATCGGGAGTCATCAAATGCATGGTTTGCTTACAGTAATATTAAACTGAGGGATTCATAGTAGCAATTCAAGATCAAATTATCAAAACGAGAAATCATTTAAAAATTTCAAACAAAAGATAAGATTGAAAACGATAACTAGATTATTTAGCCAAACAAATGAAGTACCTAATAGCACATTATTGGAGGCTACTCAGGTTTAACAAGTAGAAACTACATTTGACAACATGACAATGTACTAAAACAAATTCATGCTCACCTTGCGTTACAATAACAAAACTAATATTAAAAATAATACAACACATAGTTTCGGGCTGTTCTACTCAAGCTCAAAATACTAATAGACATAATCATGTCGCAAAAATAAAACATCAAAATTTAGCAACTAAACAATCTTTTAAACTCGCAAAATATAATACCTTATTATAAAAACAACCCAGAACCGGTTTAAGAAAATCAAAATTACAGGTTCAATTATGATAAAACAATAATAACAGATAGACAATTACATCATAATAGACATAGATGTCCCAAATACACTTAATATACAAACAACCGTCGCAGAAAAAATACATAAATATACAGGATTAGCAGGAGAAATAAAAAATATTTGGCATTCTAGGTCCGTTTATATAATACCTTTAGTCATGTCAGCTACAGAGGTAACTCCGAAATCTTGTATAAATAAATAAAAAAATAGATTCACCGGTTAATTGGTACATAAAAATTCAAAAATCTATTATAATAAACACTTAATATTGTTAAAAAGTTTCTGAACATGGATATTTCAAGGACAATGCTGGTATTTTGAAACCTTTGATATCCTATATATTTGGATAAGTGATTTTTTACCGGCATTAGACTGTTAAGTTTTTGTGTGACCATGACTAATTATATGAAGACTTATCTGGTTGTAGAAAGGATATCATGATTAAGGAGAGTCTCGGTGCTTACGAATCGACACAAGGCTGGTTAAGAGTATTCTTTAAGCCCGGGTAATGTTCCCTTCTAGTATTGTGTTTCAACTGAACTTCGATAGAGTGACGAATGTTGGTAAATAAGGTTACATGTGTAAATATTTTACATCTTAAATTCAGCGATGAGGTTCGCCACCCATCCTGAATGTCTTGATTTTGTATTGGCACGAAGAGGACAGCTTGTATGTTTCTTACATGCAGCTGGTCTGCTGGCTACCCCACTTGTAGGATATGCTGTGATGGTATAGTAGTAGTAGTAGTGTTTGGAAAATTATAGTAGGTATATATACAACTTTCAAAAAATACCGAAACATGTGACAAGTATGATATAGAGGAATTGGATTACCCGGTTTCAAAGAGTACTCTTAACCAGCCTTGTGTCGATTCATAAGCATCAAGACTGTATCATGCTATCCTTAAGAAAGTTCACATTGATGTGTCTACCACATACATATGGTATATATTGTACACCTAATCAATTAGGTTGGATCAGTGGTTAACACATTCGCCTTGCAAGCGAGGGGTCATAGGTTCGATTCTCAGTGTGCAAAATAGTAATGTTCATTTTTCTGAGCTAATTCAAGGGTACGAATCATCTATAGTGGTTTAAACTTGATATGAGAGGAGCTATCCCTATGTACATTCTGGAACATTTCATTGGAATTAAATTATAGTATAGGTACTTAAAAAATGAACGCACTGTGGAGGGTCCTGCAATACTTATATTGAAAAAAGGTTTCTCAGGAGGGCAGTCTTACATGGCAAGATCGTGTGACTATAATGACAGTGCCCCAAGACCCACCCAGCAGATAGCAGGAATAAGCAATCCAACCAGACGGAATGATCCTGGCCTTACTTGCACAGATAGCTTAAAAGAGCACCATTTTTCCACGCACGTGAGCCCTAGCAGACTATACACTGTTTCTAAAACATGAAAGAAGAAAAATGGACTCCAGTGCCTCTCCTATAATGTCCACCTAAATTAAAAGGCTCTCATTCAATCATTTCGACACATTCCTTGTGTAGAGCCTCAGTAATTTTTATGTATTGTTACTTTACTCTATGTAACCAACAAATTAAGATTAGAACAGATGAAATGATTAAAACCATATGAAAAGTATAATAATCTGCATAGAGTGCAACCTGTGCATATTATGATCTTAACACTCATAACAAGTATTTTTCACAGTATTTTTTATTATAATCTTTTCTCATGACAGCTAACTTGCAAACACATATTTGACAGTTCGTCGCCTCAGAACAACAAGGTTCTATCTACATAGGGAATAACATATAAGATAGAACCTTGTTGTGACGGATTGTCACCGTCAACCAATCACAGTCCAATATCTTTGGCACATGCGTACTTAAAACCCTCCTGTCGGATGTTCTATACGCCAGTGATATGATAGAACTACTAACGCCGTCGGCCGTGAGTGTCCAATTTTTGAACCCGGAGTACAATCCGTTTTTTTACATTTTAAAATCTCGCCTGGCTTAATGGCGGTATGTGACTAACTTCACATTGAATAGTCGGTAGTGATGTACCGAATACCATAGACAGTAAAATTTAATATCGCGCGAATATTTGAAACGAGCCCAGTGGCCTAGGTACACATAGTGCCAAGGTTCAACAGGTTCCCCTATATCGAATTTTAACCTTTGTACACATGAAATATTTCTACTGCTGATATGTAATGTTTTGAGTTCATCTATACATCTATAGGGGCAAACATTTCTTTTCAGCTGCTGAATATCTAAGGTAAAATATCTAGTTGAAAGGAAGATGCATAATAAATAATACATACAGACAGGTTGCATAAATGTACACATACAGATATTATGATAGCAACGAATTGTGTTTCACAGAAATAAAATATATTCAAAGATCTTCAATTCTGGGATGAGCTAAGTAACCTATCTTGAATTTATTATTCTTTGGCGCCAAGAGGGTGACCTTTGTTCCTTGTATACGGATTTGCCGCTATCTGCCACACTTGCGGGGCATGGCATGATGGTATAAATATAATAGGTGGTTTAAGATATTTCTAATTTATAACCATAGAATTATATTAACTTTAGTACATATAAATCTATGTCCTCAAAGCAGAAAAAAACATATTGGCAAACTTCCTAGTGAAATGTTTAATGGTCTGGCTGGAGAAGTTGATATCATTAACGTTGTAGTTGTGTTATAGTTTGGATAGCGTTTAAGGTTTTCTTCTAGGATCGCATTGGCCTTCAGCTGTAATGATTTATTTATTAGTAAAAAATTAACATTATAAAAATAACACACTCATAAACTGTTGACTCCTGATTTGAAGACCCCAGACAGCAATTAAATGTTGGTATAAGGGGTCAAAAACAATCCTTGGTGATCCTTATAAGAATCGTCTTATTGTCAGTGATAATAATAATAATATATCGGACGAAAATATATATTATATATATTTATTTTATTATTTATATTAAAAAATCAGTTATAGATTTGGCAGCAAACACAATTGGTTTTAGTTTTACTTTATATTTAATTACCTATATATTGACCAGGGTTTCCACTAACAAAGTCGTTGTCAAACTAATAATTTAGATTATCTAAGGAAATAAATATTTATTATTATTGTTTAATGTTACTATTGCGTATGACTCATATACGACCGGTCTCGCGGACTTGGAGTTCGCATCATCAGGTGTTTATCTATACAGAATGAAATAAAACAAATATCAAAGTTCATTAAGATTTACAGTAAAGGTGTAGGGGTAGGTGGAGTCATGTTGATTTCAGGCGTGGATTTCTTGGAATTTGAGACAGGGAATAGCTCTAGTAACGGAGATGAATTAGGAAGATACATAGCTGTACATAATTATGCATACCTACCATCACGCCATCCCTCGTGTGGTAGGCTAAAGGATCGAGCGCCATTTCCTTATAATTATAATGTGCACAATTTTGTATTATTATGTTGTGATTTAAAATACAATTGTTGCCGCAAATAAATTAAATAAATAAAGAATCATCTCTGCTTTTTCTTGGGTATTCATAGGTCAGTTGGAAGATATCGCGCTTCTGCGATGAACTCGCCCATTGCACAAAAAATATTTGTCTAGTTTAAATTGTTTATTTTCATACGTTGTTTTTTTTGTGCAATAATTTTTTTTATTATTATTATTATTCAATATGAGTACAAACTTCATCGCTGTATTTATAATATGCCATCATAAATCATTGACAAACTTATATCATTTTGTGGACATCAATAAATAATATTTAACTTCCGTATAGATCAGAGGTGGCCAACGCGTCAATCACCAAACTATTCCTAGTCGATCGCCAACATTTTTGTAATGGTATGATTTTTACGTAATTTTTCTGATTTTTGTAATTTTATTTTTATATTTCGTTATGAAATCCCCAATCACCAATGCTTTCACTCGAAAATAAATAAATCCATTCGTGTCTTTATTTTTCTGTACTTTGTGGCGTAATAAAATAATAATAAATATATTAATATTTTCTTTAATAAAATTACACTTGGCATAAATTAGGAACGTCGACACAAACGTCAAAACGTCAGCGACTTTCGACTCTCTAATGTCTTATTATTATTATTGTTTTATTGATTTGATGTGCTTTGTATGGCCATACGAGAAATTAAATAAATTTCTAAATATATTTATATTTTCAGACTTGACCTAGGTTTAAGGAGTCTTAGGCCTCACCTACTGAATACGGTATACAGATACGTAGAAAAAAGTCGACCTCTGGGATAATTTCGTTAAAAAAAGTAGCTCCCGACGCGACGTAGGAAAGTTTGGTCACCGCTGATATAGTACTATACTAGACTGACCTAGAAAACCATAATTGGTGAAGGTCATTGAAAAAAAAACTAAACAATATAAATTAAAATGGTCAGTTAACAGTGGATAAATAGATGTGTGTTTGTACAGGTAGATGTAGGTACCTACCTAATCTAAAGGTACATAAGTAGGTAAATATAGTATTATATATACCTATCTGGAAACAAGCGCATGCTCTTTCTGAAGGCACTAGGCAGGTACCTACTCCTAAACGTCAGAATATTACTACTGTACCTAGTAAATTGCGGACTAGTGTGTCTTGGCATGTTCGTGTTATGTGAATTTTCGGTTTCGGATACTTAAAATATCATTATATTTATACCATTCATGGCATATAATGGATCGAATCGTATATTTGAAATAGTTTACATCAGTATTGGGGGATGTTGTCGATAGTAGCAGGGGTTTGAAGGCTATTTTACATAATAATAATCAATACATATTACAGAATGTTGTGGGATGAAGTGAATGTAAGTGATTATATTACTAATCTGATATTTTATTTATTATTTATCTACAAAAACATGTACAAAACTACAATAATGTTACCTAATTATTTATATGTACCTAGTAGGTATCCTTATTCAATGATTAGGTATTGTTTTTATAAAATTAAGAGAACAATTTGTTATTTTGTTACATGTTGGCCTAATGGCTGGTTGTATATTTGTTGCAAGCAGTTTTTTTTACTAGCTAGTATAGATAGATAGAAAAATATGTTTCATTATCTTAATTCAAATATTCGTAGACTCTCAAAACTTCTGTACTTTCTTTGGTAACCTAATATCCCCTTCAAGTAACTAACGATACTGCATAGAGATGAAGGCATATTCCCATTTCTTCCTTTCCTTTTCACACCATATTTTTTGGTGTGTGGCTGCTAAATCTAGATTGCTCCCTTGGGGTGACATTTCTCGCTTTAATACAACATTAAATCCTGTTTGTGCATGTGTGTGTCGTTATGGAGATACATATCTCCAGGTACGGCACGAGGTATGTGGCGGGCGCTGCCCTTTAAAAAAAGACTCACTTTGGACGCATCCCAAAATATTGAAAATAAAAAAAAAAAAACACTATAGACACTAATAAGCTTCGAGCACAATATTGAAATACAAAACGCTGTTATTTATATGATACCGATTTTTTAAAAAATATATTATAGCAGATCTCGGACATCACCTTAAAAATCCTTATTATTTACTTTTATCACACTTTAAAATAATAAATAGTAATTTTGCTGACGGATTTTTTATTATAATTAAAACAATGTCTTATAATCGATATGGTATTTCATGCATATTAAGTTAGAATATTTGTCTTGTGGAATATTTTTAGAATCGAGGTTTGTATGCACTACGCATACCTACTAGGTGGGTTCATTGACCATGATTGCTCCACTGATGTCAGCTGAGTATTTTATTGAATATTATAGAAAATGTTACTGCACCTAGACAGTTCCATAAATATCCTCTGTTCACCTAAATTATATTAATTACCACTATGTAATAATTATGTAGGTATTTATATTTGTTTTAGGATCGGAGCTGGCATAGGCGATTGAATATGGACGACACATATAGATAAAAGGAAATATCATTAGTATTATAATAATGGTCAGACAAACAAAGGAAACGTCTTCAGTTTTAAATGAAAATGTCAAAGAGAAATGTGAGTTCAATCAATACTATCAGTGTAAATATTATTAATTAGGTATAACTAACCTTTACAAAACTACTTAAATTATAAATTTAGGAAACGAGATACATTTTTGAACACTGACAGCTATGCAATGTATGTATTGTTTTTATTAAGTACCCGGTACACTGCCCGGCACTTTTTTCAACTTTTGCAATATTTCTATTGCAATATCATTCAATAGATCGTAGATACCGCATTATATCGTGTTGGTGATTACTATCCAGAGAAAAAATGAAGAACTGGACAGGAGTAAAGATAAATGGAAAAAAGATTGATATGATTCGATTTGATGATAATACTTATAGTCTTGCTCGCAGACACTGAGAATGAGCTGAATGAAGCCGTTGGTAGAATGGAAAATATATGTCAAAATTCAACATGAAAATTAATCAAGACAAAACAAAATGTTGTAAAGGGAGTTGGAAAGGACGAGGCGACTGCGAACATTGTCATAAATGGAGTGAGCATCAAGCAAGTATTCGTGTACTTGGGCAGCAGAATAAATCAGGATGGACGTTCCAAATCTGAAATAGTAAGCAGGGTAAACCAGATAAGAATTGCTTTTAACAAAAAAATCTAAAATATTGGAATCCCCAAACATTGACTTGAGTGTTAGGAAGAACCTGATTAAAGCTTTTGTCTGGAGCATTCTGGTGCATAGTGAAAGCGGGCGGTTAGCTTTCTTCAAGATGTGGTGCTGCAGACGCATGCTGAAGATCCATTGGTCGGAACTTGTCGAAAACGAAGAGGTGTTGATCAGAGTAAGCGAAAGTAGGCAGCTTCATAAAAAAATCAGCTAACAACGAGCCATCTGGATTGACCACAACATCAGGCACCCAGGTTTGCTCATCAACATCGCGGAAGGCAAGACTGAAGGCAGAAATGGTAGAGGCCGACCAAAAGACATCTAAATGGATCAATTGAGAAAGGATATGTGGCACATACGTAGAGTTAAAGAGACTAGCAGAAAATAGAGAGAAATGGAGAAAAAATCCAAACTCGTTGCAGTTAACGAATATTCGTATTCGCGAATATTCGCATATTTCAAAGTATTCGCATTCGCATTCGTATCGCAAAAAAATATGCGAATGTTTTACGAATATTATTTCGGTAATAAAGTATCGAATATTCGGTAAAAGTACCGGAAACATACCCGGTACATTGTAGAAAAAGGTACTGCAAGAAAATATTCTTTAAGAAAATCGAGGAGTTTTGAAATATTTAAAATCCTATACCATTTTGAAAATTCGGCGACGGGGGGGTAGAAATTTTAATGATTGAGCAATATTGTAGAAATCTAAGCGAGTCAATATTCGCTATTCGCATTCGCATTCGCGAATGTCGGCAACAATAATTCGCATTCGCATTCGCGAATATCCAAAATCACACATTCGTTACATCACTATTGCAGACCAATCCAATGAGTTGTAACTCACTATATAGATGAATAAATTTTTATATTCTCTATCCATAAACTCATCATTCACTTGATTATTTATTTATTTATTTAATTCATCATCATAATGGTTAATAGCTTTTGACAAAATTATTATAAAAAAAAACATATGGACATTTTACAGAACACATAAAACGTTATCTATCATAAAATAAATAAGTAAAATACACAAATAAAAGAAAAACTATGCATAATTTGCGTTGAAATTAAACAAACTATTTAATTTAATTGAAGTGGAATAAAAGTGAAGAATGAGGATATCAGGAGAATGAACGGATGCGAGAAGTGTGTTGTGGATAGAATGCGTGTAAATAAGTTACAATGGTTTGGACATGTTGAGCGAATGTAAGATGAAAGAATGACGAATAGGATGTATTTATCTGAAAGAGGGGGTGTGAGGAAGCGCAGACGGTCAAGAACCACGTGGCTTGATCACGTGAATCAAATCCTAAAGGATGGCCGCGTGTTGAGTTAGAGAAATCGGCGTGCATGTATGAGAAACTGGATGAATGTGGAGGAAGCGAAAGAAGTTTGTAAAGATAGATCTATGTGGCGTTCCGTTCTCTCTGCCTACCCCTCCTGGGACACGCCGGCGTGAGGGTATAGATAGATAGATAAATCGTGTTATGATGTAACTTTATGAAGTGGAAAGTGGAGACCTTTTTATTCTTCTTTTTCGTGTTGTAGATCATCGATCTGTTAGTTCGGAAATTGTTGCCCTGTTAAAGACCCTGTCTTCCCATCTTTTTGGTGGTCTTATTCGGGGCCGTGAACCGACTGGTGTTTTTTTTGCAGCTATATGTACGATTCTGTTTTCACCCATTAGATCTACCTACACAGTCTCTCCATAATCGTCTCCTTTTCCTACTCCGTTTTACGATGTTCTCCTTGTTGCATAATATGTGTCTAATCTCAGTTTTTCTTATTCTGTCTCTGAGAGTTTTGCCCGCAATAGCACGTAATGTTTTCATCTCTAATGTTCTTAGTAGATTTTTAGTTCGTACCGTGCCTGCTCCTATTTCGACACCATATACATATCATTATAGGTCTAACACAGGTTTTATTATATTCAGTCTATTCCAGCATGATTTTCTTGTTATGTTAAGTTTCCGAAGTCGTTTAATCCTACTCCTTGCTTGGGCCCGTCCACAGCTCCGTGCAGTCTCCAAAGCTGTTTTTTTCCGATCTATTTTTCTATATCCCGATCGATTTCCGACCGAAAGTGGAGACAATAGATATTAAATTATTAAAGCACATGTTCTTCTTTTCTCTAAATTCAGGTAAACTAGTTTCAAGCATGTATTAGACATATTTCTCAAGATATCTTGATTAAAATAGACGAGAGCTTGATAGTACCTATAGTTTCAGAAAATCGGGAGATTTAGGATTAGAATTTTCTCAATGTACATAAACTTAATCTGTTATTGCGACACAAGCATATTGCTTTCTATTAGGATGTTTGAAATGCATATTGAGTTATCGCAAATCCAGATCAATGTAGGTATATATTTTCCCAGGAAGTTTCTATGATATTAATTGCACGTAGAGTACGTATATTTTTGTTACAATTCTTTCAGTTCAATGCACCTTTTGCTGATTACAATAACAAATGCAAATAATAATAAATCAGTTCAAAGTGATTATTTATTTTTGTACCTCTTATCGTTTGCTTGTAGGTTATCGCACTGTTTGTAACTATTTGTAGGTACATACGTTATTCATTTATTGGTAAATTATTAGGTATTTCTATTTAAACTAATTTGTAGATACATAGGTAGGTCTTCTTCTACTTATGGGTAATACCCGTCATATTCATATCTCAAGGCCTCGTAGCCATGAAATCGTGTCGTCTGACCCTAAACTTATTGCTTGCAACCCGTCATCGTATGAGTATTGGGGGCATGTGTTCACCACGTGGTCTGTTATCTGGTCAGCACCACACACACATAACGGAGAGTCTGCAAGTCTTCATTGGTAAAGGTGTGAGGCTGTGCATCCGATACTACTCATTAGTCTGTTCAACGTGCACCAGAGTTTACTGGGCAACCTAGAACCTTGTGAGTGTAAGGGATTGCATGTTTCGTTTAACATACGATGCGATTCCATGCTTACGATGTCCAACAGCATTTGTTTTCAACATCCCATCTATTTCTAATCGTGAAAAGTTATCCCGTGGGCCTAGTCAAAACACATTTTTGATTTTAGCGTTACGTTTTCGTTCATTCGACAATTTCGTGTACTTGTGTATTTTAGCTACGAAAATTGACGCGTTCTCGCAGTTGAATTCGGATAAATGAAAGTCCCCAGACTTCTGCGCTATCCGGGTGGTCGGTGGATCTCTATCAATGTTTGATGCACGCCACGTCTATTTCGGATAAATGGAAGTCCCTAGACTTCTGTTGTTGTTGGACCGGTTATGTGGAATCGCCCACCGGTGCCATTGAGAGATAGTCAGACTGTCACCAGCTTCAGAAGCAAATTAAAAACTGAACTCTTCACTGGTGCCCTTGAGACGGTCTAGGGACTGTTAAACGGCGTCAAAAGAAAATCATCCAAAATCATCATCATCATCTGCGCTATCCGGGTGATCGGTGGGCCTCCTTCAGTGCACGCCACATGTTCACTAAAGACAATACAGCATTAAGTTGTTATAGAAACTTGTACAGGTGTACGGTGTGAAATTTGCAGTTAGGACGCATTATTTATCTAAATAATGCGTTCACCCGCGTCCGTGGCCTTGGAAGATCCATGTAGATTATAAATAATATTTTTAACGAAAAACATGATCGGAATACTGATGCAGGTAAACTTTCTTACTCTACATTCCTGGAATACACCTATACTACCTTTAATTCCACATTTTTACATAATATGTGCAATGTTTTAATAATTTCATAGTTACTTTTGTATTTTTTTTATTCTTTTACAAAACGATTTATAACAATCGTAGGTAGATAAAGGGCAAACAATTTTTGACTTTCGGTTGTCTCCGTAATATCTAGTAGGTATCTATGTTGGCACCGATGGTATTTCATATCATTCTCCATTCTCAAGCATAGATAGGATATTGATAATAAGGTACCATAGTTGAGATAATTTAAACTATATAATTATTATCGACTCTTCAGTTCCATAACTCAACAAGTAGAAATGTCTCATAGTTATATTATCCTTTAAAAACACGAAAGAAAGTGAAATGCACAATATACTAATCACACTTTTCGAGACATTATGTTGTCTTTGTTCCGTTCAATAGTTGAACAATCAGATATATTTATTTATGGAATTGGAGAAAGGTACATTATTTTTTCCACATAACTAAATATTTAATATCACAAATCACTCGTACCTACCGGGTGGAATGCCTTCAACTTAAATGAATAATAAGAAATATTTAATACATAAACTGCGTATTTTTTTGATAAATATTTGTCATTAGAATTGAAAGAGTGGCATTTATTGTGTGTATTAGCAATCAAATCAACATTTTCGATTTGTCGAGCTATGGAACTGGACAGTCGATATAAAATATATATCGACAAGTTGACGATGTATTTAAGGAATGTTCAACCATTATTTTAAATTTCTATTAAAATATATTTTTTTCTCCGGTCCATACAATTCTGAATATAATTTGCACAAGAATCAAAATTTGGTAAAGTGTATCAACTTCATATCGATGGAAAAGAATTTACAAATGTTATACAAGCGTGTTTATTCATTTATTCAAAACCAGTTACACACTTCAGACAACACATGCAAATAAATACAAACAATTATAATCACGTTGATATTTTCAACCGACGGTAATTGGTGGAAATTCATGTTGAATTAATTATAAATAAAACACTTGTGTTTCTTACAAGTGTTGTATTTATAATTAATTATAATCACATTACAAGAGACCATGCATTGCCCAAATTAAAAGTGTATACAAATTAACCATTTGATGTATTTCATTAGCCCATAAGGTTGTCATGTAATATAAGAAGAAAAATAAATAATAATAAAAATATTAGAGATACATACAGTAGGTATTAACTGTGAAATAAACAATTTTATTATAAATGCAAAGAAAAGCGCCGCATGTCTGCAAAAGAAAAGCTGGGCTATATCTGAAATTGTTGATTGTTATAAAAAAACAGAATTCTAAAATCAAATTTGACTTTGTAAATATAACATTTTTTCTTTTCGACAATGCATCCGAAATTCAGTGAATTATCTAGATACCACATTATACCTACACTGTGAAAAATATCGAAAGCTATTTATTTATTTCATACAGTTATAAACAATACCAGCAGTCAATTAATACATACATAATCATTAATAATCCATACAAATAGGTATTGTACCTCATGAGGACAAGTCCTGTGTAGAAGTATTATACAAAACAAAATATTTAATATAATACAGATTCCAGACATAGAAACAGATTTAAAATTTGAACAGTATAACATAAAAAAACACCAATTAGAACACAATATTATTTTACTTAAGATGTGGAATAGCGTTTTAGCTATGTATTTATATTTTCGACACCTGGTTGGTTAGAGGTACCTACTGACAAATGTAGAAGTATTTAAGATGATAACGAAATATTGGATGCATTTATCTTACCTATTTCTTTTTGAGCTTTTCTAGAGCACACACACAACGAAAGTTTTTGTCATTTAGTCTTAAATGATGTTTTATTGTGTTTGACAGATGAAATGGGTTTCTTGTCAGCGCGTACTGTTTTGTGGTGCTTAGTATTCTGGGGATTTGCTGTGAATTATATGATCCGCATCAATCTGAATATTGCTATTGTGGCGATGGTACAACCCAGAATTGGTGGAGGTCACCATTTGGCAGTATGTGAAGCTGACAATCAGAACAATAACACAGTCTCCAATGGAGAGCATTCACCAGTCAATAACCACAAGGAACCTGAGGTGAGTTAGCAAAATAATAATATTATAGATTTATTTAAATACATTTAAATACATAGACATTCGTTTGGCTGTCTAAAAAGCAATCAAAACCTAGGCCATCCATCATTTGAAAATCAAAATTAATTGTAGCTTTACATTATTACCTATTAACTACAGAACTCTGAAACAATGTTTTCACATTTTTGAGAAGAAATGAGTGAATGAGTATTTATTCGATGAGTATAGTAGCTTGTGTCTGCGCTATTTTTGTTAATTTAGTATGTACCTACTCGTATGCATGTATTTTTGCGTGTTAACACTATATACCATAATGATTACTTGTACAGTGTACACTCTACTATATGCCATATGATAGATACTCTATATTTATCGTACATGTAAATTCAATTCTCACTACAGTATGCACCTACTATTATATATTTCTTCATATTACGTAGGTGTGAGGCATATCTGTTAGTAATGGATAATTTATTAAATTTTTGGTATAAAACATTTATTTTACTATCACTAATTTATTTTGTGAATTGAATATGTTTATTTATTTATTCTTTAATGTACATTAATTACATAAAAAGTAAACATTCAAGTTAGATACACTCAATATACAGAGAGCGATCTCTTCCAACTAATCCAACGATTTTTACATTAAATATAATTATCGACTACCGATTTTATAATTATGTAATCGTATAAAATTTCATCTTTTTATTTCGCAGATTGAAAGGTTCCCTTGGGACGAAAATCAACAGAATCTCATACTGGGTGCTTTCTATTGGTTAAATTGGTTGATGCAATTACCAGGTGGTTTATTAGCTCACAAATATGGGACCAAACTAGTTTTCGGTGTGGCTAACTTCGGCGCTACATTATGCTGCTTCCTCATACCTTTTGCATCCAACATTCATTACACAGCAGTCATATCTGTGAGGTGCCTTCAAGGAATGATGAGTGTAAGCATATTTTATAATTTTACTATCACTAAATCACACACTGAATTTTATTTATTGTACATAAAATTGTGATGTTTTAAAGAACATGTAATGTGTCCAAAATATGTGAACCAACAAATTTAAAATCATCTTGCTGTCCTGCTGTTATTATTTTCCTGCCAAAAGTAGAGTGATCAAGACCAGTAATTCATATTCAGACCTCGATAAATTTGTACCATTAAAAAAACATTGAATAGTTATTAAATGCCTTGCGAAAAATATACCTGAATGAATTATAGCAAACTATCTGGGGCGATGAGTATCATTATGAATTGATTATGTAATTCTAGTGACCAGACATAGTAACTATTTTATGTCAATTCCTTTTGGATATTTGGAATAGCGTGTGTAGAAAGGATTGTTTGCACAATTTATGTAAATATTTATTCACTTTGAGTTTATAAATTTGGTTCCGGATAAAATGACTTGGAATATTATGAAGAAATTTATATTTATTTGCGGTTTATGCAGTAATAAAATAGGTATATGAAGATATTTTACGTAATCAGAAATATATAACATTGACATAAAAAGGTATATACTTCAGAAAATGTAGATTTAAACGGGAAATAATTATTTCGGCTTTTGGTATAACTTCATTATGAATGTTTTGCACGTCTATTAAATAATGGAAGTTGTAGGATGTGATAAGCATAGGAAATGAGTAAATGTCGATCTATCTTTATGCTGTAATTCATAACATATCTACATAGCTATTCATAATATTGTACAGAAATTATGCCTACATTGCTAATTCATACTGTGATGCACGCCTTATTGCTATTTTTTTTAATCAATTTTGCGCAATAAAACAGTTGCCTGTCATCTTTTATCAGTTTTCATTATCAGACTGTATAAAATATTATATATTATGAATTTTTCATATCCGTTAATTTTGATAAAATGATAACGTGAATTGACATGTTATTATGCAGTTGTAAGACAAAATATTTTTTTTTTTATTTAGTAGGTCTGATACAAGTTTTACGATGCTATCAAGTCAGCGGAAGTGATGGAATTGTATCACGTTTTAGTATTAGTGGATATATTTGCATTATAAAAATAACACAAACAACATCCCAGTCTCCTTATTTCACATTTTTTACGTAACCGCTAAGATGGAGAAGTATTCATATTTTGTAGTAGGTAATTATTTGATTGGGTAGTATAATACTTAACGGTTATCATGCATTGGCCATTTCATGTTAGGCATTATTATATTTGACGATTTCTTTCATTGTATGTAGGTACATAATATTTTAACTCCCCCTGTTGCTCATCTCTGGCGCTCTATACTGACCACTATTAATGTTTGTTTAGGGTTTCACATGGCCAGCAATGCATTGTATGTAGGTACATAATATTTTAACTCCCCCTGTTGCTCATCTCTGGCGCTCTATACTGACCACTATTAATGTTTGTTTAGGGTTTCACATGGCCAGCAATGCATTGTATGTAGGTACATAATATTTTAACTCCCCCTGTTGCTCACCTCTGGCGCTCTACACTGAGAAAAATACTAACGAAATTTCACAACGAATCATTGGTACGTACTATCAGATTAGAACCAGAGATCGTACAAACGATTCATTAGTACGAATCTATAATATTAACTCTTCGCAAACAAGTTGTTGGTAAATTTACCAATGATTTGTTTGCGAAGAGTTAATATTATAGATTTATACCAATGAATCGTTTGTACGATCTCTGGTCCTAATCTGATAGTACCGTACCAATGATTCGTTTTGAGTATTTTTCTCAGTGTATACTGACCACTATTAATGTTTGTTTAGGGTTTCACATGGCCAGCAATGCATGGTTTGACTGCTCGTTGGATTCCGCCTAATGAAAGAAGCAAATTTGTCACCGCTTATTTGGGTACATACATCTTCCTATTTATACCTTATATCTAGCTACATTTTATATATAAAATTTTTACACCATTAGTTATCAAATGTATTCGTAGTTGATTGTCATTCAAATTTATTTTTATCACGCCCCTAATAAAAGAGTATTATAGCATCTAGACATTTCACCCATAGTTAATATTATGTTAAATTCACATGTATAATTTTTGCAAGTATCTATATTCATTTATCATACCTACAATCGTATTGACGTGCAGCACTGTATTTATAATTTATTTATTCTTTCCATACAACATAGAGTATATCAATGAACTTTCACATGAATAAATACCTACGTGGTTGTGTAATTAAAATTAAAAAAAAATCTACTCTCTGATTTGTAACAAACAAATTAATAAAACGTTTATTTATTTTCAACAAGCAATAATAAGAAATATGAATTAGTTAGTAAATTGCTTAACCTGAAAACATCTACAACATGGGTTCCAATCATAGATTTTTATTTATGATACCTAGATGGAGCACTCGTATGTATTTTCATTCCAATAAAGTGAGCCAACATTTTTCGGCATTTTCGACAGAACGGTTGGCGAATAAAAGTGTGGTAAATCGCTAAAAACGTCGACAAAAACTTCAACAAATGTCCAATTACGTTTATATAAATATAAAAATGATATATTTTATAAAAATGCGGGAAATAGTCCATAAAATGTAGGAAACAACACACGCTATCGCCACCCGTTCTGTCAAAAATGCGTAGATTTTTTGCCTCACTCACAACGAGTCAGGGTTCTAGATTTTGTATGGAATTCTGTGGTTCCAATATAATCTATGACTTTCACTATTTGGTTTTAAATTATTTGAATTACTGGACCAAGTGGTAGGTAAATAAATAAATTTTAATTTAATAAACAATTTTTTAAAAATTTCATATTATTATTATTTTTCCTAGTTTATAAAATTTTATATTATTTTGTTAACACTGTTATATAATGATGATGTGCAAAAAGAATAAATAAATAAATTTTTCACTAGACAATCTTGGTGTCTCCATTCTAATACTTAACACAATTATCTATTTAATTCCACAATTCAAACTTCTAACTATAATCAATGCACTAATGTGTTTAAAAGACTCTCAGGTATCTGTATATTTTTTTCAGGAAGCTCGGTTGGAGCAGCTTTGACCTTTCCCTTTTGTGGTTACATTATCCATTGGACTGGATGGCCTTTAGTATTTTACTTGAGTGGTGCCATTGGTTCTTTGTGGTTTGTTATGTGGTGGATTCTAGTATATGATACACCTTCAGAGCATCCTAGAATATCAATAGAAGAAAGAGATTACATAAATAATTCTATAGGAAAGGCTATTTCACACAAGAAGGTAAGTCGATTTTCTCCGATGATGCAATTACATATAATACTATACAAAATAAATATAATCACATTTTTCATGTTCGATATCCTACTTTACATAGTGATCTAAGATAATGTTATAGAAATAGAACAATATTAAATTTTTTGATGTTATTATCATATATATTATTATGACAATTTAATTGTCTAATAGATATAGATAAATAAATTATCTTCATTAATATAGTTATTTAGTCATCATTGTTTACCACATGAGATATGTGTGAAATATTTTTATGCTATGAATTATTTTGAATATAAATACGCAAAAGTACGTAAAATAAGTACTAATGCCATTGATCTAAACTAATGCATGTTTTTGTCTGATGTTTGTTAGGATCATCCTCCGTGGCGCTATATTCTGACCTCTAAATCATTATGGTATACGACTCTAGCACAGTGGGGTGGTATTTGGGGATTGTTCACTCTGATGACTCAAGCTCCCACTTATCTGAAATATATTCATGGCTGGGACATTAGATCTGTAAGTTTATACATTCGTACGCTTCTCTTGAGAGATAAATGTCACATACTTCTATTTGAGATAGAAGACAATTAGTCTTTTATAGAAAATGATAATTTTCTTTTCAAATTCTCACTTATGAAAATAAAATATTCAAAAAAACATAGAATGTGTACAAATTATACTAAGAAGAATGGGTTTCTTTTCTCTCTCTCTCTCAAACTCCTAACTTCCTAAACTCGCCCATTGCACAAATTTATTTGTCTGGTTCTGCAATGTTTGTGTTTTAATAATGTTTGTTTTTTTGTGCAATAAAGATTTTTATTATTATTATTATTATTATTTCTTTTCAGACAGGGATTTTATCAGGATTGCCACATTTGTTGAGGATGGCTGTTGCAGTTGTATTTTCGCACCTTGGGGATTACTTATTACACACAAACAAATTATCCAGGACCAATGTACGAAAAATGGCAACGGCTGTGTGTAAGTGTTTGCATTAATATTAATTAATTTCATGCATGGATATGCTTGACTATAAAATATAGTTTGATGACTAAACATTAACGAGCTCTGCTGATAAATATTTTTATGGACAATAACACTTTCTTTGCACTCAAGGAAGTAAGCGTTGTTTGATGATTCCTATCTATAAAATAACATATTACAACAATTAGGATCGTTATAATCTTTAGTTAGGTTAGGGGTTTCAACCATCCGCGAAGCAATAACTAATAAGGTTGTCTATAACTTTCATAACTCATTGTTTAAATACTATTTATATGTGGATAGATAATCATATCGTTTTTTTTATTGTACAAGTGTCAGGATTAATTTTATCTATGTAGGTATACTTTTGATTATAGATAATGAAAATATTTGATATTTTCAGTCGTGAAATTCTGAGAATAAATTAACATTAGATTAAAATAATTTCCACTAAGTAATATAGATTAAGAAATGTATGATGAGATAATACCTACATAGGTAGTAGTTTACATAGATTGCGCCACATCATGATTAAGGTTTCCTGATTGGGACATGGAATTTTTAAAATGAATGTAAGGACATGTTTATTAATCCTTAATTACAGAACTTGGGTGCAGCAATAGGAGTAGTTCAGTTTTAGGTAAATATAGTAGTAATAGTGCAATATAGAAAAACAGTGTTGAATCCGGGTTGGTAACCTCTAAAGAGAATCATGAGTGTGTGGGTGTACCAGAATGAAACAATACCTTTAGACAGTGATTCCCAAAGTGCATGGGAGATTCTTAACTAACTAGCGTAACTAAAAAATGTGGCCTCACAAGTCGTAAGCGGAGGTCCGCGAATCCATAGTTAAGTATCGGATATTCGCAGATACTAATGATTCGAGGGAGTAAATATTCTTTAAGAAAACCGAGAAATTTTTGAAATATTTCAAATTCCTATACCATTTCGAAAAATAGCGACGGGGGGTCCACCGGAACCAGCAAAAGTTTGAATGTGGTCTATGAGTAAAAAAGTTTGGGAATCTCTACCTTAATACTTTGTATTCATTCATTGTGTGTTCTGTTGCAGGTTGTATTTGCCAAGGTATCTGTACTCTGGGTTTAGCCTATGTTGGTTGTGATAGTGTCGTTGCTGTTGTGCTTATTATAGCTGCCACAGCCTCTAACGGTGCCGTCTCTACGGGACCATTGGCTTCATACATTGATATTACTCCTAACTATGCTAGTAAGTAAGGCAAAGTAATAGTCTCCGATTCTTTTCTGTAACAAGTGTTCGGTAAAAATCAGGTTTTCATAAACCATCACGTATAATATAGACATTTTCAATTCAGTGATGAGTTCACCCATCCTGAATGTCTTTTTTATTGCATGTTTATTACATGTAGCTAGTTCGCTGGCCACCCCACGTAAAGGATGTGCTGTGATGGTATAGATAGACAGATTTATTTTGAACTTAATACAATATGATGAGACCAATTCCAATGCTACTTCTTCTGATTGACTGACCAACTCTGGCATATAGATGCCGCAATAGTAATGTAGTTAGCACTTAACAGTCTGTAGCTTTCGTTCCCATTATGAATTGGCTATCATTTAAACGATCAGCATAATATTGATGTTATGTTCAGCAGAAAAATGTATTCTGCCGACAAATATATATTATCATGTTGATATGCTACTTATGCCCAGCGAGAATATTATATTTATGTTGCAAATAATATGATATTGTAAAACTCTAAATTTAATCGACCGGCAAAATTATTATTTAACCGGCATAATGATTATTTGTCCAGCAAAATAAATAAATGAGCAGCAAACCGTGAGCTAATTTTAATTAAACTTGTGAAAGCTAAATTTTTAATCTTGTTCAAATAATAAATCTTTGTATGTATCATCTTTTTATGTGATTTTATATGTAGCATCTGAATGAACGACACTAGCGTTTTTCGACATTTCAGTTAGATATTTCGTTAATATAGCAAAGCGGAAACTGGCATTATTTTCGTAGTCATCATTAATTTGGTAAGAAATCACAAATATTTCATGTGGATCCGAAGGTAAATCGGTGTGTGAAAAATATTGTTTTTCTAATATTTTCTGCCGGTCAAATAATAATTCTGCTGCTCAAATAATAATTCTGCTGTTCAAATAACAATTCTGCCGGTCAATTAATTATTTTGTTGTGCGAGTATTTATTAAGCCGTTAAAATTTGTTAATTTGCCGATATAACCAAGTTTGTTTGTAAAACAAGTGTTGCGCTTATTTTTTATTTATTGCCAATGAAAACATTGTTTGCTGTGCAAATGACTTAAATGCTGATTTTTTTCTTGCCGAACGAATGGATTAATAGCCGAACAAATAATTAGTTCCCTTATGAATTGTGTATGTTAACTTATACGATATATGAAGATAATAAATAATCCTGTTTTATGAAATCTTTACCAAAAATAGCAATCTCCCTGTGGAATTTCAGTCAGTTTTATAAGTAAATCGTTATTTTGATGGTGGATAATTTATTGATAATTCATAGTATTTAGTCTGGCGTAGATGAGGATAATAATTGTTGTACCGCAGACTGTACCTAAAATTAATTAAAATGTTAGAGTGATAATTCTGCTATGTTGTGAACAATTCATATATAATATACAATTGCTTTATGCCTAGGTAAAGGTATTTTTAATAGATTGATACCGTACATTATTGATTGAGTTGTGTGTTTCAGGCGTAGCGCTGGGTTTCAGTGGTATGATTACTAGTATTCCAGGATTTATATCACCCGCCATCGTAGGATATCTCACATTAAATAATGTAAGTTTTTTCGTTAACTCTTCTAATATATACCTAATTCATTTTGTTTCATTTTTCAGATTTATTTTGCATTTGATTTAAAATTTATGTAAGAGACTTACATCACTAAATTGATGAGTGTAGCAAGAAACATTGTGAATCCGTGAAAATTGAAATGAATCTAGTCATTGAAACATAGCTTCCATCAAATTTTTACTAGACTTGCAGCGCGGTACATTTATTCAAAAAAATTGTGTTCCAACATTAATTATAACAATAATAAACTTATGTTGTTTCACTTCATATCAAATTAAATTAATTAATTAGATATTTGAGGATTAATAAAATTATGCATTTGCAGCTGACAATGAAATAGCAACAATCTATAAGCTAATAGTTCCTTCCAGTTTTACATTTTAACTATTCGGCAGAACACCGAATAACAGACTAAATATTCGGTATCCGGCCGAATATTTAGTCTATTAGTAAAAATGTCGCCGAATAGTCAGAATACCGAATAGTTGTCTAATGTTCGTTGCATCTCTAATTTCACTTATTCTTTCAATTAAAACTTTATACCTAATTGTTCCTATATTATCGTATTTTTTAAACTAAAATGAAATTTTCTCCTAATATGATTAATTTTCTTTTATATTTCTAGTTCTAAATTATTATTTAATTTCAGCAAACGGTTGAGCAATGGCAAAAAGTGTACCTTATATCAACTGGATGGTTGCTATCGACTGGTTTCATTTACATAATATTTGCTGATTCCAATCTTGCATCGTGGAATGACATAAAAACGAAAAGTGTAAGTTGATATAAAAATAATAAAACATTACATAGTGACCATAAGTATACCTAGGCAATATTATTACAATGTGGGTGCTTGCACTATCTAAACTCTTGCTCTTTGTACACAATTTATTTGTACAGCATTTCTACTACCTTAGAAGTATTTAGGTACTTACTATACAATATTGCTTTATTTTTATTTACCTACTTATTTTTGTAGCACTTTGGGGAGATAATAATTTGTATATTGAAAATACTTGTTAGATGTAGAATTTTGTTAATTGAAATAAAATTCGTATTCTTGACAAATCAAAATATGAAATTGATATTTGAAAAAATAAAAAATTAAACTGGTTATGAAAAAGTTACACGAGATATCAATTATTGAATTATTTGATTTGCGATGGTTGTTCTTTAATAGACTTGAGAGTAATAATAGACCTTGAGAGGGAATAATAAATCTCATTGTTCTATCTATTAAATTTATGAAGGACTACTTAAATTTATGAAGGACACTATCATTTAGATGATATTATCCCTGAAGATAAATTCAACCATTTAATGATTAGTTAGACGTTTTTAAAATATAATTATACTTTATTATTAAGGTGAACAACTATTTTTTCTTCAAAAAGAGTACACTTTGCAAGTATTTCATAGGTGAAAAAAAGAAGAAAAAACGATAAAAACTATATTTTCTTTTAAAAACATATTTTTCTTCGGGGTGGATTTTTTTTGCTGAGGATGTTCGTCTAATAATGTAGCCACATCCGAACAACTTTCATTTTGCATATTAAATTTGACTGTTTTGACGGCAGATAATGTTTTCACAGAAAGTTGCGACTTCTCACAGTTCTCACTACTCCATCAATCATTCCCTAGTGAAAATACCCTTTCAACAGCAGCATTAGTGCCTGGACAATATAAGGAAATTTCTAATACATACAATTATACAAATGAGTACTTTCATAGTACAGGATTTGAAAATAGTACGGTTTGCGAAAAAAAGAGAACAAAACTCAGTTAATGAGTATAGTTGGTCACCTTATTATTATGTATGTTTTGACTTGTACTTTTTAAATTAAATTTCTATTAAATTTTATAGCCCGTGCCTTTTTTCACAGATAAACGAAGAGTTTGGCCAAGAAATGGAAGTATTTCTGAAAATGAACGGGAATGAAAATCAAGAGTCAGAAAATAAAGAAGTTTTATTGAAAAACACAGGAAACGATGAAACTCATAACGTAACTTACAGTTAGTGCCTTGTGTAATCAATACAAGAATATAAATACAAAAAATACTTGCAAATAAATATTAAAAAGGTACAAATATGTAATCAATGTACCTTGTGAATCATTACAGTATATACCTAGTAGGAAATAATTCATAAAAATAATATATTTAGGTATACATATATATATTCTGTTTTTATTTAATGACCTTGCTTCACTGGAATACATACCTTGATTAAGTTGCGTTTATAATTATAACAATATGTAGCTACGTACTCATCATAATTTTTTTTTGTTTTGTCAGATATTTTGAAATTAAACATACCTTGGTGCTTAACTATAAAGTAGACTAGATTTTTTTTTATTCTTATCCACAGATGATTTTTTCAATACTCGTTGGATCCTTGTTAATTGCGACCAGGATGCTATTTAATCTAGAACTTGCATCTTTGATCTGATTTGGTTTCAGACGATCTAAGAGGTTATGTTGTGTGATCCAGAAGTTAGGTATTTTTCCTTGGGTTAGCTTTTTGTCTAGTTCATTTAACATTTCAAAGAAGATTTCGCTCAATGGTTTGTCCCAATAGTTCGCAGGTTCTTCCAATTTTTTCCACATAAATAGAGTGTTGATATGATATGTAGCAATATTCGACAATTGGTTGTTATCTCTAAGAGCCTTCATCTGAAAATAAAATATATTCATATGTATAAGAAGCTACCTACATAATTATACTTTTTATTATTTGCGGCAGTTTATATATTTAACGTGCTTGTGATTTGTTTTTATTTATGTATCTATTTTAAGAACGTTCTAAAATAATACAAGAAAATACGAAGCAAATGTACTACATACCAATCTTATAGCGCTTTTCAGATGATTGGCCGACGATAACATCTCTATTTCCTGGTTCGTGAATGAGGGTCTCCAAAATCTTTGTTCTTTGTTGTCAGCTGAAAGAGGTTTGGCAACAGCAAACCATTCATTGGATTTATATATTTTGATGTATTTTTCTTTGACGTTGCACGGCCAATTTGGGTGTTCGAATACAATTGAAGGAACAAGATCGATATCGAATTTAATGTTGCTGTGCATTTTCTGAACTTCTATAGTAAAAGCTGGTCCTGCTTTCCTTGAATAAGCAATCTTATACTTATGTTCACGAAATGTTAAAATGCGTTTTCCTTCTAAATTAGTCAGCACTTTTTGCACATTACTCTCCATCCAAGCTCTTACTTTCGACTCTAGTAAGTAGCCATCCGCATCAATCCATTTTTCTATAGATTTACATTTTTCCCATATTTGATTTTTCTTCACTCGATTCCAAGTATCCAATGACGTTTTGATTTGGATGTACCCTGGACGAGTGCTGTTTTTGAATTCGACATCTTTGTACAAATCAGCTGGCAATTTGATGCATAAATTGACATCAAATTCATTTGGGAGTCCAACTCGTGTACGTATAGCGTGACTTCCAATATTAATTTTCTGAAAATAATAAATTAAACAATTTGAGTACGAGAGATATAACCAAATTATGTAGTTTTTAGCAGCGTAAAATATCATTACACATTATAATAACTCTTCTAAATAAAACAATAAACAGAAAACGAGATTTAAAAAAATGAAGTGTTAAACGTTGTTTTATATTTTCTTACGAATGAATACAGTCACTATGGTTTCAGTTTATTAAAAGCTATAGACTGAAAGTACCTATACATACCAATTTATATAGTTTGTATTATATTACTGATGATGTACAAAAAGAAAATTATTTAATATATGCTAGAAGGAGAAAAATTATTGGAAACTCTTGAAATGTGAATCTCAGAAAAACCCAAGTCGTAATTTCATTTAAGATATTTCAGTAATGATTCAGCATATAAGTTACTATTTGGTCATTTTCCCAAAAAAGGGAACGCTTTTCATTGTGATGTAAATATGTAGATATGAAAAAAACTCACCAAATCAAAAGTAGATTAATTATAAAAGTTATTTTCACATTAGCTGTGTTTTGAATGTTTTCTATTTGTGACGCAGATAACGACCTATAAATATTAATATGCAGATAGTTGAGTGTTTACCCTATTTGTGAGAGATGCCGTGAAAGAATAGGACAATGTATATGGGCCCGCAACCAAATTCAAATAACTCGTTAAAATAATAAGAAAAAAGGAATTAGTTAATTATGAAAAGTATCATGTTAAAAAAACGTGTCTTCAAAATCAAATAAAATATTCTTTAGCAATACTGAAAAAATCATGAAATATTTCAAATTTTTATTCCAATTCGAAAATCTGGCGACGGAGGAATAGAAATTCAATCAAAACATTACAAAATTGTGAAAAATGTAACATAAAAAAAGTCTTTACATTTTTGTAAATTATTCTTTCACAAACCCAAGGTTTGATTTATGTGCAAAATCAATGAAGCATTCCAAATTCCTATACTAAGTCGAAAATCTGGGGACGGAAAGGGGGATACTTTTCTATACTCTGCATTTCTATGCTATGGATATGCGCTCGATTCGCAAATAAAATTGTTCTCATCATCGATAGATAGATATTAATGAATCACTTTGGGATGAAAAGTCACAAAAAAATTACGTCTGTTTTTCAACTTTCGTGAATTTAATAACTAGATTAATGTGTTCTTGTGTCTTTCAATTTAACGATACTAAAAATTACTTACTTTTTCGTACGTTTCGAAGAGAGGATCCGTTTTATTCAGCTCTTTACGGAACGCAAGATAAAATTCTTCATACGCGTTAACATATTCGTTTTTTTCTTCTTCGTTAACTTTTAATTTTCTATTTATACCTTGAAATAGTGACTCCATTTTTTATGGAATAATAAAGAGTAAAGATTAGAATTATGTGACCACAGAATGAAAGGAAATCTAATTTGGGGTTTAATATATACTCTGCTAGTACTATCATAATAATACAAGTTAGTTCTGTATGAGTGTAGGATGTCCTAAAAATGTGCACGTTAATGAAGGGCATTTTTTTTGTTATGTGCAAAATCAAAATAGAATTTTAATCATTATTTGATCTTTGAATTGATTGTCATACCACCAGTATTAATTAGTTTGATATATTAATTAAATAGATTAATTCATATTGTATAATAACATAATCTTGATCATTCGCAAACGAGTGGATGTCCTTTGAACACAAAATAGTTAATATAAAAAAGAACAATTAGGTTAATTTGCATAGCATTCATTATTTGAATAAAAAGTAATAAAAAGTGAGTGTTTTTAATGGACAAAACTGATGATGATAATGAGTATAGATATTAGGGATAAGGGATAACATTATAAAAAAATAAAGTGAATCAATCTTTCCCCTAAAGAGCTAAAATAAGTCATTACACTTTCTGCATGACTGTCATATTTCAGTGATCTAAAGATCATTTGATGTTAAAAAACTAACATTAGATGTAATAAACTAACATTCTTTTGGACTGAATGGCGGTGTTCTTGAGAGTGTCACTCCAGTCAACCCGGATGAAGAAGATATTTCTACTGCAATCGTTTACTGTGAAAGCTTAAGATCATGGAGGTAAGTAAAATTGGAAACAAATATTTTTCTTCTATGTTTAGTTATTATTTTTTATTTTAAAGACGAAAGTCGGCACTTTCAATAAAAAAATCAATATAGTAATTTTTTTTTAAATTTATTATAAAATTCTACTACCTAAACACCAACACAGTAAATATACACAAGTGATTATGTCATTAGATTTTTCATTTAGTGAGGTGTGATTATTGGACTATGTCACCCCCTGTACCACACGATGTCGTGGGTGGTAGTCCAGACCTCCTACGCCGTTCACCATTAAAGTTTATTCAATGACGGATATGAAAAATTACTCAAAGAGAATAAATAATATTTACCAAACCAAAATTATAATATTTATCAAACTAAAATTATATATTGGATATTTAAAGTGGCATTCGACAGCAACCTAACAAAAATATACACACAATCATTTGGCAAAGTTAGAAGAGGTCGTCTAAATTTGCCTTTGCCTCTTGCCTTTGAGTCACGAGGTCCCGGGTTCGATTCCCGGCCAGGGCAAAGTGAAGAATGACTTTTTTCAAATTGTCCTGGGTCTGGGTTTTACATGTATATGTGTGTAGTGCATTGTATATGTGTGTATCGTCGCGTTAGTACCCATAATACAAGATTCATCTTAGTCTGGGACTAGCTCGATCTGTGTGAGTTGTCTATAAAAAAAAATCCTGTTGCAATGTAATAAAGTAAATATGTAATATAAGTACATAATATTATAGAAACTATGTCCGGTGTAGGTATATACATAATACTACTATAGCGACTGATCAGTCAGTTTTATACTTGGAAGAGCAACAATTTTCCTAGGACCATACATTGCTACATTGTTATCTTTAACTGTCGTTGCAAAAAGTAGAGTTTAAAAGCACAATTAATAATAATAGGTTTATTACAAATTAACTTGATAATTGGGACACCCTTATGTGTAGGTGTTTTTTCGATAGCGATAAATTTTTATCATTTTATCATATCATACATAATTCCATCATACATTATTTGTGTCAATTGTCCATATAGTTATTAACAACACCTTCAGTGTTTTGTAGCGATGACTCGACTTTGGACCTCCATGGCATATTCCTAAATTCGGGAGGGATTCAGGTTATTGAAATCGCTAGTTTCTCTTTAGCTAATATTTCTGAGGCAATTTGTTGACTGAAACCATAATATGCGGCACACTTAGATGACATTCCGCCATTTATAATTAAGACTCAATATCGACACGTTTGCTGATAAATGGAAATGTACCAAAGCCTATTTACAAGAGGGGAATAAAGCTGATGTAAATAACTATACACATTGTGCAATTCACTCAGTCCTTGCTAAACTATTTAAAAAAACGATGTTACAAATACACATTTAATATCTTTATAAATTATTTTCAAAAAAAAAAAAAATTACAATTGCGATCGTTATTTAGTAGATGAGGTTTGCCCCGCATCCTGAATGTCTTTGTTTTTAGTTGGCATGGAGAGGACAGCTTGTATGATTATTACATGCGGCTGGTCTGCTGGCAACCCCACTTGTGAGATATGTCGTGATGGAATGGTAGATGAATAACATGACAAGTCAGTGATAACTAGTCTACTCAGTTTCTTAATTTATATAACTAAAATTTGTATGTTTTGCAGCAAATCGACTTTGTATTGTTTGCTTCAAAAAGGCATTTTTTTTAAAGTTATATCTGGGTTTTGTTATTAACCCAAATACAACCTTATACACCTTTCACACTAAGCTAAAAGCTTGTGCCGTGAAAGGAAAGTTTGCCGGCACCTGGGATCGAACCACGGACCCCTTGTTCTGGAGAAGCTGAAATATAACTGAATTCTCAATACTAATGTATGAAAGACAATGTAGTAGTATGTTATTTGTTGTGAGTTCATTAGATCGGTATGTGCTTTTGAAATTCTTGCAATAAAATTCAACTTATTGATATTAAATAATTAACCTTGTATAGCCTTGTATACCTACTTACCCTCATGAAACATCTTGAAAATAATCATTGATTACTGACTAGTCATCACTCATCTCTCCACTGCTGGATAGTGTCTAAACAGCTTTATACTTGCAAAATTATTCTCTAAAGAACTAATGGATAGTGATTTTGCCGGTTAACGGTCCAGACAGACGGATATTCGGCTACGATTGCGAGTTGTAAAATTTGGTCTATCCCATCGATTTTTTCTCGCGTCTTTAGGAGTAGGTTTTAAGTCTCCAAATTCGTTTAATTGTCATAAGAACTTGATAAAGTATGTGAGTTATTATAAAATGTACATGTTTGAGTGTAAATTTAGAATTTTTTTATGAAAAACTGGTACTCGCGGGATAGGTATTAATTTATTATCCAGTGTTTGGCCGGATATGAGATAGCAATCGGATATCTATCTCCTTCTTTCACTTTGCCACGCTCAAAAATACATACATATATGTGTATTTACTTATTCATACCTATGTACAGGTTCGATACTTAATAAAATAAAATAAAGAAGTAGGTACATACTTAATAAAATATTTACTGAATGCAGTGTTTATGCTTGAATTAAATATTTATATGTATTAGTGTTTGTATTGAAATTCACTTTGTTTATAAGGAACGTTAAATTAAACAGTTTAATTAATACCTTCTGATTAAATAAATAGTATTAAGTACTTACACTATTAACATTTGGAATTGAATATACAAAAATATTTTCGGGTGTCGTTAGCCTATTGGTAGAGTCCCGGACTCTCAATCGAGAGATCACGGGCATGTTTTCATTCACCGACGGAAGTTTTTCGTAAGGGTTTCTAGTGGATATTATTTTGTATTTATTTCAAATCCAGAATCATCTGAGCGGACCCATGTACTCCACCTTCACGTTACAAGCTATTACTCAATGCACGGGTTGTATTTGAGCTCATCATAAAAAAGTAATTTTTTGAAGAAAAAAATATACAAACACGAGTACATAGGTATGTTGAAACATAACATCTTTTCGACAAATCCAAACTGCATATTTCGGTGATGGGCCGAGTCTCGTTCCGTTTGCAAAGGCATGAGCCAAGTCTCTGCCCGACTGTACGCAGTGAAATGGAGTAAAATCTTCACTTTAAGGTCTCATATATATACTCACTCATATATATAGGTATATATTTTGCAAAATAATTTCATACTGGAACTCGTTTCCTGTAATTTAAATATCTATGAGTTAATTCTCCCAATCTTCACCAGATGATGACAAAGTAGATTAACCCTGTCATATTAGGTTATATTCATCTGTTATACGTAAAATGAATAACTTTATGTTCTTCTGATTTAGTAATTAAATTTATTCTACATAGATAGGAATAAGTGAATTAAAACAAGATTAAAATATTTTACTTTAATACGTAGAAAATAGCAGTGTTAACATTTACGATACATGTAATCACACACAAATTTAATCACATTTAAGAATGTATAAAATATTTATATTGTAATTAACCGAAGTTCTAAAACTTATAAATAATAGGTATGTAAAATATGTATCTATAAAAATCTCGACAGTCAAGAGTATGCAAAAATATTTATTGTGTTATAATAAACAGCAGTCCTGCTTAAATTATATTTAAAATTATGTAAAAAAATATTGTAAATAAAAAAGTTAGTTCTTCAGTACATTTATAGCTGTGATGAGTTGCGACTTGTTCCTAAAATAATTCCTTCAAGTTCTGAAGGATTCTTAGCGATATTTTTAAGTATCCCCTTTAATCTGGAGCTGGCATCTTTGACTTTATTTGGGGAGAGACTGTCCAACAGATTTTGTTGTTTATTCCAAAAACATGGGATTTTTCCATCAGTAAGCGCCTTATCCAGTTTCATCAGCATATCGCTGAAAATATCGCTTAGAGGTTTCTCCCAGTAATTTTCAGGTTCTTCCGTTTTTTTCCACATAAATAGAGTATTGATATGGTATGTCGCTATATTTGACAGTTGGTTGTTATCTCTTAGTGCCTTTATCTGAAATCAAGTGTACATAATAACTAAAATACATGAAAAAATATTATAATCATTTGTGATATCTCTGATCATTTCGGATTGTTGGAAAATTATTAAAAATATTCATCGTTCAAAAAATTTATAGCAACCACTTTTGATATGTACTGGAAGAATCATCCACAGATAACATAACATAACATAACATAACATAACATAAACATAACATGTATAGACAATTCACACAGACCGAGCTAGTGCCAAACTAAGATATGAATCTTGGATTATGGGTACTATATAACATGACGATACACATATATACAATGCACTGAACACATATAGCTACATGTAACACCCAGACCCAGGACAATTTGAAAAAGGATGCTTCATTTTGCTCTGGCCGGGAATCGAACCCGGGACCTCGTGTCCTAAAGGCAAGTGCGTTAGCCTCCGCGCCACACCGGTCGACGGATGGACCGGTAGATGGACGCAATGCCTTAAAAAAACTTTTGATGTGTAATCGATCCTAAGTTTTCATTACATAGATGTACAGTGTTAATATGTTTCAGACAACCGTCATCAACTTCAGTATTATAGCCAAATTTTCAACCTTACATGAAAATGACAAATTTTCATAGCGCACCCAAAAAAACTTTCACGGTGTACCGTCAAACGTGGCAACTTTACCTTTTCTGGTTAACTTTACCTACGTCTACCTAGTGTTGAAAAAAATCTTATAATATTAATGTTTGAACCGCTAGCACTCTCGTTCATACGGCAATGGTTCTGTAATAAATCAAAGACAATGTGATTTTTTTTTAATGCTGGCAACATTGATAGTTGTCAAACAATAACGTTTTTTTCGGAGTGACGGGACATTGCAGTTGTGATAATCTCCGAAAAATCTTAGCAAAAGTAATATAAAATTGCAGTGCAAAGGTAAGTGTAATTATTTTAAACCAAGATAATATTATTATGAAGGCCGTGAAAGTGTTTTTAAGCCCAGGTCTAAACTAGTTTTAGAGATTTATTTGATAATTTTCATATAGAGATTTGGTCAAATTACCATTGTTTGACAAGTGGCATCTTTACCTATTCGCAGGGTTGTGCTAATTGTCACCATATAATACATTTTTTTTACTAAAGATTTGCTTTTAATTTTAAGTGTTGACTTTAATGGAAAATTGTTTCAAACTAACTCGAAGGGCATTAATTTAAATAAGTACCTATTGGATTTTAGGGAGAGCTTTGTAAAGCGTTTTTTACTACATTTTTTATATTATTTTTGATTTATTCATCATGGCTCCAAAACCGAGTACAAATCGGAATAGAAGAAAATTAGGTGCAAGACAGTACCAAAATTATTCAGAAGAAATGTGTAGTATGGCTGTAGAACTCGTAAGGAATAAAACTATTACATCATATGACGCACAAAAGCAATTTGGCATTCCAAGAAGGACCATTGAAAAAAAAAGTCAATTTAATTCCCTCATTAGAAAGTGACAACCCTAACTCTAATAATGAATTTGTATGAAAACGGTGATGGAACACTTGTCAACATTACCTAGTCATCAATGTTGCCATATTTTACCATAATATTAACACACAAAGGATCAAAATAGATGGCGAGCATAAAAAGGAGTTGGGGAACATTACTATCTTTACTTAGCACGTTTAATTCTATAAGTATGATGTGTTGGGTAAAGTTACCAAAAACGTGTCATTTTTACCTATGGTATATTTTTTATTTTTTACGGCTAATCTCTGGATCTACAAATTTAAATACCATTCAAAATCAAAGATAAATATTGGTCCAACAATATCTAATCAAAAACGACGCTAAAAGGAATGTAACTTTTAAGGTATTCGTCTTTTTATTGAAAAATGCGGTAAAGTTGCCACGTTTGACGGTACATTAATTTTTCACCGACTAAAGAAAATGTATATCTACTTTGTAACTCACTGTTTGCGTCAATTTTGTACTAAATACGTAAAGAAAGAAAATTAAGTTGAAAATATACTAACCAATCTGATAGCACTTTTCATATGATAGGACAATGACAACATCTCGATTTCCTGGTTAGTAAATGAAGGACGCCAAAATCTCTGTTCACTTTTATCAGTGGAGAGAGGTTTGGCAACAGCAAACCAATCTTTGGATTTATATTCTTTAATGTATTTCTCTTTGACGTTGCACGGCCAGTTGGGGTATTCGAATACAATGGAGGGAACCAAATCCACATCGAATTTGATGGTGGAATCTTCTTTTTGAACACACAAAGTAAACGCTGGACCCGATTTCTTCACGTTAATCTTATAATTATTGTTACCACAATTTAAAGTGGATCCTTCTTCTAAATTGGTGATCACACTCTGCACTTTGCTTTCCATCCAAGTACGAATCCGTGACTCTAATAAATACCCATCCGCGTCTACCCATTTCTCAATAGATTGACATTTTTCCCACACTTGATTTTTCTTCACCCGATTCCAATTATCCAATGAGGTTTTGATTTGGATGTATCCTGGACGAGTGCAGTTGCTAAACTTGATATCTTTATATAAATCAAGTGGCAATTTGATGCATAAATTGACATCAAATTCATTAGGGAGTCCAACTCGTGTACGTATAGCGTGACTTCCGATATTAATTTTCTGAAATAAAAATAGGGCTTTATTTTTATCTATTCTTTACTGTATATTAATTACAAACACATTAACAAAAAAAAAATACATTTAAATTAAATACAATCAATATACAGAGGGCGAGTTGTGAGCAGAGGTGCGATTTCTTCCAACTAACCCCTTTATTGGTATACAGTATACAAACATGCACGATAAAAGTAATTTCAAAGGGCGGGTTTATCGCATTGTATTTTTTTTTTCGAACAAGTACCTACTTAATAGTATCATTAAAAGAAATATGGAATGTCCAAAGGCTACGTTTAATTTTCTGTAATCAATATAAAAACACGACTTTGATCCAAAAAGCTGTAATTTAAGGCTTAAGTCCGGGTTAGTTGGAAGACATAGCATTTTAGTGATATTTTACTGTTTGACTGTTATTTTTATCATACTGTTACTTTATAATGGTTCTAATTTTATTCTTAAAATAAAAAAAAATAATACCTTAATATTACAGTTAATAAACGACAGTAACAATTTGTATATAACCCATATGGTTTGCAAAATGTGGGATTTTGAAATTTCATTAAGAATTTAGAATAATTGATAGTTTATACCACAAGATATACTTTATATTTATATTCTTTGTTTTCCTACCACTACATATTTATCAATTTTGTCTGTAGCATTATTGTGAGATGAATAAATATAATTTATTCAAATTTGAAAAGAATACTTACTTTTTGGTATGTTGTAAAGAGCGGATCAGTTTTATTTAATTCAGTACGAAATCCAAGATACAGTTCTTCAAAAGCGCTAATGTATTCGTTCTTTTTGTCATCGTCTACTTTAAGTTTTTTATTTATTTCTTGCAGAAGTGTATCTGTTAATATATTTTTAATATCGGTCATTTTCTAAAAACAAAAACATAGGTTTATTAAAAAATAATACTCTTTTGGCTCTATATGTATTAGAAAGTCACTAGTCAAATAAATGTGTAAAATATGTTAACAATGTTATGTATTACAATAGGAGTGACTTGGATTAATTGGGGAGAACAGCTTCCATTTGGTGTGTCTGTGTCGGGAGTCAATTGTGGAGTTGCGGGAGGTTGAAGTCTAAAATCGTCCAGTGTGTTGTTTGTACTCATTATATTTCTTCTAATGTGTTCTAATGACATTAATACGTCCGATTTGAAAGCTAAGAAATCATTAGTCAAATCTTCAATTCCCCGAGACATCTCAAACTGCTTCAGCCTTATTTCGAAAATATCCATTCTTGCGTTGAACTTCTCCTCCAAATTCTTGATATCTTGATTCATTGTTCGTCGGTGATAGTTACATTCGTCTCTAAAAGATATTGTCATATTATAATATGTGTATATTTTATAGAAATAACAATAAATAATGTTAATGGAATCTTAAAGTTTAATTTAAATTAATGAAAGTAAATAAATAAATATATAAATCTTTATTGGCCAAATTCAAAATAAATATACAAGAAATACACAACACGATAACTGAAAAAAAAATCTGGACCAAAGGGCGGACTTGTTGCTGAGCAACGTCTTCCAGAAAATAGTGATTTGAAAAAAAAATGTGTGCTCTTGCGGTGATTTTTCATTGTCTAGAATATTATTATTTTATTTTTTAGAATATTATTATAATTAATACACCTAACTGTACATGTCTAAAACATATATATCTGGGCCTAGAGATCCGTGTAAATAATTGCACGGTTTTACATTTTTAATAAATAAAATAATCTTCATTTTAATATATTTATTTATTTATTTATTTATTCAACCAAACATACGGCTTACGCCATTTACAAATATCAAAAAAATAAACCAAAAATTAAATTATTGTACCTGCATACCGATTTTGTATACATACATATCAGTCGCTCTCATTCGACCTGTCCTGACCTACGCCGCTGAAACATAGATACTCACTAAGGCGGATGAGTTGGGACTGAACATATTCGAGAGGAAAATCTTAATACTCATCTATGGGCCCATATACGAAAACGGAGTTGAGCGAATTAGATACAACCATGAACTCTATCAAGATGTGCACATCACCAAGTACATCAAAATCTGCCGACTCCGATGACTGGCGAATGTAAAAAGGATGAGCGATACATCAATAAAGCTCAGTGGCAGAAGAAGTGTCGGGAGGCCAAAGTTAGATGGATGGACGGGGTGGAAAAGGAGCCGCGAGCTTTGGGCGTGACCAATTGGCGACAACAGGCGATGGATCCGAGGTAGTGGAGAAGACTTCTTGAGGAGGCCAAGACCCACAACGGGTAGTAGCGCCACTGATGATAGTGATGATGACATATCAGTGGCGGGACTAGACTTTCTTCATGTCTTGTACATGATGTTTTATGAATACCTGTCTTTTACATGACACTCGCAAACATAAAGAAGAGAATGGGAGATCTAATATTTGCCGGCGACTCTACAGCTGATTTTTTTTACATTTTCCATATAATTTAGCACATGTACAGCGTATGTAAAATTATCCATTTGAAGTACAAAGTATCAGGAAACAAATACTGAATTGAATGCAAATTATATGACGATTTTCCTCTAACACTTTTCATTTACAAGACATATGGAGAAGTTTTTTTATTATAGATTAAGCTCCCAACTGGTTATAATAAATACAATTAATAAAACGTAATGAAGGGAGCTGAAATAAATAGGATGAGGAAAATGCTCAGCGGACGTAAAGTTTGAACTTCATAGAGAGGACACTGCAGGAGAAAGTGGAAAGAGACTGATGAGACTAGAACCATTGAAAATGTATCGAGTCCAACTGTATCAGTGCAAGATAGATCATAATGCTTTAATTTTTAAAATGAAACACAATATATAGTTATTCCACAATTGACTTTATTTATTTTTGCGAGCCGGCTTTCAACCGTCGGTCGATAAATTAAACTTTACATAATGCTTTAATTGTGGCCTCTATAGATCTCATAAAGTGAAGAAATTGAAAGTCAAGTGAAGCGAAATTTGGATCTACTCGTACGTGGTTTGGATTTAGGAGTCAACAATATAAAAAAAAAACTAAGAACCATAAGGTTAGGTACTATAAATTTCGCTAAGCAATCTCATAGACTCTGAAAAATCAGATCGATTCTACTTCTTGCGAGAAAAGTGGATTTTTATGACAAATATGATATGGAAATAAGTATTTCATATTTTTTATTTTAATTTGTTCATTGATTTTAATAAGTTTATTGTGCTTTTTCTGTGATTTATTTACTGACACCCTTAAATATCACAAAGAGAGTCTGGGTGGATGATGAGTCGTCCTTGGTGCAATGTTATAAATGCTTAGAATTTGGGCATATCAAAAAGTATTACAAGAACGATATAAAATGTGCATGCTGTACAGAAAAACATTTTAGTAAGGACTGTAAGAAAAATATAGAAGAATGAGGAGCAAATCCAAAATGTCTAAGTTGTTCAGAAAAACTAGATTGCACATATTCTGCTTCCAGTATTGCCTGTTCAGTAATTTTTTTATTAGAAACTAAAGCTAGACAATTATTGTTAAAAAAGTTAAAAATTGATTCGGTCTGCCTTGGTAAGGGCTCATGCCCAGCTAGGTAGATTTTAATGACATGTTATGTTTTAAATACTGATAAATATATAAATAAATAAATTGACTCATCATCTGTGTTCAGGTTGACTATATATAGTATTTTAAATGATATCGACTGTTACAATGCTTCATTTACACACTTTTGGTAAAGCTAATGAGCTTATAGTGATTCCTTTAGAGATCAGAGGATGTCGATGTGAAAAGCACAAAACGAAAATTTGATTCACTATTGGTTTAGTTGTCTGCACTACGTGGTGATATTACCATGTGAATGAAGACCAGATGAAGGTTATATGAAAATTATGCTCCGAAAATACTGAAGGGTTATGTTGAAAACAGTGGTATTGTAGTAGGTATACGTAAAGAATATAGAATAGAACACAACAAAACAAATATAATAATAATATCGAAAGTAGAATTATCTAGAATTAAATGGAAGTTTTCACGATTTACTAATATATTGTCAAATACAATTTTTATTCCCCACCTCGTCGTCTAATTTTATATTTGATAGAATATTATGTACCTATATAGCAGTGGCGGGACTAGGCTTTTCACATCGGGCATGCTTTGTATAAATATACTATTTCACTCGCAAACGAGTGGATGTCCTTGAGAATATTATAATATATAAATCGGAAACGGGACTAGGCTGTTCATGTTAGTCTTGCATTCGTTATAATAAATAAAGCAAGTCAATAAAGCAAGGGGGGGGCGCCCCCCATCAGTGTCCGCCACTGTTAGAATATGCATACACTCAATACAATAGCCATAATATGCAAATGTATAAATATTATATTATATATCAATCTGGTCAGAACACAGGATTTTTAATTTGAAAACATAAATATACGCATGCTGAAGATTCATTGGTCGGAACACGTCGAAAACGAAGAAGTGTTAACCAGGGCTGGCGAAAAAAGGCAACTGCTCAAAAGAATCTGCCAACAACGAGCTAATTGGATTGGCCACAACATCAGGCACCCAGGACTGCTCATCGTAATCGCAGAGGGCAGGACCGAAGGCACAAATGGCAGAGGTCGACCGAGAGACGCCTATATGGACCAACTGAAGAGGGACATGAGCTGTGGCTCATATATGGAGTTGAAGGCTGAGAATAGGGAGGAGTGGAGAAATAAGTCAAAACTCGTTGCAGACCAATCCAATGGATTGTAACTCATTATATATATATATATATATATATATATATGTCATTGGCTCGATTTCCAGTTGAATGTCATACAATTTCTCAAAAAAAAACTCCATATTCAAAATTAATACCACGCGTGAGTAAATTAAGAATCTGACTAACTGAAAGAGATTATTAGGTACCAAAATGGTTTATAAGTGATCATAACAAATAGGTATTTCTAACCTCTTCACTATTCAGTTCTGTGATTTAGCGAGAAAAGTAATTAAAAAATGTTAACATTATTCACCGTAGTTCTTGGTTCAACGGGAAGCCGTTTTGCCGTTCACTCCATATTCTTTTATCTTGTTAAGGCTTGAACACCTAAGTTCATTAAACTCAAACAATCAGCTGATTACGAGAATTTGAGACATGCAATTTAGGTAATCATTTAAATAAGGCCAGGATGGAACATCATAATATTATTTCACATTTTCTACTTGTCTATGTCATTGACCGTGATGAGATTGTAGTTTAAACCAACAACAATAATGAAATTATCAAAGACCCACAAACAATAAATTATAGCAAATCACATTAGTGACAGTGCTGCAATACAACAATGTCATAGTTTTAAAAATAAAGTCAATTCACAATCAAATCCTAGAATATTTTTTACTTTTAATGTGAAAACAAAAAATATTTATCAACGTTATGTTCTATAATTTTAGAACACCTTTGTTGCAACCGGTTTTTACATACATACTTAACTGTGATAGAACCAAAACAATATGCATTAAAACTCACAAACCTCGTTAAAATTATTGATTGGTTAGCTGCTCAGCTAAGAATTGTATAAAACTAATTAAACAAAAAATATTATTTTCTTAGATAACACTACACAACCGGCATACGACAGCCAGACGGACTCACACGCCTTTTGCCGTGTTAAATTAATTACAGACTACTACGAGTACACACGTACAGCCCATAGTATTATAATGTAACAAGGAAAGCGTAGACAATGAAGCGGAAATCATAATTTCAGAAGCGCCACACGACTTCGGAGAAATGAAGAACTAATTTTGAATATTGAAAAGTTACAAATTCATTTATTTTATTCGTTTTATACTGTAATTTGATTACAAACAATTTCATAGAGATAATATTAAAATTAAATACAATCAATATACAGACGGCGAGTATTTATTTACCATGTAAAAGTAAAATGTGTTGTATTATCTGGCCATATCCAATAGGTAGTATGTACAAAATCATACGTACATACATAGTAGTAAGTACCTACCTATGTTTATGTAGAAATGTATTTTCTATTTGTATCTCCCTGATAACAACAACTTATTAAAATTTGTGATACGTGTAATATCATATCTACAAACATAGATAATAATTTATTTGATGAGTAATTGTATATTTTCTAGGCTTACATTTCACGAAGACACTACCCACGTAGTTAATTTTTTTTCAAATTTAAATTTAGTAGTTATACATGTATGTATTTCTAAAAACATTATTAGAAACACATGAACAAAATCATAAAGGTAATACATAGATAAAGGAATTTTGCATCCTAGTGATGAATGAAACTTAATGATTAATTATGTAGTTTTCCAATATTCTCTTTGCAGGTGACTTTTTTTGTGAATTAGAAAACTAATCGTAGGACAGGAGATTTTGGTAGATGTAAAAATGAAAGCCTATATTGTTTTCTATAAACCAGTTGAGCTATTTTTAGCGTAAGAATTGTTTTCTCCTTTGCCATTTCACCCAACTTTGCATATTAGAATTTCATGAAAAGAAAAATGCTGTATAATTTTAAAGGTGACAAAATATGTATGAAATATGACGTGAGTTATGTATCAAAAACATTGTTGTGTTGTTTAATGCATATATCTAGAGTAAGGATTGTAAGAGTTGTCTGTCCTGACATCGCGTAGGTCGCTTTAGTCACGCTGATAAAATTGGATTTTTATACTCATCATTAGCGACACCCGCGAGCGGCGTCTCATAAAATTTATGACGACCAATGTTTGTATTTTATCAAAGCAAGGTTGGCTACCATGAGTTATCGTAGGTATATAAGCTAGAATACTATTGGATATATTTGACGAAATGATTTTAGGCGAATCAACAGCAGAGTTAAACGTGGTATAAGATATATTTCACTTATCTATTCTTTCTTCTGATTGAAACAGTAATATTTTTAGCGTATGTATATTATGTATATAAAGTAATAAATGTAAAATGAGACTAGGTACTAATAAAATATCCTAGCCATTATGAGAGGACGTTATGTGCTCGCAAACGAGTAGATGGCTGTAAGAAAAATAGAATATAATAGAGGACGTCCTGTGTGTTCGTAATGTACAGTGAGTTCACTGTTTACCCCACTTTGGAAAATGTAAGCATGCTATGTTTCCAATATAATTACTTATCTACTTTCAAACAACAACAAAAATATTATCCCGATCATCATTAGGTACTCTATCGATTCAACAATTTTATAAAATTAAAAGATCATTGAGCCTAGTAGGTATAAGTTTTTACCAGTTCTATTGATGTAAAAATGGTGTTACGTATGCATGAAAAATAAAGCAATATGTATAATTTTTTTTTATTAAATAAAATATAAAAATATATATTGTTGAGCACTGTTTAATCTCCACTTTGTTAGGTTAGATACCGAACGTTTTCGCCGATACTTGTAGGCATCTTCAGGGAAACTGAAATCTAAATGAGAGCTTGATCATGTGGTGAGAAGGGTACAGGTAGTGGGAGGGGTAATGGTAGATATGGAGGTGGGATGGTTGGTAGGAGTAGGATAAACAAAAGAGATGAGGGTGGGATTTGTATATTCGAAAACGTTCGGTATCTAACCTAACAAAGTGGAGATTAAACAGTGCTCAATAATATATATTTTTATATTATATTTAATAAAGTTAAAAATGGATTTCCACAGTGCAAACACAAAAACTCTTGAATTATCAATATGTATCAGTTATGTTACCAATTTTGATATGAGTAACGTATTTCTCGTATAAAAACTTATGATCGTACAAACTCCTAAAGACGCAGTGTTTGCTTCGATTCTCATTGTTTATATTAATTTAACTTTCAAATTAAAGGCTTTTCTGGTTTATCGCCTCAGCCTTTCGATGAACTCTTTCAAATCAGGTCAATGATTGAAACAAGCTTACCGGTGTTATTTTATTGTGAACTAATTCAAAAAAATGTTTTAGCCAAAAAATATTTATGGCCACATTATGGCTACATCGAACGTGCGTATCTGTAACGATCACTATAAAAATAATTATGTATAGCAAGGGTGGCCAATCCGCGGCCCGTTGGGTGTCTACGTGCGGCCCGCGAAGCATATGCACACTTTTTTTAATAAAAGTCGGTACAACAATCGTAAAATTTTTGAAAGGGGTATTTTATTTATTTATTTATTCAGATATTCACGGCCGAAGCCTTTTACATGTAAAAAAATTAGTATACATACAATACATGCATACAAAAAGTATTATTTTTTTAAAAAAAGACACAAAACAATTCGATCCCAGGTGCCGGCAAACTCCCCTTTCACGGCACAAGCTTTTAGCTTAGTGTGAAAGGTGTATAAGGTTGTATTTGGGTTTATAACAAACCCAGATATATCTTTTTAAAAAAAAAAAAAAAATTAATTTAATACAAAACAAGAGTACAATTAAATAATAGAATAACGTTAACTTAAGTAAAAAAGTTTTTTATAAAAATTTGGTCAAGAGATTTTGAGAAAGTATTCTTAAAGAAAACCGAGAAGTTTTGAAACATTTCAAATTCCTATACCATTTTGAAAATTCGGCGGGGGGGGGGGAGGGGTAAAATTTTTAAGGTGAAGTAAAATTATCAAATGTTCCATATATGGAGTAGGTATATTGTTGTGCGGCCCGGCAGGAAATCTCATTCTGTAATTTGGCCCGGCTGCTGAAAAGGTTGGCCACCTATGATGTATGTATATAGTCAATCAGTTTAATGAAATGTATCATTATTATTGCAGGTTAGTTCCGATTTCCACCGTAAATAGCGGTGTCGTTGCTTTCTACCAACTTAACGACTCAGATGACTAATCTTATGGAATGCTGAATTCCCGCCATTTTATGAATAAATCGAATAAAAATGATGACGGTATTGACGTGAGTACATATTTAAGGAATGTATTATTAATTCATGCTTAGAAAAAGCGTTAATTTATTATCTATATACGTAATGTTATCAGTCACTGAAAATAAAAATAGGTAGGTATTTAGGATCGTAAGTACTTCAACACAATGAACATGCAAATTTATTCTATAATTAATTCATATGAATTATTTTTATTACTTGTGAATTTTACCTGTGTAACCTTAGAAGGCAAAGATATTCTCTGCCATGCCTATAGAACAGTGGTAAGTAATATAATAATATCACTGTTATTGCTGGAGTGCTGTCTGCCGACTTTGAGGTGCATCAGTTTGTAGCAAAGCGCAGATTGAGGCTTCTGTTCAATATTTTGGACTTGTACATGGATCAGTGGAAGGCACAAAAGGCTTAAGCAGAATACAAGAGAGAACATATAGAGGTGTGGCAAGAGCCGTGTGACACGGGAACAAATGGTAGACTTGTTTACAGCTTTATTCCCAATGTCAGAGTGTGAATGAATCACACATTTATGGAGTTGGACCATTTCTCATCGCAGCTGATTATGGGTCACGAAGGCAAAGTGCTCAATCTTGCTGATCAATCATGGTGTACATGTAATGGAAGTGTTTGATAAAGTAATTATTATGATAATCTTTGGGACTGCAAAGTCACGAAAGGAGTAAGCGATGGTATGATGAGTGGCCTTATGCAGATACTCCTCAACCAGCTTGGTTTGGGGGGCCAACTTTGAATTCTACAAATTTTGATTTGTATTCTATTTTTTCGGTGGTAACCTTATGAAAGTTCTATCTATCTATCTATGCCCTCACGCCGTGTCCCAGGAGGGGTAGGCTTAGAAAACGGAACGGCATATAGATCTATCCTTACAAATTTCTTTCGCTTCCCCCACATTTATCCAGTTTCTCATACATGTTCGCTGATTTCTCTTACTCAACACGCGTCCATCCTTTAGGATTTGATCCACGTGGTTCTTGGACGTCCGCGCTTCCTCATACCTCCGCTTTCAGACAAATACATCCTCTTCATTATTCTTGCATTCGCTCAACATGTCCAAACCATCGTAGCTTATTTACACGCATTCTATCCACAACACTCTTCTCGCATCCGCTCATTCTCCTGATATCCTCATTCTTCACTCTATCCCGTAACGTTTTACCAACCATTCTTCTTAGTGAACGCATCTCCACGGCATTTATTGAAAGTTCATTTTTAAAAATATTAAAATGATTAAGTTAAAACACTGTAACTCACTACATAAATCTGAAAGGCCTCTGCCAAAATATAATTTATATAGTAAAAGTTACAGTGTTTCAACTTAATAATTTTGATATTTATAAATTTTGATTGTTTTGTTGAAGGATTGTAAGTCCAACTTAGTCCAGCTAAGCTCTATACTACTAGATACTGAATGTACTAATAATACATATCGTCGGTCTAACTTGTAAACCTCATATATTCAAATTTACATTTTTTACAGGAGAAGGTTAAAACTATTTATTATTAAAATGGGGAGGAATTTTAAAATTTTAACAATTACATTTAATAATTATTTTCCATTGCGTATGATTTGTATTAAAAATAATCAAAAATATAAATGCGTCCATACTTTTTTTTCAATAATTTGGATTTAAGAGTTTTTCACTCTTAACTCTCTAGTACTGGAACGGGATTTATTAGTTTTACAAAGAGTATTAGTATGGGAAAACAAGAACATCAAAGTGAAACAAGAACTTAATTTATAATTTTAAGATGACAAATATTATTTTTTTATATATATACATACATGCATACCATCACGCCGCTTCCCTCGCGGGGTAGGCAGAAAGGATCGAACGCCACTTCCTTCAATCCTTGCATACATCTTTCGCTTCCGTCACTGTCATACAATTCCTCATGCATGCTCTCCTGTTCAATGTGCTCAACACATGAACGTCCTACCAGCCTATAATCTATTTTAATGTGATAAATTGTTATAGTAAGTTCAAAAATCCTTCGGTAATATCCTTTTCAACTCGTCATACTTTCTCCGACATTAATGAGGCTATGATACAACATTTGTGGTAGAATTGCTCAGGTATCTGGAATCATAATTTGTATTTTATTATACCATTCAAATTACTGAATCCTCAACTTTTCTCCCCAGGTATAAAGTTTTCGAGAAATGAGCACTGTCGATTATTTAAAATTTGTCAAAACTCAAAAATTCTACACTGGACGTCTCAAATTTTTACATTCAAACTTGCACATACTCGTATTTATAAATTCTGCTGGCACATTTATGTCCCTGGAAAACAATATTTTGTGAAATGGTCAAATCGTCAAAACAAAAATAATTGCCTTTGTAGTAGGTATAGGTTTGAGAAATTTAATTTTGAGCTGAATCTCGAAATAATAACACTGCTCGCAAATATGGACACATGTCTAACATTTGTCCTTTTTTAGTTTGAAAAAAGATATGTTTTCCTTTTCTCAAGACTTTGTAAAACTTAAATTGAAATAGCTGAACCATTTTTTTTATTAAAAAATAATACCTTAATGTGACTTAGAACGCCATTCAGGAAAGAGATAAGGTTCTGGTAAAGTAGCTCTACATAATGGAATTACAGTGAAAACAATTGATTAATAACATTCATAAGTTAATAATTTTTCTCCACAAATTAATGTTGAGAAATTTTGGAAACTTCAAAGTTCCTAAAATTATCTTTCCGATTTTTGACCGATCATTCCCCTATTCCGAGTGTGTTCAATACATTATTTTGTACACTACATAATACGAGTATAATGTTGTCTTCATTTTTAGGAAGATAATTAAAAAATGCACATAATATTATATCTATGTGAATTCTCTTGCGAATATTATCTGTTTTATTTATTTATTTATTTTATTCTTCACTATACATTGTTTACAATAATACAAATTAACATAGAAAATATCATTTATACAATTCAATGTACAGAGGGCGAGTTTATCACTAAAATGCGATGTCTTCCAACTAACCCGATTTTACTGACTTAACCATCATGTTTATAAAAGTCTTCTTTTGGCCTAGAGTTGGCTTGTAGTCTAGTTGACCAAAAATCAGCAAACTTCTCCGCTCATCGTCATCTAACGTTGCAAATTTCAAAGTTCCTTTCTTTGTTAATTGATATTTGCATCTATTTTTAATTAATCTCTTATATCCTGGTATTTTTTTTTCAAAATACTGATTATTCTCATTCAACTCTCTCTAACAAAAACAACACCGAAACTTCTAAATATGGTCGAATCACAATGCAAAGAAATTTATACCAGGCGGCAACACTCAACCAATATCTGTCGTACAAAAGGCGCGTAAATTGGGATTTGAGAGGTTTGCGAATTATATTGTTCTATGGACTGGATTTGCGTGTTTTTTTGATGACCATTTTTTGAAACAATTTCAATAATTTGAAAATAAAAGTTTCACACAGTGGTGAAGAATAAACTGTACATTTGATTGGTATCAAAAAGTCACTTTTGGCCAAATCGGGATTTACGTGGTTTACAAGTTAGATCGACGATATCTTGAACTGACATGACTCCTCTCTATTTCATCAGGGATCACAATGTTTATACTTGTCTTGTATACATTTTATTAAAAAAATAATATAGAGAATAAATATGCAAATGCAGTTGAGGTTTTATTTATTTACATTATATCATATTGAAGTCAACATAAACCACATTATCATATTAAAATAATACAATACAAAAAACAATTAACAGGATGTTGATGTATCATGTATTTTATTTATGTTGCAATTTATAATAAATGTAGGTAGGTTTAGAAAGTTGAACACAAATTTAGAATAAAAAATTCTTGTAGTAGTACATGTGTGTATTAAAACAAACAAATCACTCGTTACGGGTGGATTTCCGGTAATAAAAAAAAAAAAAAGTATTAAAACAAATCAAATTCACAATTTTTAACAGATTATCAAAAAAGAATGACGAGTGATGAAAAATGAATGAATAATGAAAAATATTTTAATGTTATTTTCACATGCTAAAATGTTCCTGTTTAAATTTTAAAATAAATGAAATATAAGCGGGTAGGTGGCGTAACTAGTAGGTATACCTACCTATATAATTATGTTTATTATACAACAAAATATCATATATGTAATACATTTGTAATTGAGGAACAAATTATACTTTAAAAACCAAATCAAACCAATAAAATATCTTTGATTTCTAGCACAAATTATGAAGATGATATTACAAACCTATTCATGATGATATAAAAGTAAGTATAAGTTATTTTCATTCATATGAAGTATAATACACAACAACTAGTGACATTCTATTCCCCTTATGGTAATGAAGTAAAAAAATGGAATTTAGTAACATATTTTCTTTGAAAATGTCATCAAAATCAAATAGAAACTATTTCACACAAGTGTGAAAACTGAGACATAAAACAAAACTGAGGAGACTGTGAAGCATTCCCAATTCCTACACTAAATGGAAAATCTGGAGGGGGAGACTTATGTCGGCAATTACTTTCTCTAATCGATTCTCTAATCGACAAAAAGGTTGGGAATGATTGCCTCTGACAATACCTCATATTTTTTTATATTTGGTGGCGCATATTTTCAATGCCATATATTATAGAAAAAAAATCTTTCGGCATTATAATATAAAAAATATATAAACGAAAAAGTAGCATTATTTTTCCAATAGTGTAATTTAAAAATTAGAATACACAAAAAATCAAAGGTAACATAAATAATATACAGAAAAATCTACTTTTTTATCTTTAAATTCTGCTTGAAATTACATTTTATCTTTCTTTTCTCGATAGCAATGGATTTTTGGTTGAAATTATTAACACCACCTGATGGACAACACAGACTTTGGAGTTACAATTGTTACTTACAAAAACCACATATTTTCAAGGCCACAAAATTTAATTCTCATGTTTTCATACTAACTATAACATTTTTTGCCCATCACATAAATATTCCGTAAATTAAAAACTTTTTTATTTCTATGGCTGTGAAAATATGTATGTATCAATTATTAAATAACTCGCCCAAAGAGTAAAAACAAAAAGAGTAAACTCAGAAACAATGATTCACTCTATTTACCAATGCAGTCAAAACATTTGGAATAAAAAGTTGATTACCATATTTTTGTAGAATTAATGATTATTAAGAATACAAATGAAAGAATAGAAAATAGTCAAAGTTTTGCACATTAACTGCAACACATTAGGTTTGGTGTAGATTTCAAAATGTTTTTGTACATTAATTTATTATGCTTCATTATTTCAAAGCACTAATTGTAGATAAAATTATTATTATAAGTTTCACAAAATAAATATCATTAAAAAAAGACAAATATAAACATACACATCTCAATTCATTTTAACAATAATTTGTGGACAACAAAACATTTGATAAACCTTATATCCTTGATTTCTAAAAACACTTGAAACATTTGGAAAGTGTGACAAAAATTGTCACCATGCAAATAATAATGATATACAAATTAAACAATAGCTACTAATCACTTGACTCAGTCCTCTCACTTTGACTTATGTATTACATAACAAAATATAACACTCTTCACTCACTATATTACATCTGGTATCAATAATCTATCAAATCCAATTAGAATAAGTCTTATTAAGAGTTTAATTATCAACTTGCTGCTATTTCACATTGGGTATTTCACAAGAGGTGTCTCCCACATCAATTAATACTGCATCCTGTTGTGTGCTGTGGCCCTCACTGAATTGGTCACTGATTGTCTCACCACTTTCCCCAGCTGGTAACTGAATGGTGACACTAGAATTCTGTGCTGTTTGAGGGGTAGATTTGGATGATAGCGATTTCTGTCGGGCTTGTTCACTTGTTTTGGAAAGTCGTTCGCTCAAAGCTTTGAGAGCTATTTGCCTGCAATTAACATTACAAATGATGTAATTTTGTGTTGCACATACAAATACAGTATGGATCAGGATGTTTTGTATACTTGAATGAATACATATGACATATATTACGATAAATATGATTCAATTGCAAGGTATGCCTTACTTGTAGGACAGAGAAGGGAGTTTTAGGTGTTAGAAAAGGTATTTTTGTATAGCGTACTACATATAAATATTGTTTTTTGAGTGCTCTATGTACAGTAGTCTTGAAAAAGACATTTTAGTTAGTGTTCCATCCATGGAATGCATGTTGGTTTTCTGCATGAAAATTTGATCATGAGTCATTATATAGGGTAAGGTTGCTCAAGTCGTACCCCCTAAGGAAACAATGCTATAATAGTTAGTGCAATGAAAATAAAAAAAATTCATCTGCATATATTAAATCTTCATTTAGTTGCCTTTTAATCGACAATGATAGAAATTTGAAAATATTTTAACAAAATAGGTATTTTAACGTTTTTCAAAAATATACCTTCGGTACGATTAAGGCGCCTAGTCGCCAAAGTCGTACCACCTATAGCCTTAGTCGTACTTAGAAAATATACCTTTTGAACACTATAATAAATTATACCTATAGAAAAATACTCAATAACAAGATATCATATGAATAACTAAAAAAATATTAACAATGCAGTCTGAGATCAACTTAAAACATTTTTTTTTGTCAAACCTAATTATTAAGTGAATAACACATAGAAAATAGAATAATCATATCTAAAAAAAAATCTTCTACGGGATTCATTAAATCCAATTTCTCCATTCCGATGTTTCTGTGTTCGATGTTTCAGTGATATAAGAAAGGAGTAAAGGAATGTGGAATGAAAGTTGGTGTAATCACAAGGATGAATGTAAATAAGTTAAGATGGTTTGGGCACGTGGAAAGAATGAATGAGGACAGAATGACTAAGAAGATATATTTGGCTGAGAGGAATGGTGCTCGGAGACGTGGACGTCCGAGGATCAAATGGCAAGATCATTTAAATCAATTCCTACAGGACGGTCACGTGTTGAGCACATTGAACAAGAGAGCATGCATGAGGAATTTTATGACAGCGACAGAAGCGAAAGAAGTATGCTATGATAGAAAGAAGTGACGCTCGATCCTTTCTGCCTACCCCGCGAGAGAAGTCGCGTGACGGTATGTATGTTTAAAGCTTCGTCCATGTCCTCCTGCATCCAAGTACTTTCTCTTCGCCATATTTAGGTATTACCTACCTGATAAAATGTTAAGTAAATTATTAAACAATTTTCTTAATACCTAAGTCGTACCGGTACGAGTAAGGATTTTTGCACAGGTACGACTTAAGCGCCGGGGTCTTCTATGTTTAAAACTAAAACCACTGACGTAACCTCAAAATGTAGTACCGTTTGAATATGCGTAAACTATTGCCAGATAAGTCTTACAAATAGACGTTAACAAAGAAAATAGGTAAGTATCACATTCCTGCCATAAAAAACTTACAAATGAGTCAAAATATTTAATGAAAACTGTTCAAAAAATTACTTTTTCAATATTTTTGCTTCAGGAAGCCGGCCGGCCGCCCACTTTTTTACGTTCGCTCACTCAACTAAAAAGTTCAGATTGACGACACTAGATGGTGAAATTTATAACTATCAGATAAGATATTGCCGGGGTACGACTTAGGCCGTGGTACGACTAAAGCAACCTTACCCTATATATATATTATAAATAAAATAAATTAAAACTGCCTAGCACCAAGCTTCCTATAACATTACCAAATTGGATATCATTGTATACAGCCCATCAGTCAGATTTATTAACTACATCAGACGTTTTGTTAATGCAGGTTATACAGTGTTAAAAAAACATTCACTATTCAAGTGTGTGTGCATAAATGTTACAAATTTATATGTATTTTCATAAGATTTGAGTTACTTAATTTTAATAATATGGAGAACTATATGCAAATTCCACTCAATACATTATAAATATGTACGAGTAAAAAAATATATTATAACTCTAAAGCAGTGTTTCCCAAGGTGGGGTATCACGCCTCAGAGGTGGGGCCCCGCGCTTCCACATACAGTGGAACCTCACATAACGAGTTTAATTCGTTCCAGAATCTTATTCGTTAAGCAAAATACTCCTTAAGTGAAACATTTTTTTTCTATAGAAATCAATGTAAAATACGATAATGCGTTCCATGCCGAAAGAATACTCAATGATTTTTTTATTAACATTTATTTGAATAAAATTACTTATAAAGGAGAGTAACAATTTGTAATAAAATTTAGATTTGGAAAAAAAAACCTAAATAAAAATATAAATTTATGACAATTAATCATCACGTTAACAGAAAATAACAACCAACACACAAACGAAACGAGTGCTAAACACAGACTGATGTACTGGCGCAGAAGTCCCGGCTCAGAAGGTCAAAAGTGAAAGACGTGAAAAAGTGACTTACCTTTTCTCTGTAACTTGATATGCGAAAAGTCACTCGTTAATGGAGCAACTTTTTCAGATTTTTTTTGTTTGTTATGAAAATTACTCATTATGAGAGGTGCTTGTTATGAGAGGTTCCATTGTATTAATAAAATTTATCAACTAAAATCTTAAAAAAGAGGCCGGTGGGCACATGACTTTTGAAAAGACTACGGTGGGGCATGGCATAAAGAAGGTTGGGAAACACTGCTCTTAAGCGTGCTTATTGTGTAAGACATTGTGTAGAGTAAAATTACTATTTAGCCTTTATCTATCCTAATAACAGTTTTTATCGATGACATGTAAACATACAAATTTATTAAATTATTAATGTATTTGACAAGCTTACGAAGTATTGGAGCAAAAAAATCATATAGCATGCAAACTGTGAATATACCGTCTTCGTTCCATATCTTGCGGCTGAACTCCAGGTAGAGTAATTGTGAGACCCTTAGGACTCAGAGCAAGATGAACTCGTCGCCTTCCAGCAGGGCACAGTCCCAACCGAACAAGGCACTTTTCTAATGGAGTGGATATAGCACGTACCAGAGGTTGGATAACTCGAGGGAAGAAACTAAAAAATATATAATATGTTGAATTACTAAAATTATAATAAAATAACAATAATGTTCGTCGGTAGCCTGGAGGTAGAGTCTCGGCTTTGTGAACAAGGGGTCCGCGGTTCGATCCCAGGTGCCGGCAAACTCCCCTTTCACAACACAAGCTTTTAGCTTACTGTGAAAGGTGTATGAGGTTGTATTTGGGTTTATAACAAAACCCAGATACATCTTTATTAAAAAAAAAAAAAATATTGTCGCTGCATATTTAAAATGGAGTATGTGTAAATTTTTTATTTAGGCATCTTAAGAAGTGTTCATTGGGGCATTAAAATTGTTGTTTGAACTTTTCATTGGTATTTGATATTATTCTTAAAATATTAAAATATTTGATATTAAGAATCACTTTAAAAATGGTTTTAATGTCATAATAAGCAGTTTATTCTAAAAATATCAAAACATTTATATATATTTACATACACCATTATAAATATGCAACAACGATATATTACAAATTACAAAGAAAAAGTATTAGATAAAATGTGAATACAAAAAAGAAAAATTCAATTTATTCTAAATACTTTTTATATGTAGTATAAGTGGAATGACACATTTCTATTAAATATTCCAGTAAATTTTGAATTTTGGATAAAATATTCAGTTCTATTTGATCTAATATAATGCAGAATAATGTAATTTAACTTTTATGCAGTTTGAGTTTTGAGAAGATTACTTAGACTGTATGTATCTACCTATAATATTTAATACATAAATAAAAATTTAAAAAATACTTCTATGTCGTATGAAAATAAACTTGTAGTGAAAAGGGAAACATAACATACACATATACTGTTTGATTGCTATTTTTGCTACATTAATTAACAGAATGATACTGTAACATTAAATTGTATTTCTATTGAATTTTGTTGGTTTTGTTTTGTTTATTGGTATGACTTGTTTTTTTTAAACTGTAATGTAGGGGAAAGTATGGTAAATTGGACCACTTTTGGGAAAACTCAATTTTCTCAAAAGTTTTCAACTCTGCATTAAAATGGTTTTCTAACATTGAAAGAATAGAGATTTAACAATAAAAAAAACTTTATTAATTGAAACATAATTGAACAGTAAGTATATCAAAAATGAGTAAAACTAAAAATTGGGAATCGTTCCAATTTAGCCGACCGGTCTGATAAATTGGACTTAATGAGTAATTATATTTATCAATGAAAAGTATTGTTTTAAAGTTCTTAGAAGGAAATAAGGTATCATTTTTTATTTTTTTAAGCAAATTGTCACAAATTTCTGGGTTATCATACAACCGGATTTGTTAAACAATAAAAAAAAAAATGTGAATATTCTAAACATTTGTTGCTGACTGATCGTATATTGAACTTATTTTTTTGGCGCTATTTAAAAGGAAGATCGCGATCCATTTGAGACCTGAAATATGAGATCCTAAATAGTTTGCTTCTATGTTTTGCATAAAGCGTTTCTCCATTGGTTACCATTACATCGTGACAGTGAAAATGGTGAATGTTGTCCATTGACACCGAAAGTGATCACTTAAGCCAGCCTAGAACCAATTTGTAAGAGTTGGGACGCCTTTTTTACTTCTTCCCATTACATTTTTCACAATGTTACATTGTGTAAACATGGTTCTCCAATCGAGATAATATCTGATTGTTATGTCATCTGCACCCAAATCCGGTTAAACAATAAAAAAATTAGATAATAATCCAAACATGACTAATGTTGTATTTGTTTAACTCTTTAGCTCTATTTATTGATGTAAATTCTAGCTTTTTTTTAAGGGCAGCGCCTGCCACATAGCGCCATAGATTTAGCGGCCACACACCAAAAAAATTGGTGCAAAAAGGGAAGGGAAGAAATGGGAAAATGCCTTCTTCTCTATGCAGTATCGCTAGTTACTTGAAGGGGATATTAGGCTACCAAAGAAAGTGCAGTAAATTCTAGCTGTTGTAACCGAATTATTTGTTTGTGCCTCTTCATAAATGATCTGCTGAAATTGTGGTTTATATTATTTTTTCGACAATTTTAAATGCCAACTTTCGCACATCTGTAATAATTGTCAAGCCAAATATTTTTCGTCTAACATTAATAAGTGGCTTACTAGTTGCTTTTCATTATCCTTGCTAAAAACATTTGGATGACTTTTACAGAAAACAAGATCACTTATGTGTTGGATTTATCCAAATGTCGCTTTAATGTTGATTTTGGAATTTTGTATTCTCTTGCACATTCATTTAATCCTATTCCATCACTCTTAAATATGATGTTATTGCACTTTGTAGATCTTCAGTTTTCCACTTATAATATTTTTTAATCTTGTCTATATAAGTATTTAAAAGACAAGTAAATAAAATAAAAATTAGTTGGTTAAATTGGACCGGTTCAATTTACCCAACTTTGAACGGTCCATTTTAACCTACTTTGTCTATTTCATTGTTATCCTAAAAAAATTACATAACTAACAAATGTAGGTAATATACAATGTCATGCAGTGAATTCTATAAATATTTGTTTTAAATTAAATTTATTACAAAAACTACTCACTAACCCTAAATAATTTTATGCACTTGTGAAAATTTATATAATATTGCATGAGTGTAATGAAAATAATATATTCTCCTCTCTCCAAGACAATTCATAATTTTGGCAGAAAACAAATAATGCTTTTTGAGTGAGGTTTTTAACAGATTATAATAGTGTTACAAGTTTAATAATAAAACATTCCAATTCAATTTTATGCAAGTGGTCCAATTTAACGACCGGTCCAATATACCATACTTTCCCCTATACATTTTTTGAAGACTCTATAATATTGTTATTTTGTCATCAAAGGCAAATGCCGTTTATTGTTCAAAATAAATAAATAAATATAAAAAAATTTAAATTAAAGAAATTACTTGTCAAAACTAAAGTTGTCAGCTGTATCTCCTCTCATACCATTGGAATGTCTTTGCCAGAATCTTAAATAGACCCACGAAACCATTGTCCCACAGAACCACATGCAAGGGTAGCTGCCTTCCAAGAGACCGACCCCCCACAAAATAAGCGCCGCACAGAATACAGCAAGTGGAATTATCCTGTTTGTCATTTTTCCTGTAACACAATATTATATTACAGCTGATTTATTTGCCTGAACTCACACACAGCGAACTATGGATGTTCATTGTAAAAGGAATATGAAACTCTACTATAATAAATAAGTTCACATTATTAATTTACCATATTCAGAAGCAAACAACAATTTCACAATTATTGGTTCAAAATTCAACCAAACGTTAATTTTCATACAAAGTATTATTAATAATTACATTACTAGTTTTTGGATGCAGTTATGTGAAGTTACCTTTATAATATATCTACAACATCATCTGAAAGATTAAAAATAAATACAGGAATTCTCTTCCCCACAACAACTAAACATAATATATTTGATATTGCTTTTACAATCTTGGAACCCTTTATGCTATTTTTGGAAAAGTTTTTCCTTCGAACTGAAATCTTGTAATTTAAGAAACAAAGCTAATAGGAACTCACCAAGAGAAGTTTTTATAAGTAAATGGTCAGGCATAATTTGCTTCACTGCAACGCTAACTGCAGCGATATATCCTGCTAATCCATGTATATGAACTGTGAAGAGATAGTTGGTATCTCTTGTACACATGTACAAAAACAAGTAATATGTGGACGTCATTACTGCTACACCAAAATTTGTTATAATAAAGAAAGTCACCATTTCAAACTGACCCCAAAGAGGTTCAATTAACTTCCCACACAATCCTACTGTAACTACGTCTACGATTACCTCCCAAAAATGTAATTCTAAAAAGCAAAACGTAAACGCAGACCATAACCAGAAAGAAGGTGGCATTAAATAGCCAGGTGTCACACTTAAGACGTTTACAGCGTCCTCTGAGAATGATAAAAAGTAACTGAATATCACTATTAAACATATTATTTTAACAGAAGTAGATGTGTTTCCTAAAAGTGCTGTAAATTGTTGTTTTAAATAGGGTATGTTACGACTAAACACTCTCATCGAAGCCATTTTGAATTAAATGTCAATGTCATTCGATTGAGTTCAGTGTTGCCAATGCAAATAGATTGCCAGATTTGTAAAAAGACTAGTAATCGTTCAAAATGCCAAACTACTACCATACTGTAAATTGATTGATTTCTTTCAATGAAATACAGATATGACAGTTTTATGATAGGTGTCCGTATTTCATAAATGCGTAACAATTGATGGATACTGAATAGAAGTTCGAGATGATAATATATTTTATTTCCTACTAGGAAGGATTATTCTATGCTGCAAACATCACCACCGAGATATGAGATGAAGTTGTCATGACGATTAGTAAACAAAATTTGGTCGAAAAAACTACATAGCTGACAAAGACGTTAAAAAGTCTTTATTGGCATATTTACATAAAGTATTTTCTTTTGTATCTTATACTTAACTATTTTTGCAATAAATTATATTTTTATAGATAGATGATCACGACTAATAAGATTGAAAATACATAATTTAGAAATTTTTCTTAAAAGCAGTGTGTCATCCAAGATGTTGAGTTAAATATTGTCGTGAAAATAAATGTTTACATACTTAGTTATCTGTATAATTAAATATTTCTGATCTTCCTATAATAGCTACGTTTCGGTTTGATCGTGTCACATGAAAACATTCTGAGAATCCAATTCTGTTGCGAAACAAGTGTGGTGCTATCAATATTATATTTATCTTGGAATCTGAGATGAGTGCATCAATAGTGTCAGTATCAATTGGCAAGAGTGTTCCTACAGAACCTTACACATACACTAGTAATCCTCGGGCTTTATACAGCAATATGAAGATGAGACCTAGACCTCCGAATTCATGGTAAGAGAATAATAAAAATAATTATAATATGTATAACATCAATGCAACAAAACCTACTATAGGCGTAATAACATTTCGATGAAGAGATGGCTCAATTGGCGCGCAGACTTTTTCAATGGAGGAGGCTGATTTCTGACCTGTGTTTCCGGGATGAGCTTTAAAGCGCGAATGGTGATGTTGGTAAAAAAATGTAGGTACAAGTAGATATCGTGGTTAGATGGGAGAAATCACTATATAGTGATAATCTCGCCACTGCACATCATCACATTTTTTTTTTGTGTATATTGCTATATTTTATTTGTTATATGAATGATGATGTGCAAGAAGAATAAAATAAATAAATAATAAATATCTTTAGTTACCAGCAGAGATGTGACGTATTTCAAATAAAAGTATTTAAAATACAAATACAAAATACGTATTTGTATTTTGTATTTCAAATACCTTTTTGTAAAAAGTATTTTGTATTTTATTTGAAATACTTTTTTTGAGTATTTTGTATTTTACACAAAATACTTTTACAAAATACCTTTTTATTGTTTGAAACAAAATTCTGCCATTAATTGATATGCGCGTACGCAAGCTTTTTTTGCCAATTTGTTGAATTACAAATACAACGTTTCCATTAGAGTACTCCATGTTTGAGATATACACACATAATAATGATGATTGAACGAATTATGCATGACGCCGTTTAACGATCCATGGCCATTTCAAGGGCGCTGTGATTTCTCCTGAATGGTAGCATTTTCAATTTTGTCTGAAGGCAATCTATTCCAGGCAGATGACGCTGCGACTTTGTTTCTTCTTTCTGCAAATTTAGAGGTATTTGCCCTTTTGAGTTCAACGAGTTTGAGAAGCTGAGCACAGCCTTCGCCACACATTTTCGTCATCGGAACAGCTCAGTGGGTACCTAGTGTGCTGCCTTGTGGACAGTGAGACACAGTTTAAACACCAGTATCTCTAGGACTCTCAGTTAGTGTAGACTTCTTAGTAGTGAAGTTATGTGGCAGCTCTTATTCTCTCTGTAAATGATCCGGAGGCAACACTAAAAACCATATGAAGACGATAAGGAAGAGTCTGGAGCAGTCCTGTATACTGTATGTATGATGTTACAGTAGTCCATACGATTTCAGATTTGGATTATCCATTCTGATTTATTTTGCAGCCCAAGTCAGGAATTCTCTTACCTGCTTGATGATACTCAATCCATTTATGACAATTTTCGGCTTATCTCTTCTAACAACCGTACATTTTGTCATGACTTAATTTATTTTTTTTTCTATTTTGACAGTTCTTCCTAAGGCTCATCCTCATTGTCTGCAAGCAATGATATATCGAATCATGTCAACCCTTTCTCCATTTATGTATACTCTTGTCTAGTTTTTCATTCATCAATTGTCTGCAAGCAATGCTATATCGAATCATGTCAACCCTTTCTCCATTTATGTATACTCTTGTCCAGTTTTTCATTCATCAATTGTCTGCAAGCAATGCTATTTCGAATCATGTCAACCCTTTCTCCATTTATGTATACTTTTGTCCAGTTTTTAATTTCTCTTTCATTCATCAATGGTTTAAATATGTATTATTAAATACTTTTGTCTTACACCTTGTTCGACCATTTGTAAACAGTATTTTAAAAAGGTATTTTAAAAAGGATTTTGAAAATACGTATTTTGTATTTTGTATTTAAATACCATTTTGAAAAAGTATTTAGTATTTTGTATTTGAAATACAAAAATTCAAAAGTATTTGTATTTTGTATTTAAATACTTTTTTGAAAGTATTTTGCACATCTCTGGTTACCAGTTAATTAAGGAAATGTGAGCTATGTTATAATTATTAGGAATACCTACCAACTTTATTGATGACTTATGCATCAAACATTTGCTAGCTTCTAGTAGAGCTCTGAAACAGAGCTTTTATGGTAATAGATAAGCTAGGTATGTAGGTAGGTATACACTGCTGTATTGTAAAGAAGGTAAATATACTTACAGAGTGTTATATGCATACGAGTGATTTTATTATAACTATTTTATTTTTACAAAGAGTGTAGGTACATTATTGGGTAGATAGGCAGATGGTAGAATGTATAATAGAGACGAAAATCCACTCCGAAATTCAATCCGAAAGACCAATCCAATGGACTGTAACCCATTATATATATATGTAGTCTATGTAGGTACCTATGTATACAATATGTAGGTAGAATATTATGTCTAATTTAAGTTTTCTATAACTATGCGACGAATGTTCGTCCTTGACTGCTGTCGGTCTTCTGTCACGCTATACGATTGCCCCCACATGTTTACCGCCTGAAAACTAACTATAAACAGACCTCTCGGTTCTGAGTATCACCCCTGCTGTTTTTTAACGCAATTTCCACCCCACCTCAGTGGCGGGACTAGATTTTTTTAAATATGCTCGTATATTGGTCATGATTTCTCAGCGGTTCAACCAGAATTCGTGATTTGATATAGCAATTCAAAATAACACCTGAGCCCGTAGACAATTTGTACTTAGCGATCGTCTACTGGCGAACTTTTCGACAATCTACCTACACGTACCGTATAATTATGCGTTATTGTTGCAGTTATTGACGAAAATTCGTTTGTAGGCGATCGCCAAGTACAAATTGTCTACGGGCTCAGAACCCGACATTTAAAATTTCCCCTCTGTATAGGAAAATCTATTATAGGTATTTAATTTGAATGTGTTTCCCTATAACATACATACATACATACATACCATCACGCCGCTTCCCTCGCGGGGTAGGCAGAAAGGATCGAACGCCGCTTCCTTCTATCCTTGCGTACATCTTTCGCCTCCGTCACTGTCATACAATTCCTCATACATGCTCTCCTGTTCAATGTGATCAACACGTGACCGTCCTGTAGGATTTGATTTAAATGATCTTGCCATTTAATCCTCGGACGTCCACGTCTCCGAGCACCATTCCTCTCAGCCAAATATATCTTCTTAGTCATTCTGTCCTCATTCATTCTTTCCACGTGCCCAAACCTATAACAATCTTTGTAGTTATTGGCTAAGGCATGCGTTGCTTTTGCATACATGGAAAGCACGCCACTGCCCTCTACTATAGTGGTCAGTATAATACTATCGATATGCACCTCACGACTTTCCTTCAGAAAATTAAACAATTTCCACCGTCACGAAGTTCGTAAGACGGTTCATTAGCATACAACTACATACTGCTTATATGGATCCCTATTAGTAAGTAATGTTGAATCGTCGATTTTTAAAAGTGGTGTGCCACGATATTCTATATTGCGTTTTATATCGTCTTTGATAACCTTCGATGATAAGAAGAACACAACACGAAATTAATTAATGAAAATATTAGTAGAGGTCGCTTGAAATACTTTTTTTATGTGGAATTTTCTTTTTCGTTACGTGTGGACATTGGGGTTATTGACATTATTAAATTATTTCTATCTATTATATGTTTATATCATGAAGCAAACACAATAGTCCCAACATACGTTACTATGTGTATTAGGTGAATTGAAACAGTGTCTCTTTCTATTATAGATTATAAATCGTGAGAGAGACGTCTTTCCACTTTTCAGGTCATTATCAATCTGAATTGTTAATAATGCGCAATAGGTACTTTATTTCAATAATAGTACAAATAAAAGTACTATTTTTACTAATTCACATATTTTAAACCCGTTCCTTTTGGTAAAATCTCAATAATAATAATAATAATAAAAAAATACAGCATGCAGAAGGCCGTACTTCTATCATCCACCAGGATAGTAAGAAGGTTTTTGTCCCTGTAGCTCTGTAAGTGATCTCCCATGATTGTACTATTTCATAGAACATCATGGAAGAATCAACTCGAATAATGTTGGGGTTCTACATTTTGAATATAAATATATTTTAATATTTTATGGTTTTTGTTATTTAATGTTATATTTAAATTTTATTGTTAATCTTATCTTGTGTTCAAAATGTAGAATCTAATATTGTTTTGTTAAATAAATGAGATATGAGATAATAATAATAAGTATCCAGTATCGGTATTAGAAAACAATGACACAAAACTCTACTGGGATCGATCAATTACTCTTGACAAAACTAAACACGATCTTAATCTAGTCTTGATCTTGATCGTACGACGCACGAAGTGACTATTGGCCAAAAATACACGCAAAACGATCGCGCGTTAGCGGTATCGCGGTGTTTTTGACCATAGTCCCTTCGTGCGTCGTATGATCAAGATCAAGACTAGATTAAGATCGTGTTTGGTTTTGTCAAGAGTAACCCTGCTGATCGAACTATTTCAGCTAATTGACCAGATATTGTGTTGGTTGATCGCAGATGCCGTAAAACATAATATATCATATACATTACTATACCGCACGATGAAAATTTAAATAAAGCTGAGCAGGATAAGATAATAAAATATCTTGATCTTGCTCATGAAATCAAAGATATGTGGAGAACACCTACCACAATCATCGTGCCTATAGTGTTGTCTGTGAATGGTTTAATACCTAAGAGTATGTCAAGCAATCTCAGAAAACTGGGAGTAGATGACAGGCTCAAATACAACATACAGAAGGCTGTTCTTCTATCATCCACCAGGATAGTTGGCAGGGTTTTTTCCCTGTAGCTCTGTTAATGATTTCCCATGATTGTACTATTTTCATAGGACATTGTGAAAGAATCAACTCGTATAATGTTGGGGTTCTACATCTTCAATGTAATTTTTTTTTAATATTTTATTGTTTTATTTTTTAATGTGCTTAATGTGTTTAATGTTTAATGTAATTTTAATGTTTAAATAAATTAAATTTAAGTTTTAAAATGTTATACTAAAACACTGTTTAATTTCCACGTATGATTTTGTATTAAGTCAATTAATAATAATAATAACTAGACAACTTATTTATGATGCGCCGTTTTGTGGAGAAACCACCGCAAGGGCCTTTGTTATAATGACTAAATGCTAATTGCCGACCGCATTCGCCTTGCGGCATCTTCAGGGCAAGAGTTACATAAAACTCTTGATCTTGCTCTTGAATTTTATGTAACTCTTGCCCTGAAGATGCCGCAAAGCGAAAGCGTTCGGCAATTAGCATTTAGTCATTATTAATTGACTTAATACAAAATCATACGTGGAAATTAAACAGTGTTTTAGTATAGCATTTAAAAATTTATATTAAAATGAATTTTCACAACGTTAACGCACCTACTTTAAATTTAATTGTTAATCTTATATTGTGTTCAAAATGTAGATTCTAATGTTATTTTGTTAAATAAATGAGATAATGTATATAATAATTTATTTATTCTTTTTGCACATCATCATTATATAACAGTGTTAACAAAACAATATAAAATTTAAAAAAAAACTAGGACGATGTGCAGTGTCGAGATTATCACTATAAAGTGATTTCTTCCATCTAACCACTATAATAATACTGGTAAATAATCAAGCCTTGCATATTTGTTTACAATAAAACGTATAATATTTCCATTAAACGTAATACAAACTAATTCGTAGATTCTACACATTTCCAATTTTAGTTACATTGTCCATACTAGCTCAAATAAAAGCTGTATAATGTTTTCTCTTGTATTACTGGATAAACAGTTGATTAGTTGTAAACAACTCAGATTGATAATGAACTGGTAAGTGGAAAGACGTCTCTCTCACGATTTATAATCGATAGTAGAAAGAAACACTTATTGTTTCAATTCACTTAATTATGGAATTCTACCATGTGTCCACCGGCACAATAAATAAGTCACGTGTAAAGTTGATATTTTCAACCGACGGTACTTGGTGGAAATTCATGTTGAATTAATTTAAATAAAACACTTATTTGTAGTATATCCACGGTGACTTTTTATTGGACGCGAGCCGGCTTTCAAGAGCTTCCGCTCTCATCATCAGGCTGGCGAAAAGTAAAGAAATTACAGGTTGGTAACGAATATAATATAGTATGTTATTGGATAGCAAAATGTCACCGTGGATATACTACAAATAAGTGTTTTATTTAAATTAAGTCACGTGTACTTTTCTTAGTTATACCCACTTGTCTCTTATATACTACTATAGATAAGATATAATATGTATTTTATACCTACAAGCTTTATAGAATACTGTGCTTTTCAACCAATTTTCGTTGCGTAGATTTTCAAAACTTGTAGGTAAGTACCTAAATCATCAGGAACTTAAATAAGTCAATTCTATTGTGAGTGTGAGCATTGCAATAATATTATAAATCGTATCGATAAATAAATAAATACTCATAAAGATTTTTTTCTTAGATTGGGTGGAAAGTATATTTCTAAAGTAATTGTTTATCAATAAAACACTGTTTTACTTTTCACTATTGATTTATTAATACTCAAGCGCTTTCGTCAAGTTAGCTTGACATTTTCAAGAGAACTAATTACAAGAAAAATTTAAAATTGTAATTAGTTCTCTTGAAAATGTCAAGCTAACTTGACAAAGCGCTGGAGTATTAATAAATCAATAGTGAAAAGTAAAACAGTGTTTTATTGATATCAAATATGTTTAAAATGTCTTTTCACAATGTGAACACACAAACTCTAGATCATTTTTTTTAATTGTTTATCCTCGCAAAGCAAAGGAGTACATTATGTAATGATGGAATCTACGTAAGAACACAAATATAACTGGTGCGAGATCTTTTCTGCCTATCCAACTTCAAATGTTTGAAATATTATTTGTGGTTTCTAAGGTATTACGGATCATAAAAATACGCACATTTTGGTTAATCGGACATTGATGTATTGCACGTACAAGGTGAGATCTTAATCTCTATCGGTACAATGTAATCGTAATGTGAGGGTGGTAACCACAGGTATACCTACTACTGGACTTTTGTAGAACTTAACCATAGGTAGGTGGAGGGCGATAAGTTATGGTTATTAAATACCAATACAAAAGGCAAATTCTTACCAATGTCAATGTATATAATGTTGCTCCAAAGCTGAAATTTCTTGACAAACAATAATACAGATGTTAGCGATTTATTGTATGAATATGTTTTTCATTGTAGGTATGAAAACTATTATAGGTATATTATATTAATACGTTGCAAATGAAACTGCACCAATGACATTATTTAGGTGAACATGATAATGTTAATATACCGATATTCATTTAATCATTTATTTATTTATTCATTTATTCGTTTGTACATTTATTCTTTTAAACATTCATCCATTTATTAATTTGTTATTGATTTATTAATTTGTTGATTTGATTATTTTATTTTTATTATGTTGTAAGATGTATTAATTCTTGTAAATTGTATGTTTTTTTAAATATTTTTTATACGCAGCACGCCTCGATACAGGGCAACCTAGTGAGGCTGCTGCAACTTAATTGTAGCCAATTGGTGATATATTGTCTCAACGTTTGTACATTGATATTGATTGATTGAATAAAGTATTTATTTATATCTAATAAAAAATATTGTAATGTTTTATTTCTCATAAAATTTCTAATATATATCTACCTACCAACCTGTTAATAGCACAAACATATATAAAGAAAATATAGTAGCACAACATAGTTTAATTTACATTATTTTATTCGATGGGTTATTTTTAAATATATCATACACAACTAAAATATATATTTTTTTCCCTCTTTTTTTTCCAAATTGCTTAAGATTATTGATTCTGTTTTTATCATAATGTTTTTTTTTTAAGTTAATACTTTTGGGGTTAGTTGGAAGAGATCACGCCTTTGCGATAAACTCGCCCTCTGTATATTGATTGTATTTAATTTGAATGTATACCTTTTATGTAATTGTTTTTAATCAATGTACAGTAAAGAATGAATAAATAAATAAAACTAAAAAATAAACAAAAATTATTACGCTTTATACAAATAACGACTTGTCGTACAAAAAACCTTATTCTGTGATGAAATGCTTCAGATACAAATGAATGAATTAACAGAGGTAGATACTACTCGTATTAGATTCATTGTCTATGTAGATAACTCGTATTCGAGGCAGGTAAAGATGATTCAATAATAAATTATCGTGCCTATCTTATGATGGTATTTACAATAGTACTCACGTGTATGTACAAACATGAAGTATTATAGAAATTTTATAAAATTCAGATAATAAATGGTTTTGGCAAATCCAAAATCGTATCAGCGCAGAACCCGCTTACACCGCCGAGGTCAAAGGCACCGTGGTTTAAAATATGGTTAATAAAAAGAATATTATTTGCCAAATTTAAGCTGACCACGAAATGTGGAGGGTCTGATGTCTACATTGACGTCATCGTTGTCCGGAAACTTGAAGCGCTTGCGCTGAAGAATAGAAACAATATATTATTATAGGTGCCTACTAAGGGTGTAGGAAAATGAGAGGGTCAGCAACGACCAGTGGCTATTGCGGGGCGGCTGCCCGCTGCCGCCTCTATAATTCTAATTCTAAATATTTGAATCGTGTATTTATTTATAATAATTTGAAACTATCCAACTTATACGTAATATTTAGAGTATTAACACTGAAAGTGTGAATGTTTCGCTGAAGTCGCTCAAGATATCATATCGTATAAAATATTTGTGAAAGTGATATAAATATTATAAAAAGTATTGCGTTGACCTTAATATTGTACCGCATTTGAGCTTATTATATTTTATGAAGGATCAATTAATTTACCGGTGCACGTGTTTATTTTCGTGTTATCGAACCTAAATAGTTATTAGCAATATTACTTACATATCACATTCTGTGCCGATGTTAAAAGTGAAACGATATGCCTTCTATACCAACTAAATCACCCGGTGAGCCTTTTGAGTCGTACAAGTCTTTCACGGTGATCAATAAGGATTTGGCAAAAACAACTGCTGAGCCGACAGTGGCTAATGAACTAATGACGTTAGGCAACAATTTGGAACCTGGCACAAAATATAAAAATGTCAACGTAGTGAAGCCAGTCCAAAGAAAACCTCCAAATGATACAACTACGGTCAAGACTCCTAGAGCTCAAGTGGAGGCCAGAAACAACAATATACATAATGAAACAACTAATCAAAGAAAGAAGGCTAAAAAATTGGAAAATACAGCTCCTTCAAATACTATATTAGATCCGCGTTTTTCTAGAAAACTCGATTTAAAATTAAGGAAATTAAAGGAGAAAGAAATAATTGCCGAAAGACTTTCTAGGCGTGCAAAAGAAAAATCCAAAATATCAAATAATATTCGTTCTGTTCCACCTAACTCGAAAAAAATGAGTAATTCCTATCCCAACGTAAATCTCATACGACCTAATATAGTCAATTTGGAATTGACAAGCGGAAAAGATGTCGAAGATATTCAGAAAGCTTCTCGCCATCGAATAAATCGTAGAAAAGTTACTTATTCTAATGAAAATGTCAATAATAACAATAGGCCGTTGTTTATAACCACTGTAAAAAAGGGATTCTTCCTACCACCTCCACCTGAAATAGCCTCCTTGTTAGGATTAGAGAGGTATGTGACCAGCTGTAGCAATTTGGCTGCACCATCTCTGGTCTATTCTTATTCTAGCAAGCCTAAAGTGGTTGCACCGCCGGCACCAGCGGTTCCTAAGTCTTCCACTCTTTCTGTAAGACTTCCAGAAATTAATTCGGTAGTTAATGGTCCAGATGTTCCTTCATCTGAAACAGACGTTATCACTACGACTCACAAAGCTGGCTTAGGTGGAGCAGCTAGAGCTTTAGCTGCATTATCAACTTTAGCAGCCAGTACCGCAGCTGTAGGAAGGTATGAAAAAATAATAGTTAACACGAAGAAAGGTTTGTGAATCTGTCTAGGCAATGTTTTAAATTTCATAGTTTGTTACTAATAGTTTTCTTGATTTTTAGCGGATGCCCGCAACCTGGTATTAGTAAGAAGATAATCCGTGGATCAACTATGGTTAGTAGGAAATCATAATCTGTCGATATATTGTGGTGATTAAACTGTGCTAAGCGAACATAATTTAATAATGCATGTATTGTTATTTCAAGGGATTCGCAGGTGCAGGAGATGCGGCCGCTGAGGCACGACGTAGAGCTGTGGCAAAGAGACGTACACCACGATCTACCGTCTTACCCGACACGCAGCCTTACAAAGCTGTTCAAACGGAGCCTTATTTGGAAGAAGTAAATAATTTTAAACAATAATAATCAATACAACAAATAATTTAGTATATAGCGTATAGCTCATTAACGGTCTCTGGTAAAAAAGGTGTAATAACTTGATGACTCATTGATTTAACTTAAATAAGTAATTTAGGTACACACTAAGTAAAAAATATTTTACAAATGTCTTAATTGATTATATTTAGGAAATGCCTATATGCGGTACGATACAGATGTTATCTGTAGGCACTCTGAAAATTCTTGCATTGTCATTCGCAGCATTGCAACCATTGTAAATCATTGTTAGTTATTTGGATATTTTATTATTGTTCTTACAATGTGTTTGTATCATGTTATCCGCAGTTGTTCGACAAAGGTGAAGAATTTGATGTTGGTATACAGACGGATATTCTACCAGAGAGACCAACAACTCCCAAATTCGTGCAACCAAAGAAAGGATTCGATAGATGGACACAAATATGGCCCGGGGATGTAAGTGTCACATGTTCAATTAATTATTTTATTATGTTTGTCAGATCGTATGAATAATAAAAAAAAAACGATATCAATAAATTGATCTGACTATACAGAGGTGTAGATTGCTGTTGTTTATCGATGTGATTGTATCTTTAGGCATAATTTATAACAGGCATGCAGGAAAAAAATATAATTCTAAATTACAAACAAATAAAATTGGTAATTATCACGTAAATACAGTATTTTATGAAAAAAATACAAAATATCCCTATATAGGTAATATCAATTAATTCATTGTTTTACAGTAAAAGACAAAGTATAATTTCACATAATTTAATCTTGGAAAATACCATACTTTTTTCAAAATCATACCAATTATACTATCCAATCCTCGACACGAACTTTGTCTAATCATGAAATTGAGTGTCAGGTTATACAGATACCTATACATTTTTTTCAATCATAGGTATGTATATTGTAGATTATTTTAGTGCATTTTCGTAACTTCAATTATAAATATTAATCAGCAAGTGATAATTCCCGATTTTATTTTGGACTTCGGTAGAAAATAATCCTTCTTAGAGATGATCTAGTTATGATCTAGTTAATGGATGTTGTCATCAACAGTACCTACTACTATCATACTAAACAATAGCTGCATCATGAACACACCGCATGATAATATACGAGTATTATTGTTATTATTCTCAGATCTTTTATTAAATAATCATTATAACAATACGCCTTTAATCAAAGTAGGTGTAGAACAAAAGCACACAACCACAACACATGCATCCAAATATTGTAATAACGTAACGCTCATTGTACGTGTACTGTACCTGATAGGTTTTAACTCGAAGCTGAAAGTTTTTTAGTGCAATTGAAAAGAGCAGTAATATTTTCTTAAGATATGCGTATACGGGAAAATATAACTAGGTACTTTTATTCATGTTTTATGGTCTGAATAATAAATATTAGCTTGATTAAGCTTATATTTCTATAGCTTAAATAAGTGGTCATAAAACTTTTGATTTCGTCTGCGTACCTACTGCAAGGCAACGTAGAGTGAAGGAACAGAATAATTCCTTTTTATTGAAATTAATATATTAGTACACATTAGGTATACAACATTTCAAATCTTTAATTCAATGATATTTTTTATGTCACGAAGAGATAGACAACCGATAAAAAGTTTATTACATAGGAAAGTTTACCTATTAGCTCCCGCACATGTGGGAGATGCCGTGATAACATTACTTAAACAATTTTAGAATATTTTTGGAATAATTTCTGTAGGAATAATGTGACTAGTTACAGAACGGTGTGTCAAACACTGTCATTATTTTAATCGTAAATAAGAGCCTGCGAAGCTTTGTTGAAATGTAGGACACCAGACATTAGATAGACAGCTTTTAATATTCAATAGGATGTACGAGTATGCTTCACTTATACCTACTAGCCTTGCTACAAACAGTTTATCGATTCCGTATTATTTTATTAGGAAATATACAAATGAGTATATAAAGCGGTTTTGACCACGTATGTAAAATGCATAATTTAACAGTAAGTAGCACTGATTATATCGCATTGCTAACATTTCAATAATTCCATTATTGGATAGCTGTTATCTGGAAGAAAAGAATTGAATCAAATCATCGACAAAATTTCATCTGCATTGTGGCTCAGTATTCATAACATTTTGGTTGCACCCACGTACTTATACCCTCATACAAATAATATTGTACACCACACATATTATATTGATATGTTATACCTATTATATCCCTGATGAAGACACGGGAATGATTGCATTAGCTAGTAGATAAACATAAATGTTGTAGACGTACTTTCTACTATCAGGTATAATATTATTCGAAATTAACACACGCTACTGTGAGATCAACGACGATTCCACATTTTGCAGTCCACAAGACACTTAAGGTAATTATCTAAAGAATTTCTCTTACCTAAAAACTATTATATATTGTCAATCTGCAGAGCTAACTTATTAGACTTACAAGTACCTAAAAATAAATATAGTTATGAAATGTTTTATCCCTTTTATTTTCTAATAAATTCGATAATAATTACCTACTCTTTCAATTCCATACATTATGCAGGAACTGTACCTTTTAGTTCAGACATAATTACACACAATAGGTAGGTACGTGAGTCTTTGATAAAATTTATAGTTAAATTGGACGGGAACAATATTATTATAATACACATGTCAGAATATACTTACCATAGGATGGATACTGGATAGGCCATCATGAATTAAAACATGGTCTTATATTTATACACTTACAATTGAACTCATCTGATTGGATTTAAAATATGGACGTGTGTAAACTGTATAAAATAATCCCGTGAAGTACCTGGTAAAGAGTGTCATTCAAAATTTTCAGTCGTCAGCGATGAGGTATGCCACCCATCCTGATAGTCTCAACTTTTATTGTTTATACAACCAAAACAAATGTTTTATTTATTTCGCTATGGAATTCTTCTACTTAAACACCAACACAGTGATTCAACTATTATTGCTACGGAGAGGACGACTTGCATGCTTATTACAAGCAGTTGGGCCGCTGGCTACCCCGCTTGTGGGATGTGCCGTGATGGGATGGATGGAAAATATATTTCTTTAGAAGATTTTCATCTGCAGTTTATATAATTCGTGTTGATATATCTATTTGGATATGATTGTAGTCCTTCAATCTTTGTAATATTTTGTGTTAGCTTTTCGACTTCGATGAAGAGGTGACTCCGATAATAGAACTACTCGTGGGAAAGACAGTGGAGCAAGCTCTTACGGAAGTATTACAAGAGGAGGAAATAGCCTCAATGAGGAAGAAGGCTGCTGAAGCTGAAGAAAAGAGAGCGGCGGCCGCAGCTAGTGCAGGACATCATCAGAGACATCTGTTGCGTATGCACAAGTTGAAGGTAAATCGTATATACCTACGTATGTATATAATTATTTTGCCGGTTATTTCATAATAAATTAACGTATAGATATGCCCTTACCATTAAGATGCTATTTGGATGTAGTGTGTACATATTTATTATTCATTCACAGGTCTCGATATATATTATATTATAATGCCTATGTATTATTACGTACGTAAGCACGATCCATATGAATTATAATAGTGATTGGCGATTCCATTCGTGGTAGAACCGCGTTTATTGTTTCAAATTTTCATATTAGATTATTTACTATTATTATTTGCTGATAAAGCAAGTCGCCGGAACTGACCGCTCCTGAATCATTCTTATGTAAGGCTTTTGTACTTTCAAGGCGACTATAATGGCTGCTTACCGAGATACTATTCTCCGAAATAATGATTAGCCACTGTAGGTTATACGTATGAATATTACGCCAGCCTTACCCGTGATATTGTTATGTATGGGTGATTTACTTTCTGAGGTCATAAGTTTTGTTCACGTTGGGGGAGTGAAGTATTATGGAGCTTTGGGTGATAGTCAGTTAGTGTGTCGGCTGGCGAACACGTAGACATGCATGCTTTTAGTCGAGGCACAGAGACCAGCAGTGTTGATTGGGTAGGTACACTCATCTAATAATAACTGCTTCAGTGCTTCATACACCTACTATATTATACCTATTCCTATAGGTATCTGCTCGCATATAGGTAGGTACTTATTGCTGTTTGCAAACAGAATTGTGAGTCGCTTTGTTATCTTAGATAATTGCATTACCGTTAAGTATTTTTTGTTTAATCATTACTTTAGTGGACTATATACAATTGTAGCAAAATAGAATACTTGTCGGTATGCCGTGTAGCTTTTTGCTGACAGGAAGCAGTTTTTTTTTGTGAAATAAAAATAATAATAATGTGTGTGTTATTACAAATTAAGGAGAGACATTTAGCAGAAGCTGCCGTGGCGACCGAAGCAGGACGATGTGAAGCCCAGAAGGCGGCCGCGGCGACTTTGGTCAGAACACATCTGCCGGCTCTCCTCCCGTCAGTTCTGAAGACTTTGCAAGAACAGGGATATTTGCAGCCTGATAAGGAGTCGGGTAAGTGAGAATACAATACTATAAATAATTATATTTTAACATTGTAGGTATTGTGGCATCGTGTTGTTGAATAAGAAATGAAAGCTATTTCAGTAACTGACGATGACGATGTGATATGGAGGTAGGTATGTGTGGTTATTCTAGTAACGTCTTCATATGTAGGTACCTACCTAATATATAATAATAATAATAATAAAAATGCTCTGCCTGTATAAACTAATCACAATGGAACGTTACAGCTACTCCAAGTTGTTCTAATTAATTATTTATATATTCTACACTTGACTTAACTACAGCTTCATACTATTATAGGTTATTAGATCTAAGTTCTAACCCTTCGTGTTCCGTATAAAACGAGGTTGGTTCATATTTTTTTCATTTATCTTTCATTGCATTGTGTCAGTATAATAAGTTTCATATTATTATAATATCTACTATGTAGGTATGTCACTTGCAGCCTTCTATAGTAGGGGTAGGTGCACTACAGAATAATATTGTAGTGCACCATACTAATGATAATGACTTTCAATGCATTATTCTTATAAAAGGGGAATAAATATCATTATGTAATTATTAATACGAAGCATTATGATAAATTGTGTATTGAACTTTTATCTATATTCAGGTATAGCATCTCTATGCTTAGACAAAAACACTTTTTTTTTTAAATCTACGCTTAATCCATAACATGTAATTATTTAATGTAGGTCTGTGATGCAGTTTTATTTTAATAATACTTTTTTATGTTCTTGTGTGCTACGATTCAGTATGAAATACTTGTCTGGAATTACTGAATATTTTGTTGATTTAGGAGTTAGATATTGAGGTATATATGATTTTTTTTAAAATTTCTATTTGTATATCCCGTGGAGCACCCGGTAAAGAATTGGTCTCCCACTCTTATCCGTAAGTTTTCGAGTGTCCTGTAAAAGGCAGGTGTTCGAAAAAATAAGACATTTTACATCTTAAATTCGGCGATGAGGTTTGCCACCCATCCTGAATGTGTTGATTTTATATTGGCACGGAGAAGACAGCTTGCATGTTTTATATGCAGCTGGTCTGCTGGCTACCCCACTTGTGGGATATGCCGTGATGGTATAGTAGTAGTAGTAGTAGATATCATGGATCATTACTTCTATCCTGCAGGCCTAGTCAAAACACATTTAAGCGTTACGTTTTCGTTCGAATGTTGACGACGTTGCGAGAACGCGTCAATTTTAGTAGCTACGAAAATTGACATGTTCTCGAAACGTCGTCTACATTTGAACGAAAACACGCTAAAATGTGTTTTGACTAGGCCTACTGGATTGATTTTGAAGATCGTTGCTTTCATGGAACCTCTACAATATTGTGGTGGCTAATGAATTTATCTTGTAAAAATAGTTACCTATATCAAAGATACTGTTATGACTATGTTATGACTGTTTGATTCTTTAATATTGTAAAAATAAAATAAAAATACTGAACATTTTATTTGTGTCGTAACAAATAGGCTTTCTGGATGGACGCGAATTAAACTAAAATTGTTAAAATAATTTGAAACATTTTAGAATGATTATATTGTCTACAATTTTAACTGCCTCAAGTTAAGGTAAACCGTTACTGAATATAACTATTTTTATTGGAACTTATATAGATAGATAAATAGATAAGCATTTCATTATTATTTTTCACGAATTATTACGATATTTTTATGGCTAACTTGTACATTGCGTGACTCAGATACCGCGATGCGGACTGTCCAAGGCCCGGCGATATTTAATATATACCTAATCATTTTTCACTCGAGATCTGATAGCAACTTATTTGTTTCACTGATATACCCAGTATAAAAAAACGTGGTTTTGTCATATTTATAAAAATAGCTATTTTATTCAAAATAAAAGGGTAAGTCCAAGAGTGAACCCCTTATCAAAACATGTATCAGGTAAGCCCATTTCAATAGGTTTTCTATTTTTGCATTAAATCGATTATACTCGTATACCAGTATTCATATCAATATATTATCTTTACTATCATGGAATATCACACAAGTGGAGCAACTGGCAGATCAACGGCGTGTAATAAACTTGCAAGTTGCTTTCTCCATGCCAATAAAAGAATAAGATATTCAGGACGGATGCCAGTGGTGTAGCGTGCCTTAGACGGGCCTTATATTATAACATTCTGGTGGGCTAAATGAAGGGTTTTTTGAAATATACACTTTTTTAGCCTTTTATTTAGTGAACTTATTTATTAAATCATACATTCATTCACAGATTCGTTCAGCAAACCATGGAATGAATTTCGATTTCTTATTTCGCTCAGTAGGTATATTTTTATATTGCAGAGCTTTAGAAACAGGATAAATGGTTTATAATAGTTTAAAAGGCGATTAGCATAAAAAATCGTTGACCTTTAGAATCTTTATTAAATTTTTGCGTTCGTCACGTTTGTCATTATAATGAAAACTAAATTTAGTTGGTTCAAAGTTTTTTAATGATTGTTTTTTCCTTTTACCTGATAAACCGTCGTTTCTTATTGCAGACTATCTAGTAGGGCATACTTTTTGAAGGGTTGTTTTATACTTTTTAGATGAATCGTTCCTAAATATTGACCAGCGTTTTATATTATCGCTAAATAAGAATAGATGTTTTGCAAATTGCCGAAAAAAATAACACTTCAGGAACACATTTCGCAGTATCTTTAAAATGAAATTTAACGCGCCTGCTGCGCTTTAATATAATCGGCATTTGGGGAATGTTCATTTATATGGGCTTGTAATCCTCCATATACACTTCACATAGCATTTTCTCTATTGCAACACTGCCCTCGACGTTTGGACAAATCAATTTCATATCCTTTTATATAATGCTATAAACCCCAAAAAGGAATCGCAGATTTTTATTTTTAGGAACATTTTCATTATTTTTCCTCGGGAAGCACGGACTAAGAGTTTAAGTGAGATTATGGATAACATTTTACGAATTTTCGCTTACACACACTCATAGCCTCTTTAGCCCGGGTTACCTCATCATTGATACAGCTGATACGGTGTTAGCTACGCCCCTGATGGACGTAATTGTTTATCTTTATCACACAAAAGATGCATCATGTGACGTGTTCTGAAATAGGTAGGTACCTACTGTGCAGTTCAGTATACTTTAGTTTATAGAAAGGTCCGCCAAGTTGTTTCAAGCAATTTCAATAATATAGAGAGCCTTAAATTTGTCTAATAATAAAAAAAATATTGTCACTTCACATTTGTTATGTAATTATTGATCACATGCATATATTTACAGACCATCGTCGCCCTTATTTCTCCAAGTACAATAATGTAGGTACACATTAGAATATTGTCCAACTGATGTTTACGTCTTGTCAAATTAAGTTGACTACAGTATAATTATATTTTATTGGGGTGGATAAGTTTTAACTTGTATTTAAAGGTACTTCATATCTTTGTAATGACTACTAACATACTTTTTATTAGGTATATGTAGCACGACAACTTGTCATTGTGTAATTAAAACATGAATATTGTTTGTAAGACAATATTATTTGTACGAGTATTTTAATAGTGCACAAAGAATACCACTTTTACTGTCATTATTTTGTTTATTTATTCTCTTTGCACATCATCATTACATAACAGTGTTAACAAAATAATATAAAATTTTAAAAACTAGGACGATGTGCAGTGGCGAGATTACACTATAAAGTGATTTCTTCCATCTAACCACGATTATCTCTAACCACTATTATATCGATATCTGTAAATACTTATGTATACCACCATTATAATATTTTCTATGAGTGGGGTAGCTGATAAACTAACTGAATGTTATAAGTTTGCAGGTCGCCCTCTCTGAGTCACACACTCAAGACACTTGAAAGCTTATAGAAAATAGTGAGAGAACTTTTCTTTGCCGGGTTCCTTTAATGATTTTAATGCGTATTATTGTTGTAATGGGATTATTGTATGTGAGATCGTTTGGCCAAGGTTTGCATCGCGATTATGTGTTTTAGTTACACATGAAAATTAGTATGTCAAATTTAATCAATAGAATAACGCAGTTAAGTACCTATACTCATAATTTTTTAGGTTGAATTCATAATATGTATTAGGCAATGATGAATCCACACTACACGTATTACCTTTTCTCTAATTATTTGGTTTTATAAACTTATATGCAGTTCACACATACAAATGCCATATTATGTAGGTGTTTTATTTTCAAGTTTATTACAAGAATTACTAGAAAGTGTATTTAAAGTTGATATGTATCTATTTGTATTACGAATTTTCTTTATTAAGAATTAGTGTGTTTTGTTGTATGGGTGTGAATTCAAATTAATTTTATTAATTTCAAAGAAAACTTAAAAAAAAATAGGTTAACATTCATTGCCTAATTCCTTGCTGCATAGGTACGAATTGATTGATTGAATTATTTGCCAATTGAAAGAGAAAAAATAATTTGCCGCTTGACGTGGATACATCCAAAATATTCAATGTAATACAATATATTAATATGTAAGTTCAACGTGGATACTTTTATGTATCCGAGATTCTCATTTTAATCTATTTATTTATCTACATTTATAATACGACGTGGATGTAATGTCCTAGAATTGATGAATTGTGCAGTGTTGCTTTGGCACGTAAACGACATTTTTATGTTATTCAATGATAATAATTTTTTTTTTATTTATTTATTCATTCTTTACTGTACATTGATAAAAAACAATTACATAAAAGGTATACATTCAAGCTCCGGGTTGGTTGGAAGAGATCGCTTTTGCGATGAGCCCGCCTTTTGGTATTTTTGTTATCATATTATAATATACTTGTTACTACGTATTCGGGTATGGCAGGGAGTCTTTAATGTAACTATGTATTTTGCCAACAAAGTTTTATTTACCTATTTATTTTATTAAAAGCTAGTGTGATTGTTGTAAAATCATTTTGATAACCCTGAAATTGTGACACAAGCTCCTAATGCTTACTTTTTACATACATAATTATTTTACAAAGCGCAGTAGTATACGCGGGTATGGGTACATATTATGTAGATCCTGCTTAGTATATGTACACAATACACGAGCCTTACTTTGTTTAGTCAGATATTAATAATTTTGTAAATAATTACATATTACACCAGTATAGCGAAGTAGATACATATGTTAGATATAATATTGGAGAAATATAAGTTAGAAACGTTACTATCAACCCAATGAAAGACTCTGACAAATATCACATATCGAAGTTAATTTAATAATAAAGTAAGTACATAATTAAAATAGTGTGTAGTTACTTTAACTAAATTAATATCGTTTAATAACAGGTATTAAATAGGTAACTTATTTGGAACATAAGTAGGTTAATACCTACTACAGTATACAGCTGTACAGGTATAGTAGGTACCTGGTGTATAGAAGGATAAAAATTGACAAAAAAACAGACTTCGTTGACTGAAAAAAGGTTGATTTGTATGAATAGCTTTCTCAACAACATAAATATAATATGGATTCCAGGATACGTAACGAATGAGTCATTTTTTATTCTTTGTTAATATTTTTGAGTGAAATTTCCTTTGCCAAAAAAGCAAAGATTTTGTAGACTTGGTCTTTGAATTCGTTATAAATGTATTGTTTGTATTATCTTAATGGTATTCATGGATGCTTCTCTTTGTTACAGACTTGGATGACACCTTCATGCCGTGGTTGCTGAATGAAGTTTCACACGAAGTGGAGCAAATGATTACCAGCAGAGATGTTATCATGGGTATGCCTCTTTACAATAGTTAATATTTTTAATTAGTTTTTCGATTAATTCACAACAGCTCTCAGTTGAGTTTTCTTTTCAGTTAAATTTAAGTTTATCATATATGTAGATAAACGAATATATGGGACCTCTGAAAGGATTGATATGAGAAAAAGTATAAGAGAGTTGAATTGGTGAACGTTACCATGGTACAAAACGCTTAAGCCAGCCTAGGCCGATTGATAAATGATTCGTATCTTCAGATTAAATCATAAGTATCGTAAGACATACCATAATTATACATGTTCATGGATATTTCATGTACATCAGTACTTTCTACACACTTGTCCTAATGTTTGACTACTTAGTAATAAACTTAAGTGGAAGTATGTAAATAATATGCTCATATGTTAACATATACGTAAAACTATATTCGCACTATTCAAGTAATTTCATCATTCATCATATTGGAGGTGACTATGATAATATACCTCAATCTCCAATTAGTATTAATCTATAAACCGTGGGTAACTAGGTATATTTGCTTTGAAATTATAATATTGTCGATGTCTGATCCAATACAGATATAGTAAAAGAAGTCTTGGAAACCAGAGCAGAGCTATTCAGAATCATGAGGGAGGAATCCTTGAGCCTTAGTAGTGGAAGTACCGAACACGTTACCAGTCATGGAGAAGCAGAAGGCGAAGAAGGTGATTTTTTTTTATTAATCAACTATCATGAATATAGTTTTAGAAATTATTTTTAATTCTACAATATTTACAGGTCAAACAGTCAATATTACAGATATGTTAACAAAATAGGTACATTCAATATGTGGACCAGCAAAGATCCTAAATTTACCTTAGATTTTAAGTCTTAAAAAAACGTAAAGTTTAAATAATGAATTATTATCAATATAACACAAAATTCAGTACTGAATAGCTCACAACTTTCGAAATGAATAAGATACTAAAATATATCAAAAACATAAGTTTACAAATTAGCAAGCCGCTATTTAAAACAAATCAGATTTTCAAAAAATATTTTAAAATGAAATATCAAATTAGGTGGTATTAGTGCTGTCTAGATGTTAAGGATAGTGCCATAAGTACCTTATATAGAAGCAGACTATTTGTTGATTATTTGTGCTGTTTTTTTTTATAGAATTGTTAGTTTTCCTGAATTACTCGCATTTTACTAAATATTTCATTTATTCCATTTCAGCGGGAAGTCAATTAAATGAAGACGAACAATTAGAACAAAAAGGTAAATCTAGTTTGCATATATTTTCGTTTCATTTTTATGATACTAAATTCTATGATCTGTCAGGTACCTGGTACATACATGATTTAGGTATACTATATTTTGTCTGTAGCGTCATCGATTCATACATATAAAAAAAACTTAACACTTTGTATAAATTAGTTTTGTGAAATTAAAAAAACGAACGTTTTTTCCACTATATAGATTTTAATTGAGTGAGACGTCTTTCGTCCCAGAGATTGATATTGTCCTTGAAAGGCGAAAACCGTCTTACTTAATTAAAATCTATATAGTAGAATTTTTGTTTTTTTAATTTCATCAAGGAAGTCATCACCTTAACAGCGACACAGTGAATAAATAAGTTTGTATTTTTTGTTTCTGTTTCTTCCAGAATCAGGAGAGGAAATTGCAGAAGGCGACGCACCTCAAGAAGAAATAGTAGATGGTAACGTACCTACTCAAGAAATAAATAGTTAAAAATAAACTAATCAAAAATAGATTGACAACTCATTCATTTGTGGAATTTTTTTATTTCAGAAGCTGAAAACGCTTGACGAGAAATTTCTAGGTGAAAAGAAATAGCCTCAAAACATTCATTCAGTAAAAGAGTTTTCAACGACATTTCGTCCATTTTCAAATGCCTTATTATGAAATAATGTGCTTTAAAATTTTGACATTGTTTTGTTTTGTTGATGTTTATATTACGTAAAATTAAGTATGAGTAGTTGAGATTTGAAAAAGGTACAAAAGTAATAGGAACTTTTAATTTTCAATCGGCTGTTATTTTGATTTGTTTCATTAGAATTTCAATTTATTTTCTATTCAAAGTAAAAAATAAATCCATTTATGAATAGTACGTATGTATAATCATCTATTTCATTAATGTTTTTTAAAATATTTATTTATAATGTTGTGAATTTTAATAAAATTGATTAGGTGTATGTAGTTATTAAAACTCTACTAATGGTAAAAAGTGCCTTAGTAAATAGCTCAAAATAATCCGATAGTCAAATAACAATTTAATTATTGGAAGAGAGTAGTAGGGCATAGGGCATATGTAGGTAATGTACGAGTATACTTATAATACTGAGGTGATAAAACTCAAATTATTTTTCTATATAACTATATTATTATTGTCAAATTATTTTATCTTTTCTGGTAAATTTACATTCCTTTAAGACATCATTTATGAGAAGTTTAATCTGCCTGCATGAAAAATTAAGATTTTTATGTATATCACCGGTCTAATATTAATCGTCCTTTTATTCGGTAAACTACTTTAAAGACGTGATAAGTTCGTTTGTCGAATCGATAATGTACCTATTTGACGACGATCAAAGTTACTTTTTTTAAGTATGTACTTGAAGGTGGTAATAATATATGACTGTTTCATTACATCAGTAGGCATGCATATAAGCAGTGTTAATGAGGGTAAAGTTTGTTCTTCAAAGTTTATGGTCAGCTTGGAATGAGGGAAACTTCCTAGGGTCAATATCTTATAGAATGTCGGAAGTCTGTGAAATGTGATTAAGTAATATAACCCATAGTTCATTGACTTTTTGTCCATCAATAAAATTGATGTCAATCAATTTAAACACCTAACAAAAGGCAGACGATGACCCAATGATAATTTATTGTATGAACAACCATTTAAAAGAACAACATTATTTTCATGTAGTAAGTATTATTTAGAGTAGCAGTTTTTGGGGTGGGTGAGTCGGGAAAGCCCAATCATGCAAGCCAAATACACAGAATATTTTTTTTTAAAACTGAAAATAAAATATAAAATTTAAAAATTACTTAAACTATTTTTGGTCAACATTCTTGTGTGAAAATGAAGAGATCGTGATTTTTATCAAATTGCTATAGGTACTATATTCAAAACTCACCGACGGGGGGTGAAATTTTGAAAGCTGGGTGTTTTTTGAAATTTCTATAAGTATCAAATTATCTCAGGGTTCCCTAATTATTTACTTACTGTTTGTCGTTCTTCCTTGTTCGTTTCCACTAGAACCTTAATTTAAATATTCAGTGAAAGACAGTAATTATTAACATTTTAGATTACAAATTTATATTACTTAAAACAATCCGTTCACTCGAGTCGATTCGTTTTATTTATCATCGTTATAATTAAAATGAATTCACAAGATCAATAGTATTTTTATAAACTTTTCTTATTTCGTAGCGTGAGTGAAAAGTCGACCTAAAATAACCTATGTGAAATCATTCGCTAACATCGCGTAATATTAAAAGGTAGAGAACAAATTGGACTCGATTGAATGGAATTGAAAATCGTACCAAGTACTAAAATATCATTGCCAGATTATACACAAATTACTTAATTTAATTTTAATTTATTGTTAATATTTTTAAATATTTATGTCAAAACATATTTTTTTTCTGTGAAATGTATATTAGTTAATAGAATATAATAGTAAACAAATAAAATTCACAATTTCGTAAAATTATTTTTTATTTCGAGTATTTTCCCACAACATACCTTTACATTTTTAAAGAAATGTTAGTTAAATACAATAAAATTATGGGCAACATAGAAAAAGATTTATACAATTTACTGATTGACTTGAAATTTATTTTGTAAAGCTCCAATTTGTAATAACATAACACATAAATTTTACTACTTTTTGATATGTTGAAATATCTTTATTTCTCGGATATTTCAGGAGTCTAAGGACTCCTATTTATCCGTTTAGGTGAAGATTTTTTCTTAATATTTGGACTCTCTCTATTCTAATGCCAGTGTTGGCTACTACTTTTTGATAATTGAGTGACATGGTTTCGACTTACGAAGTCATTGTCGAACTGATTTTGGCACTATATGAGATGGTAGGCCCCACTGTTGTCAAATGTGAGATTTCATAGCAAAAGTAATATTCACGAAATTGTTGCCATATGTAGAATTATTTTTTGGTCCCCACGTTAAATTATTTTTTGGACATCAAGTTTTTCGACACCGGTAAACTATACATTCGAGTTAGATTTTATTTTTGCTGGTTTTATTTTATTTTTGCCGGCAAAAATAAAATAAAACCAGCAAAAATAAAATATAACTCGAATACGATTTTCTTAAAGTTTATATTCGAATTAGATTTCATTCTTGCCGGCATACTTTACATTAAACCGGCTAAAATAAAACCTACCTCGAATATAAGCTTTAGGAAATTTGTATTCGAATTAGATTTTATTTTTGCCGGTTTCATTTTATTTCTGTAAATATAAAAATATTTCGCCAAAAAATCCAAATAATATTTTTGTAGCAACAATTTTCCTGCATACAAAATTATATTTGACAGATATCTGACATTGGGGCCTACCATCTCAATGAGTTCCCTGATTTTATTTAACACATGTTATTACTTATATCATCTCATCTCGCCCTTCAATGCTTCTCTCGGGAGCATAGGTAAGAAACCAGCCTCTTCCACACAGAGCGTTTCTGCGCCAATTGGATCACCTCTTCGTACGACATTCATAGCGCTCTGATGTCATTGTCATAAGAACGATGTATTGTGAAAGAGGAATGTCCGGGCAGTCGGAAACCTTGTGGATGAAAAAACAGTACTGTTTTTGGTCAACTATCGTATTAATCAAGAAATAATATATGATTATTGTGTTTTACAAATACTACGTTACTAGAGTTATTCGGTTTAGACATGTAATATATTTTTCAAACTAATAGAGTTATATAATGCAAATCCAATCTATTAAAACTATATCGGACGATTGACTTCTACAAAACCGATAAAATCAACAGCCAACAGTCCTTTTTCACGCTTCCGATCAATATTTACTTGTTTAACAAAAACATGTGATCAAAATACATAATTAAGGTGAAATTGGTTTGAGACTGTCGAGTCAATAACTTGTGACTACATATTTTCGTAGATTGTATTCGTAGCATAAGAATCTATAATAAGGATATGTTTATAGTTTGTTAGTTACCTGCATATTACATAGATTGGAACTTGTCATTTCTATTTACCTTCTGTAAAATCGACTACATTAATCGAGCATGTTTCAATCCCCCTTGCAGCGTGTTGTATAGTAAATAATAATATTACAAATACAATAAAGCGAATGATTACACTAATACTCTGATACGATCACATTCTATCGTAGGCACATTAAAATATTATTATGGACACGTGCGTTGTATTTGTATTTCAAGTGACATTAATGCGCAAGCAAATAACTTACACATTATTGGGGTATCGCGATAATAATAGTGTATCAAAAGGTATTTAAGTATTTTTTCTCTTTAGGTACATACCTACTATTAATGAATACATTGTATGTTAAGTGTATAATCTACTTATTCTTTAATCATCATTGTACCTCCAAACAATATCTCCTTCTACGTCATTGCGTGCGGTTTCTGCGCTTCAATTGCCAAACTTTGTCTTGCTTTCCCATATTGACCTAAGTAAAATTCTGCGTTTTAGCGCCCACTTTGCATGGGATGTTGAGACGAAGTTTGTCAGCTGGAGGGCAAAAACATCAGATGAAGTCACACTTTACAAACGTATTGGAACTGTAATAATCGATGAATGCGATTTGAATAAATTATTTTTATAGGTCGATTTTATGATAGATCATGGGATACGTATTTCATGTTGTACCCTAATTTATATTCTGAATATACTTCTCTAGTGGTTGGTTACCTTTGTACTTTATGAAAGAATGGAAAGTTTACATGCTCATATTTGATAACCCATTCTTATAATAGACACCTAGAATTATAGGTATACAAAATTTGATCGATACCTATTTGATCTCAAATTATAGGTATACAAAAACTACTCATAATTACCTCAGCTTGTACAAATTCAACAATATGAAAGAAAGCGTAGCTAGAAATTTACTAAAAATTGGACTCAATAATTGAAAATCTAAGCGTAATTTTTTCATAAATAATATTATTTATTTATACACTGAACAGACTACAAAAGTCTTTGACATATGTTATTATATAATGTGTTAGGTATGTTCATTAATATCGTCACCAGAAAGATGTCTCTAATTTCTTTATAATAGAATTCTATCATTAAGGTATATACAGTGGCATAACTATATCATCTGACGCCCATGGAAATTCATTGGATGTCCCCCCCCTCCCAGCAAAAGTCGTCACGTTGAAATTTAATTATAACAAAATAATTACTTCAGTAAATACCCAACAGACTAATATTGAGTGCATTTTAGTTAAATATCTAATTAATTTTATTTTCAAAAGCATAGGTATTACAAAATTTTATTGACAACGATTCAATATTAACAAGACGTTTCTATCTTTCTTTACCGCAAAAGTGTTTTTCTTAGGAATGCGTGAATCTTAATAATCTATATGATTTTGTATATGGTCTTTAGCTGTGTCTAATTTTAATTGATTTTAAGTACTTACATAAAATTTATAATTTTTACTAAATTTTGTTAAAAATGTTAGATTACTTCTGGGCTCGCGGGACTCCTGGACCGAGGTCCCCCATCGGGTCGGGGGCCCGTGGTATTTTGCCAGCTCTGCCACCCTGTAGTTACGCCACTAGGTACATATGTATTATATCCCATTGGTTTATAGCTATAATGATTTCAGCGAGATTTGTATTGTTGTAAATAAAAACCTCCTGAAAATCATTATATTCTAACCCTAAATAATGATTGAGATTGGATATAATTATGCATGTGTAAGGTTAGTACCCATTTGACCGAGGAGTGCCTATTTAAATATTATAGCTGAGTGCTCACAACTTCAACAAGAGAGTGTATTGTAATAGGTGTGATATGGTGATCTAACACATGGCCAGAAGTAGGTATATAACTCCTAATCCTAATTCAGCCCATTATAATTACCTTATCACTTAAAACTATTAATTTCTACAATCATTTTTTTTTAAAAGTTATATCTGGGTTTTGTTATAAACCCAAATACAACCTAATACACCTTTCACAGTAAGCTAAAAGCTTGTGTCGTGAAAGGGGAGTTTTGCCAGCACCTGTGATCGAACCACGGACCCCCCGTTCACGAGGCCGAGACTCTTCCTCCAGGCTACCGACGAACTCAATAATAATAGCAATACTTTGCAAGATTCAAAGGATTAAAAGTTTACCTGTTTAGTTTTTTACATCTGGGAACTTTCACAAAAAAAATAATCAGCTCAAAAAATAGTACAGAAAATAAGAAAAATTAAATATGCACCTTTAATCTTCTACCGCGGACATGCAGTCTCACAGGTCCCGCATCAATTTCGTTTTATTAGTTTGGATCCTTCCTCCTCTGAGTTCCCCAATGTTCCCCATTATAATTATATTATCAATATTTCTAAGATACGGCAAGCCACCTGATGAGTATTTGGTTGGTTACTTTTTGATGGTGTTTAGTGATATTCCAAAATTGTGATTTTTTCATACATAGTATCTCTGGCTGCTTCTTTCTTATTCAGTAGTCTTTGACTACTTAGAAAGATGTAAAACCTGGTATATATAAAAAATAAAATACATTTCGATATTTACCGATTGCTTTAATTTGGGTTGCTATAATGTTATATACCTCCAGCTTCAGTCAGCCACATACACATACTACTTTATATTATTATGTACAAAGAAAAATAAACGTCATTGTATCGAAGATGAGAGGTGGAGATATAATGATTAACAAACGTTTGATTCACTGAAAATCTGATAACATTAATCCAAATATGAGATGATATCAATATCATAAAACCACATGTAGTACGAGTATATATGTAGGTATATATACGCAGCATAACATTGTACCTACTAAGTGCGTATTGATACCTTGCTGGCAGGGGTAATAAATTTATTATTTCGTTTCAAAGATAATAATACGAGGGTTGCCTTTTAAGTTTTGAGATACGCAAAGGAAAACAAATATTTATAATCAAAAATGGCTTTATTGTTTTCCAAAATATTCTCCGTGAAGATCAATGCACGTTTGCATGCGTTTGAACTGATTTTTGGAGCCGTTTTTCCAGTTTGATTGAGGTACCTCCAAAACACGTGATTTGAACGCATCAACCGCCTCTTCGAGCGTCGAAAAACATTGACATCATAATTTATTTTTGATCTGCGGGAATCAGAAGAAATCATTGGTTGTTAAATCAGGACTGTATGGCGGTTGACCCATAAATTCGATGTTTTGAATGCTCAAAAATGCACTTGTTTGAGCTGATGTGTCAGAGCTTACATTATCGTTGTGGAGAATGATTCGTCTTCTGCAATTGGTTTCCCTTACTTTTCCGAACACTTCTGGCAAACAAATGGTGGTGTACCATTCAGAATTAACCGTTCTACGTTGCTATAATAGAATGGTAGCGATATAACCAGTAATTCCGAAAAAACAGGCGATCATTTGCTTTGAAGTGCTTCATGCGCGAACAATTTTTGTTGGATTTGGCTCGCTTAGAAAGACCCATACAGGCGATTGCTGTTTATTTTCGGGCTCATGTGCATAGATCTATAATTCGTCATCTGTCATAATCTTCTAAACGTCTTTTGAAGCACCACAATTGAATTTTTTCATCATTTGTTTGCAACAATCGACACGAGCCTTTTTTTGAGCAATTTCCAAATTATGCGGTATCCAACGCGAAAAAATCTTTTTGACAGCCAAATGTTCATGCAATATTAAACATATGCAAGTGGAACTAATGTTCAAGCATACCATAATCTAACCGTATGTCATATAATGATCTTGCAAAATCAGTTCACGGACAGCATTGATGTTTTCGGGCACAACAGCCGATTTTGGACGACCTTCAGGAAGTTCATCCTGTAACGAAGTGTGATCACGGCTGAATTCAGAAAATCAGTGAATCACGATGGCTCAAGATGGTGCTTCATCATCAAAAGTCGCAATGAGTTGATCGGCACACTGTTGTTGGTTTAATCCACGTCGAAAGTCATAGAAAATTATCGCACGAAAATGTTCACGATTCAATTCCATTTTTTTGACAAAGTTAATTTTTCAAATATGTATAAATAATAGAAATATCACTCGTATGACAAAACGTTCTGAGTATGTTTACCATAAAATATTTCAAATTTTACGATGACAATGTCAGATTTGACATATTCACACTGGTTTTGCCGTATCTCAAAACTTACGTAGCAACCCTCGTATAGTAAAGTAGTTATGCTTGTGCATTTTTCAATTTGTTGCAGGTAGTAAAATAATGAGAACATTCTTATTAATTATTGAATTTATATTTATGAAAAAGGGTAGGTAATCACTTTTATCTAGAAAAATTGTTAAATTATTAATATTATCAGTATGCATGTAATATAATTTCAATTCAAAAACCTAACAATAGTTGATTTTTAATGCTTGATGCTATTTTAAATAGCAATAAATTGTGTGTAAATAGAAGACTGTATGTGTGTTAGATACAAGGAGATTGTATAAATTGCATTAATTAGATACTTTCAATACAAAAAAAAACCAACGAAATGATTTAGTCCCAATTTAGTATTAAAAATACTCTTTTTAAATGCTACCCTAGAATTGTGAACTCCTGCATAAATGTTGATTGAATGGTCCACAGGTTTAGTTGACTGAAGGGTCCAGCATGTAACAGGAAGGTTAGGGGTTCATATCCCGCATTGTTGACGCAGCTGCGTTAACCTATCATCAAGATTATAATATTATTTAAGTACAGGACAATGTAAAAATGGAGGTGAATAAACATTTCTACCTACCCTCGCCCTTGTGTTTTTGTAAACTAAAATAACAGGTTAATTTTAGATGAAAGTGTAGATCATTATTCAGTATATTTATTTATTTTATGGTATATTTATATGACAGTGGTATCATAATACTGCAGATCGAGGCAAAAAAAAACAATTTATACATATTATTTATGTGTCTTTCTAGTTTATGACTCTCTTTATGCCATAACAGCATATTCCACAAGTGGTGTAGTCACTAGTCTAACTGCATAATTGATCAAAACCGATTGTCCTCGTTTTGCCATAAAAATAAGATTTTAAGTTTTTTTAAATAAAAAAAGATGTATCTGGGTTTTTGTTATAAACCCAAATACAACCTTATACACCTTTCACAGTAAGCTACTAAAAGCTTGTGTCGTGAAAGGGGAGTTTGCCGGCACCTGGTATCGAACCACGGACCCCTTGTTCACGAGGCCGAGACTACCTCCAGGCTACCGACGAATTCATGGGCGAATTCGACGAATGGGTGGGTTGACAAATATTTTACTATCGAAATTTTAAATATCTAATAATGTGCTGAAAAAGTCCTTATATACATGTGAGAAATAACATAAAATCTCATTTTACACAGTGAAGTGTGCATAATATTGATATTTTTTTTACAATTGTATACAGGGTTGCCAGGTGTTCGGTATTCTACCGAACTGTTCGGTATTTTAGCACCGTGTTCGGTGTTCGGTATGACAAAAATACCGAAGTATGGACGGTTCGGTATTTTTTTCTGATTATTTTTTCTCCATAATAAACGACGTAAGCCCTTACTTAAAACAGAAAATTAAAACAATAATGGCAGTACCAATGTATTAATGCATATATGGAAAGAGTATTTAGCTATATGAATTATTTGTGGACGAACAGCCGTAATAAACGTGTGGACATGGTGAAGGCTGTATTATGTATACGACGTAATATCAGCCTGACATGTCGCGAAATGCATGGGACAGTTAAAGCAAATAAGACAATGCTGGAAGCTTGCATTTATGAGAAAAAATATAATATTTATTAGTTAGGGTAGCTATTTAATTGCTCTTGAGCAATGGCTTTTTGTATTTTAAGGTCATAATTTTCTTGTAAATTTCTGATTTGATCTATATGCTATGATTAAACTTGTTAAGTGCTATTTTTTTTATTTTAATTGCTTATATAGTATAAAATAATTCTCCCCAAAGCACGAGCTACGCTCAATTTTGGGGAGTAATTGTATTAGGAAATTTTTTTTATTGTAAATGATATTTGTGTTTAATAAACTATTATTATAATATAGATCAACGATTAAAAATTTTTTTTTGCTCAATGTTCGGTATTTTTTTTGGAAAAGACCTGGCAACCCTGATTGTATAAGATCACATACTCGTATGTAAATTTAATACATGAAACTTTCACATAAGTCTTGGAAAAGAAAACGTCATCTTTAATGTATATACTTGCTCACACCAATTTTGCTGTTTTTATTTGATAAAGATTTTTATATTATAAACGTTGCTCATTTTTTCAAAAATATTTTTATCTTGTATAATTTTGAAGTATTTATTGTAATTGGTTGCCATTTTTTTATGTATTATATTTTACCTTGTGCCAACTTTACATTTAAAAGATCAGTGGGTCTTTAATGAACAAATAAATAAATAAATAAATATGCTAGTGCCCTGGAATATCATAAACCACAATGACACCTTCACGTCCAGGTATCGTCCAGAGCATTACCAAATAAAGTGACATTGTTTTTTCTAAGCTTTATAATGATAGTTTTATGTGTTAAATTTACATAAGCGCATTCACATAAAATTTTAGTAGCACGAATATCCAAAATTATGCGATAATAATTCTAAAAATCATTAGTGCCAACTATTGATTAGCTGTTTAACAAAAAACAAAGACCTTTATCTTTTACAAACATCTCACTTTTTATCGTTTAATATCCAATAAATTCGCATACTAATAGGAGAGTATAAAACTATTTTGCCTACTCAACCACTGACCATGTCATTGATCAGAGTGATTTATATTATAATACATGGGCATACTGGTTAATATTGCGTGACTTTGATCCCTTAACAAATTGTTAAATAAGATTTTTTTTCGAATATTTCTTGTTATTGAACGCCAAAGTTATGATATGCCATATTTAATGGAAAATATAATTACAAAAAATGTTTAAGTATGTGAAAAATGTATATACTTTGCAAATTTATGATTATTGTTTATGGAAAATTTACATCTAGTTTTAATTTTTATTGTTACTTTTACAACACATTTTGAGTTGAAAAACATATGAAATACTGAAAATAGAATTTCATAATTCCGTTAGGGACTAGCTGGACCTGTGTGAATTGTCTATGCATTTATGTTATGTTATATAACTATCTTTTTATATTTTTATGGTCTACCATGAAATAATTCTGCTATTTATAAGTGGTTGTCTAAACAAAAAAGAATATCTGATAAATTTATGAAATTGATATAACTAGGAAACAATAAAATAGTCATAGAGAATTTTTTTCAGGTGGACAACATAATTCTTATATATAAAAGGAAGTGGTGTGTGTTACAACACTTATAACTCAAGAATGGCTGTACCGATTTGAATGATCTCTGATTTGTTGGATTCTTCTCCGCCCGGAATAAACTATAGGCTATTAAAACATCTTTCAAATTCACGGTAAGAAAAAATACGAAGAAAATTATTTACGCCATACATTTTTAATTTCAAAAATAAAAACAATATGGAGAGTTATGGCGCTATTAGCGCTCCCACGTCGCCTGTTGCATTGTGCTAAAATAATCCTTATGTTCTGCTGTATTAAGAATCAAATTACTATAATCAACATGAATAAAATTTGTAAAACTGGTGAACTAATATTTTTTACTATAATTCGGTTGTTACATGGCAATATGTTGTATCTCACTAAAACATAATTTTACAGGAGAGCAAAAACAAAGTTTGCAAAAGAGATATTTCAGCCAAATTTCGAGCATTATAATATATCAAAATGAAGGTACCTAATTATTATTTCTACAAGATAGATGTAACATTCTCTTAATAATTTCTTCTACAAGATGTATGTAACATTCACTTAATAATTTCTTCCAGTTTAAAAATATTTGAGTTTTTTTTGCCATGTTGATGAAAACAATCTTTCTACATGTCAATAAGTTACGTCTTTTCACTCTTTATAGACCATTAAAGGATGACGTCACAGAGAAATCATTGAGGGGCATCAGGCATCCCAACACAACAGACGATTACGGTGTAATATTAGGTGGAACGCCTAAAGAATACCTAATAATCAAAAAAACTGTCAGTGTCGATTTTGTTTTTATTTTGTCGTCTGACTTTCTTTTTTTTCTCTTATGGCATAACATCCTACAAGGATGATTTGCGCAATCTGATTGTTTGCCCCCCAAGCAACAGCAAATCCATAGACAAGACCACGTGACCTTTAATGGTCTATTCTGACTTGAAAGAGACATATCCTTTTTGCGACATCAAATATTACACTATTTTGAGCATTTTATGGAACAAACTTGAAAACGCAAAAAATGCGAGATACAACCTATTGCCATGTAAGTAACTACCGAATTATTCTACTAATATTTATGTATCGATAGATCTTTTGTCACATAAATGTGGATGTGCACAGATTATATTTGAAATTGTATTTTATTATTGCAGATGGAAAATTATTATTGAACCAAAAATTGTGCTATTAAAGATGAAAATAAGAATGTGTTCATGTAAATTTGCAGACAGAGAAGAAAAATTACGAAGAAAATTATTTACGCCATACATTTTTAATTTCAATAAAAAATGCAATATGGAGAATTATACAAAATCAACGATGAAGTTTTTTTTTTATAGATTGGCCTATTTATAGAATATTTTTTCTATACATTTTCAAATTAGAATCGTTATCCATACAATTTAACATCTGTAGTTCTGATATTTCAATTTTTAAAAAATCATGGATTTTTTTTTATAAATTTAAAATAAATAGGTATCTACCTGAAAAAAAAATAGTACCTACATAATTATATTACGTACTGTAGATAATTTATAAACAAATCTGAGTTAAGAGTTAAGTATAATTATTCAACATAAATTGTTCATGTCGGCCGGTGTGGCGCGGAGGTAACGCTCTTGCCTTTGAGTCACGAGGTCCCGGGTTCGATTCCGGAACAGGGCAAAGTGAAGAATGACCTTTTTCAAATTGTCCTGGGTCTGGGTGTTACATATATATGTATATAGAGCATTGTATATGTGTGTATCGTCGCGTTAGTACCCATAATCAAGATTCATCTAAGTTTGGGACTAGCTCGATGTGTGTGAATTGCCTATGAAAAAAAAATGAATGTAACTTTCGCAGTTTAGCGGCCCCACCCGTTCTCGAGTGCTTTTTATTCATAGAAAAAGTAATATTTTTGAAACTTGAGGAAATTGTTGCCATATATGTAGAATTATTTTAATTTGCCGGCAAAAAAAAATCTACTTCGAATATTAATTTCCTAAAATTCCGTACATATTACTCGACAACGGGTGGGGCCGCTCAAGCTTCATAGTTGCGATTTTTTATCCTGTAATAGAATTTTTTCCAAAAATTTGGTGACCAAAATATAATTCTACACATGGCAACAATTTCCTCAAGTTTCGAAAATATTACTTTTTCTATGGAAAAAAAGTACTCGAAAACGGGTGGGGCCGCTAAACTGCGAAAGTTCCAAATGAATTTAATTTTTTTACACTAGGTATACCTTCGATGACACACTTGGACAATTACGGGATTTTGTAAAGAGATTAATAATATTAACAATATTAGCACGAGCTACGCTCAATTTTGGGGAGTAATTGTATTAGGAAAAAAATGTATTATTTTATTGTTCGATTATTGTAAATGATATTTGTGTTTAATAAACAATTATTATTATTAATCATTCATAAAGTCAGTGGGAGAGGGCAGAAGACTGGTGGGCCGCCCTAGAAGAAGCTGGCAAGGGCAGGTGTCGAACATGTGTTGAAAGGCTTGGTTTGGAGTGGCCAGAGGTCCTGGAAGCAGTGGTGGACAGTTATCTCTGAAGGAGATACTTAGGGGCAATGGGCCCCCGACCGAACTAGGACAAGGGGAAGAAGATGTATGTATGTAATCATTCATTGATTTTTAGGCGGTACCAAGTTCGCCGGGCCAGCTAGTATATTGATAAAGAACTTGGAATACAATGAAATGTTTGAATCCAACCATCGTCTTTTGATCACCTAAATAAACAAAATAATCAAAAATATTTCGCATTATTTAAACTAACTCTTTATAATATATTGCTGCCATCATTGTATTTATTTATGAAAATATTTAAATATGAAAAAGCTCACTACAGTAAATCCTAATTGCAAGTCCGTCCCCCTGTTTAAATCTAAAAGGTTTATTATAAACTATTTTAAAAATTATTTTAATACCTACTGGGAGGTAAATAAAAATTAAGAGTACAAAAAATATATTATTATTCTATTAGAACTATCCCCTTTGGGTGAATGACGCTCTTTTAGAGATGTCAAACGTGCTAAAGAATTAACAAAATTTGTTTTCGATGCTTGTTAATTATTTATTTACATAATATTTTAGTATCGTTAATATTTCACGATTTCGTCAATTGATTGTGAAGATTGAATATGTTTTGTTTTCATTTTCTTGGTACGCACAAGTGTCAAAAAGTTGATCAGTACATTGATACTCTATAGTAATAATAATAATAATAAACTTTATTGTACAAAATATATGGATACAAATGATAAGGTTACGTGGTATAAACGAATAATATAGTCTATAATATAAGTTTGTTACTTGTGAGGCGATTGTTGAAAATAATTATTTAGTAAGGAAATATTAATAACTTCGAAGCTGGTTACAAATGCTTTTAAAGCTAAATTTCAAATGAGTTCATCCGTACTCTACTTGTGGGAGAAGCTTTGATAATCGATTGATGTCTATGTAGGCACGTACATAATATGAATCAATAAATAATAATGTTTTTTTTCACGTACGAAAAAATCAATTTATTGTAATCATTCCTTATCTACTGCCATTTTTCAGTCGACAATTGTAAGTTTTCGTCAACAATGATTTTTTTACAAAATTGATATCTGGTTGTTTATAAATAGCTACATAGAACAAAACAACATACTATTTCATCGAATATGTGAGTGAAAACTAGCTGTAATGAGATGTGGATACAGTACACATCCCTAATTCATCCCCGTGTCGGATTATTGTACCCGGGGTGACACGTTTATAATGTAGCTCTTAAATTATTCCACCACGTGGATTATATACATAATATATTATAAAGTGCGGGATCAATGTCAAGAAGTTTATAACATTTATACTACATAATACTTTGCGTTATATAATCTCTATAATGAAGAGTTGACACATGGATACCTTGCTCGTACTGAATAATACACCTCCAACAAATAACCAAATGATCCTAAAGTTTCAAAAATGGCCATCAACCTAATTTTATTAATAGGGATACCTAGGTATAATTATCGTTAGTTTTTTTCTTGTCGACAAGTGTTTTGTATACCTATATGTTTTTAAATAAAAATAGGTTTATGTATACTCTGAATATCCACCGCATTCCGGAATCCGCCCCTCTTCTCATGTTGTGGTCAAATAATAGTCAATTAGATATTAGTTTGATTTCAATAAAATTATAATATAATATAGGTACGAGTATTATATATAAATTACACAGGATATGTAATAGTATATTATGCACAGTAAAGATATGATTAGGTAGGTATGAATATTGTCATGAATTAAAAATTCTTCTCAATAAAATAAATATTTTCTCTATTTCATAAATATTGTTTACTTGCTTTAAGATATTTCTTTATGTTCTGAGTAATACGAATACCTTTGATTAAGAAATTAAAACACAAAACTTTGATTAAAACAAACGTTTTCTTGATTCAAGAAATTATATTTTCAAATTAAGAATCATGAATTAATTGATTTTGTACTGCTGGTCATTAAATATGGAATTTTTTACATATTTTGCGATATACTGTATTACGAAAATAGGCGATAGCTTATTCGTTGAGCGTTCGGTTTTTTGTAACATCTTTCGGAAACCATAAAAGAAAATGTTTTCTTGCGATCACAAAAATGAAAGTCTTCATAGATTGAGAAAATAATTTTCTCGTTACAGATAAAATTTTAGATTCTTAACTAAAGACTGCGTCAGAATCAACATACAAACACGATGTTTAGGTAGATACTAGCATATTATAATATACCTATCTAATAGGTATAATATATAGTGATATACCTACTTATATATAAACTAAAATTATACATATACAATGTGGCTATACAATATTATGTATTATGATATATATCAAAATATAAATGAATAGATATAGAATGATAATAATACGCAGTAATTCATAGTGGATTCTGTTCCGCTCTTTGCTGATTAGTTCCGAGGGTTGAATTCGCAGCACCATCACCCTGCAGAGCGAACTGGCTGAGCCATCGTCAACAACACTTGTTACTGAACCTGCCACTGAAGGTATACCGCGTCACTAACACGTGTTCACTTATACATACATAGACTATCTAGGTAGGTATATAATATTATACATAGGGAACAATCAGTCTATATTATAATATTACCATAAAACTATTAAAACATCCAACTACCTTCTACATACAGAAATTATCCCTTCAAATACACGATGACTATTTGTTTATTATTTACTGCATCTACATTTCAAGCAATTTTAAATAAAAATGGATTTATATTAAATAAAATCAACATAGCCGGACAAGTTTATCGCAGAGGCATGATTTTTCCCTTCATTTTTCATAAATATGCCATGATAAATATAGATTTATATTTCATATAATATGATATTGCACGAAATTATTGTTGATTTAAAATAAATCTAGAGACCCTTTTTGTAATATATGAGTAAATTTGATCAGCGAAGATCATAAGAAGTGACGTTTTTCCTGAAATTAAAACTAGTCTAAACAATTTGCTATAACATTGCCACTTTTAACACTTGACGATTTCAAATGTTTGAGTTCGATTCTGTTATTCGTTTGTAAATTCAAAGAGAATGACACAAATAAAGTTTGAGGGTTGGCTTTTTATAAGCAGAGGTTAGAAAATGTAGTTTCCGTTAATAACTTTTCCAAGGGAAAAATTACATAATAAAAATAATAAAAAAAAGAATTGTACAAATCGTGTAAATGGAATTTTGATATAGAATATTAGGTATGAGGACCCATGCACCATATATTTATCTCCGTGAATATCAAAATGTAATTCTTGTTTGATTCTTATTATGTGGGTATCCCCGTATGATGATGAGGGTAAATATTGCAATCATAGAAACTACTGGAAATGGTGATAGGTGGAATGAAACTATATAATTATGATTAAATCCATGGATTGTCCCATCTCGGAATTGATAATAACAACTAATAATTATTATTAAATCTTTATTGTTTATAAAAATGAATGACCTACAGCCTTAGTCAAAACACATGTTAGCGTTATGTAGTCGTTTGACAATAGACGACTTTGCGAGAAAGTATCAATTTTGTAGTAAAATACATAAGTAGTCGAAGGACTACATAACGCTAAAATGTGTTTTGATTACGGCTCCAGTGACCAATTATTGGTGAATTTACCACCTGATGGCAGACTTTTTCAGAAAACCAAATATCGAAAATGTAGGATAACTTTTTAAGAATACACTAATACTTGAACCTTCCTTTATGGGACACTCGAATATTTTTTTAGAAGAGTGCTAGTATTATTCTAATTATTTGAAGAAATACTACTAGCACTTTTATAGCTATTTATGGTACTTACATAAAATTGAAAATAATTCGAACAAAAATACGTAGGTCAACAATAACAATAATTACCCTACAGATAGATGTCGCAAAATTTTTAATAAAACTATCCCCATTCGTTGCTAGCATTTGTTATGATAGTAGACACACAATAATACCGCAGTACTTCGGTACGGGACGGGACACGGTGGATTAATTTCATAAAAACCATATCTGATTGAGTTCCGAGACTAATCTCGCTTATGTGCAAGGTGTGGACCGACCCTTATGTGGGTAATGTACCTAATATCTAGCTAACATGGAGCAAGTACCTACCCAGCAAATACAATACTAGTACGCATCTGTTACATCATGGTGTAATGTAGGTAGGTACTTTGAATTTTAATTTGAGATTAAAGACATAAAACGAAAATGACACGAGTATTGTGAATAGATTTTGTTGAGATGGTCGATAACTTGAAGTAAATAGTTTCCGATATCTAATTACAAGTTCCGCAGAGGACGTTTGGGGTGTACTTGAACATATATGTAACATAAATCATTCTAGATTTATTTCTAAAAAGCACTTAAATTTAGCGATCAAGTTTACCACTCTTCCTGAATGTCTTATTTTCTGGCACGAAAAGGATAATTATTTGTACTTCATCATCCATATGCAATTATTACACTGGCTACTCCACGCGATCCCGTGAAGTAAAATTATTTGGGTTTGTGGGTTTGTACAATGTTATAAAAAGTCAATGTGTCTGGTAGAGGAGCTACACCACCGTTTATATCGTGAAGACGGAATATGTGCCAAGTAGTATCCGAATTATGTGCAAAAGATTAATTACTGTTATGCTAAAGACTGAAGAACGCGTTTTGCGTTTGAAGGTCGGCATTTTGACCGATGATTAACCGGTCATCTCGAACTAAAGTAGCATTCACATTGCTTCACTTTGGATGATCATCCAGAGTGTCAGGGTCAAACCTGTTCATCGAAAGTGAACACGTCTGTTCACATTTGTTCATCCTATGCTTTCACTGCCATGTCAACACTCTCACTCATGTTGTATGTAGTTTGACGTATTTTCGTATAAAAATAATTAAACAAATTCAAAAATGAAAAATAACACTTAAAATTAATTAATATAGCTCTCGACTGCATAATCATTTTGTACATGATTCTGACATTCAATACAAATTCATAGAGAATTAAACAAATAATAAGATAAAACTTGTTTATGGTCGTTTCAGTGAAAGGACCTTTCATCAAAATTATGACGAGTGGTAATCTCTTTCCTCCGTCATCGCTAGTGATCACTAGCGATGAAACGCCCGTTCACACCTGTTCATCTTGGAGGATCATCCGGAGTGATCACTGAAAGTGAACGTATGTGAACGACCCTTAAGAAAAATATTTCATTTTTTTCCTGATATATGCAACCTCTATATCATTTAATGAAGTGAAATCGGGTGAAGAAATCAGCAAAGAATTTCAAATAGGTATCTAAACCATCATCAGTGTTGGTATATATTGTATAATCGAGGTAATCATCCTATTATCTATCCAGATATTCAATATTGGGTAGGTAATAGCCGTGGGTAGGTATATCTCTAAACAAAATATTCTACAGTTTTAGATAACAATTCATAATTCACTCGATTGCGGGTGCATTGCCGTAAAATTAAATAAGAAGAAGATAACAATTTCCTTTTTATTTTATTTATTTATTTTAATAGACACAACAGTTTTGCCAAGGAATAATACAATAAATGGATCCAGGCATGGATTGTTTTTACATTTTTTGTCAAAACTGGTGCAAACTCCATTGATTAATGAATTCATATGATAGTTCGTTCTCGATTGCTCTGTGTAAAGCTTCTGTCGGGGATTTTAAAGATTTTGTCGGGGGGAGCCCTTAAGGCAAATCCTGAGCCCTCCCTTTGAATTTTTCTTTTGTTTCGTTGAGTCTGGATGATATAGGAGTTCAGCTCTTAAAACATCCAGGGGAAAGTGGTGGGAAAACCCTTAATGTGTAAAGCTGTAAAGTGTGCGATTGCGATTACTCCTGGAAGAGAAGTGAAAAGGTAATGCACCCAGTAAATATTCCTAATATTTATCCATAGCATGTCACATACATCTGCAACATGTTTATTCGTTTTAATTATACCTACTCACTTCTAGAATCGTGAAAAAAGTGTTCAAATTTATTAACATACATATTACGAAAGCATAATATTTGTGGCACCACCAGACGTCAATTATTTAATATTAGTTTTACGTCTGAGTTTACTCGTATAATAGTAAAGTAAATAATGAATTTTCGATAATTGTTATTACAAACGAAATTAACAAAACAAGCACACGTACAAATAAAAAAGTATCAACATAATAATAATTAATGACCTCGACATAATTTCTAATTTCTTATGGCACTGTAAACACAATGTTACTAATTAAATTTAGACTTTTAATATGAAATTTTACACCCACTTAAGTAATTTTTTGTTAAAAAGATCTCGATTTATCTGAATTTTTGATACGGTAAATTCAATATCCATAAGAATCATCACTCCATAAATAATAAATACTTGCATTATAGTAATGTAGTACCTACCTAAATAAGTCAGCGGAGCTAGAAATAATATGTAGTAACGATTTGAAATCTCAAAATTTCCAATCATTAAAGTTTCAAACAAACCGCTACCCTAATGCAGAACTATCCTTAGTGTTTTAGGGTGATTTTTCAAAGGAGCATTTTAAAGCTTTGTTAAAAAAATAAAATATCTTAAACAAATTTTGACATGCATTATTATTTAAGAACCTAATAACTCTCATTAATTAAATTGTCTCGTATCTGTAATTATCATTTCTTAATACCTACTTAACACAGTTTGACCAAAATTTAACTTAGGATAGGTACTTCTGCATTAAGATAGCGATTACGTTAGGCTTAAACTTCAGCTACACACATTCTACAAAAATGTTTTTAGCACCTACGAGATTTCATACTATGTGCCAATTTATTTTAGGGTAATCTTTAATTTTTTGTTGGCACGTAGAAGACAGCTTGCACGTTTATTGCATGCGGCTGGTTACCCCACACGTGGGATATGTCGTAATAATGAAAAAGGTATGCCTGGAATAGTATCTTTCTGAAATAGAGTATGGAATAAACTTTAGCACATGTAAAAGTGGCATATAAAGAGCCTTAAAATTGTATATTAAATTTTAGTGTACATACTTTAACATCAATAAACTGTTGACATTGGAATAAGATTCAGGCCATTATAGTCAATAAATCTAGTTACAGAAATAGTAGAGTAGGTCATCATAATTTTACCTAAAACCCATCACTCCTTACCCATCCATCCCTTTTTGGTATTTCCATTTTCAGTACCTATCTCCTTTTTGTTATTATTGTGTATAAATGTTTTTTTTTTGAAGATTTTTTTCTTCAGTTGCTTTGCTTTTTTATTATTATTTTTTGTTTTTAAACCTTTGGGTTAGTTGGAAGAGACTTCTTCTTTGCGATAAACTTACCCTCTGTATATTGATTGCATCTAATTTGAATGTATACCTTCTATGTAATTGTTGTAATCAATTTTTTATTTATTTATTTATTTATTTCAATTTTACAGGATACATACAGTTGATACAAAAAATACAATGGTCTATAACATATTTAGCAATAAGCAAACCAGTGAAGATCCCTATATTACCCTTATGTGCTCTACAAAACATACATAACCAAACACAACAGATAAATCAAAAAACAACAATTACAATAGAATAGAGTAAATTATGTAAAGAAAATTAATAGAATAATGCTCACAAAGCAATAATCGTAGGATTAAACAATAAAACAATAAGCAATAAAAACAATACAATGAGTCATGAATAATAAAATTAAAAATATAAAAATATCATATAAAATCTCTCAAAATTTAAAATTCAAAATTTAACATCATTTAAAATTCAACGTACGGTGTACGGTGAAGAATGAATAAATAAAATTATTATTGTATCGATTGTTCTATCATGTTATTTGTTGATACAGACTTTGATTCTTACTCAAATCCATAGAAACTTGGAGATTTTCCAGATAGACATCACATCATTAATCTAGTTGAATTGATGTAGTTGAAAACACTTTTGGTAATTTTACGTCTAATTTTCAAATGCCATGGAAGGACCGAAACTGTAAATTTAAGAAGGTCATTGTATTTCCATGATGACACCTTATCGCTACCTTAATGCAGAACTAGCTTAAAATGTCTTTTCACAATGTGAACACACAAACTCTAGATCATCTCCTTCAGACATTAAAATATTAATTTTGTAGAGTGGATCGAATGATTAAGTAATAAAAATATATAGATATTTTAGTATAAAATATCGAACAAATTTGTTCAATAAAGTCTCTGAAAAATATCTAGGTATATATCAATGAATACCTACAGATTTTATTGTGTTCTCCATGTTCAAAATATTTACGAATTCCGTTATTAGAAGTTTGGAAATAAATCGCAATGAAAGACAGAAGAATGTACCGATAGACAATTACTATGCATACCTTGAATATTTTTCCATTAGAATGAACATATTCATAAATTATACTTCATTCAAGCTTAAAATGGCAAATGGATATTGCCGTAAAAGGTTTTTTTTCGGATTCCAAGTCAATTTTGAAATTTTGGTCAAACTGAGTTAAGTATTAAGAAACAAGAAATGATAATAATAGATAGGTATGAGATAATTTAACAAATGAGAGTTATTAGATTCCTAAATAATAATTCTTGTCAAAATTTGCTTTAGATATTTTAAATGTTTTTTAATTATTACAAAGACAAAGCCTAAATCTGCTACTTTGAAAAGTAATTCAAAAACACTTAGGCGAGATCTGCATTAAGGTAGCGTTATATTGTACATTGAACAACATTTTATTCATTCGTACCATTACGCCATGAAGCCCTTTTGTCAAAAAATATTTGGTGATTGTACACTGATTTCTTAGCTCCGAACGGCATGCATTGATCATGTTAGGCGTACAATGTATGCCACAGTTAATTGATCAACACGATCAATGCATGCTGTTTGGAGCTAAGATAATTTAAATAATCTGATCAACGAAATATTGTCGGTCAGGGTGTAAAGGGATAGGTATTATATATATAATATATAATAACATGCAAGCCTTCCTCTCGCGGTGTCAATAAAAGTTAACATTTTCAGGATAGGTGAGAAGACTACATTTCAATTTTACGTAAATTTTGTAAATGTATAAGTAGACCACCAACGAACAGAACAATAATATTAATTTGTAACTGAATAAAATAAAATGAAACGTATTCACTCAATAAGTAAATGTTGTTTATAATTTGTCAACTACGATTATTGAATGATCTGTGAGGTGGGGCGGGTGGGTGGTATTAGGGTATGAAAATAATAATATAATTATAAATATATACATAGCATACGTGCTGAATTATTTTGTATAGTCTGGTCAGCTCTGTGTTCACCCCCATTGGTATGAGCCACATTGTGGGCTGAGTGTAGTGTAAAGTGCAAATCAAAAGAGCATTAGATTTGTGTTAGAGATCCATCAGTTTACTAATATATTATTATTGTAAAGGTACTATTATGTATCTACCCTCGTGCCATAATTAAAATATTAGGGGAGACTTTTGACGTTGAAACAGGGTTGCCAAAAATAAATTGTCTTTTTTTATTTCCCTTAGGCCAAAGTATCAATCATTGTTGTATCCATCCCAAAATAGTAGCATTTTGAATTTTATAGTTTTCAGCTTTTTTGTTAGCAGGGAGTGTTATACTCAATTTTAAAATGAACGGAAAACATTAATATTACATTTAAAATATACATTTTGACATTTAAATTATAAGGTAAGTACCTTAAATTACCAACTACCTACTACAAGTGACAGACAGGAGAATCGTAATGAGAGATACGAGGAATTGGAGGCGAGGATGGACTTGAATGTCAAGGTAAGAATTACATTTAATTAGATTTTTTTTTGTTTTTTTTTTTAAGAATATATCTGGGTTTTGAAATAAACCCAAATACAATCAGTAAGCTAAAAGCTTGTGTAGTGAAAAGGGAGTTTGCCGGCACCTGGAATCGAACCGCGGACCCCTTGTTCACGAGGCCGAGACTCTACCTCGAAGCTACCGACGAACTTTATAATAAATAATATCTGCACCTATGTTAATCAATTAGAGGTATCGCATTTTTTCGAATGTTGTTTTACATACTTATCTTATAATTCGTATATAACTAGTAAGTAGTTATTGAAACTAAATTAATGTTGTACATGTGGCCATAACGTAACCAATTGCTTAAGGAAGGTTCATAAATCAACTCAATCGCCTTTTCCCGAAGCATAGGGTGGAAAACTCCTCCACTTATAGCGACAGTGCGCAAATTGAGTCACTTCTTTTCACAACATTATACAGGTAGGCACGTACATATTTTTTTTAAATAATAAAAATAAATAGCACTTTTTTTGTCAAAACCCTGATCTGCGATGTAACACGTGCACGTGACACGGTGACCGAGAAAGAGAAAGAGCAAGTGCTCCAACCCCAATCTGGGACCACCCCCAGCTACCATCCAGGCACTTGTTACTCAAACACTTTTATTTAATGTTGTGGGACATTTACCAGATGATTTCACTCTACTATCATATCACATGTGTAATTTCAAATAGTCGATTCAATCTGCAGATTATTTATAAACGTGTTTGAAAAACATCATTACCTTCACACCGCTTCGGCATCTTCTACAGGAAGGCTAGCCAGTAGACTAGACATAATTTTAAAACATGCAGGTTGTCCTACACGTGACATACCAGCATACCTTATCGATGAATTTAAAAACACATAATTTAATTATATAAATTCTCAGAAATAAGTCTTTGTATTTATTTTTGATAAAATATCTATATTATAAAGATGGATTAGAGCAGTACCGTAATTCCAGCTTCGAATCTTGTGATTGCAAGTCCAAGGTTCAACCTTCAATCTATTAAAACATTGCTATGAAGAATGGAGGTATGCTTGGATGAAAACTCGTGTTATATCGTTTCTGTCACTAAAATATCTAATGTAAAAAATCTGCCAACATAATAATTATGCCAACTTATATACATATGAATTCTATAAATAAAAAATAACAATTTTCTCAAAAAAGATGCATTATTGAAGTATGTATTTAGATCAATTAATAATCTAAATTCAACTTATTACGAAAAAAGAAAATAATATGCAGGTTTAAGTTATAAAAAATAAATTAACAAAAATTAGCTTCACCTACACATGTGGTTGCACAATGTTATCACTTGTTCCACCCTCCCAGCATTCCCCAAGGACCATTTCAATAATAACAATGTCCTAATCACACTGTAAAGCGATATGTCCGCACTGTAATATGGTGGGCGCAGGGTGATACACCAACCCCTAATTTCACTACCTATAAATACAACCTCAATGCAATTTTTGATGCAGTTCATCATCCAACCTGCTTTGACATATATCCAAGAGCAAAAAAGTTAACAATAATTTTTCTTTAACAATAATCACTTTTTAGTCTAATTTTTTTTTATCCATGCATCTTCTTTAAATCATATAAAAACAAGTTCCATGTTACAGAACTAGCATTTTTTATGCAAGTCGTCATATATATTTCCTTATATAATTTAATTTTTGTTGTTTTTAAAATGTCTTTCACGGTTGAAAACATTTTCCCCTCTTCTGATAAGAGCAGGAAAGACAGTAGTACTATACTGAAAGTTAGTTCTAGCATAAGAAATGTTTCACAGAAGTGTTGTGTGAAGGCTGGTGAGGATATACCATGTGGAGCTATGTCTCAGGCTATTAGCATTCAGGATCTAGCAGCTTTGAGGATTGGAGAGGTAAGAATTATTTATTAAATTTATTTTGAATTTTTTTCCAATAAATCAAATCATTTTAAAACCTACATATAAAATATATCCTTCCTAGGTTAAGTGATCGTGGGGTTAATTAATTATTAAAGAGGTATTCTTAAAAAGTGTTAAATTTAATGAAAATCACAGATTATTTTGTCTTATTAAGAAAAATTCGAGATTTTTATGACTTAAATGTCTTTGCATACAGATCACTCTTAATTTGTTGTATAGTGGTTATTAAATTTATTACCTAGTGTTATTGACAAAAAATGTTACTTATTAGAGAAAAGCATTAGGTACCTACTTATAACTTTTTGATCTCTCTCTCTGGTTTCAATCCTGGGATTGGTTTGCAGCAAATATCTCTTTAATTCTTCTCCTCCACTCCTCCCTGTCTTGTGCGGTTCTTTTAAATTCTGCATATGATGAGCAGCGCATGTCCACCAACAGGTCCTCCAGGTACTCTCGGCGTGATATGTATTAGTAATTAGTCACAAAATTTTTGAATAGTACTAATATTTTTTTTTAATTTCTTTATTTGTCTCAAAGAATTACATAAATTCGCTTAGAGACTACAAATACAAGATAAAACATAATATTATAATTTAACAAACAAAAATTTTTGGTGTATATAAAGAATATAACATTGCAGTGCAAAACACACCTATTCTAATTACGTTGGAAATAACATCATTATCCATGAACTGTCCATCCTGAAGGTTGTGTGCAGTAAAAAAGTTTTAGTGATCTTTTGAACTTTCCTAAACTCTTTATGAATTTAGTTTCTTCTGGTAATGCATTGTTAATTAGGAACCAATATACTGTATTCATAAAATGCCACTAGTTCAAAGGCTACCTTGCTTTTGGGATGATGGAATGATTCATTATAATAATTTAGTAGGTATACTTTTTGTGCACATAATACTATTTTAATTAGCAAACTTGCGGTTTGAAAATATTTTCATATGCTTTTAGTACCATCTTTACTCTATAAGAGAGAAATTTCGATGTTGTTGACCGAAGGTACTTGTTGGAAGTCCATTTCAAGATAAATTGAAAAAAAAAAACAGTAAGTAGTTAAATTCCAAATGCCTTCAGCGAAGTTGACAAGTTATTAGGAAGTTAACTACATACTGTGTTTTTTCAATTTATCTCTATAAGAGAGAATGAAATAAACCCAATACTGACAAACTATGTAAATTGACCAGACTGCCTTCCCTTAAAAAAATCTTTAGGTGAAAATATTCAGTGTTGATAAATTCTCACTTCATTAGAAGGACTAATTCATAAATTAAGTTCATAGTACATAATACATTATAGATAGAACTGTGATAAGTTTTTTATTTGACAAGATATTTCAACTATCTATCCTTGATAATGAACCACATAGAAAAAAATCTGTAAATCTTGCATTCACAATCTCTACACACTGAACTAGTAGTTTTTTATAGCATTGATTGAATTTTCTAGGGAGAAGTTTTCCTGAATCAAAAAGGGCTCATCGAGATGAGGCAATATGGTGAAGGACACACATCTTCTGTATGGAGGTTTTCTCCTAATTTCTCTCCAGACATCCACAGCTGTAATGTGCAAATTGACATCGGTCACGGTGACTCTGATCATAACTTCGCTTTGAAAGCAATTAAAAATATACCAAGAGGCTGTGAATTGTTCCTTTGGTTTTCTGAAGAAGTCCTGGCCATGTTAAATATGCCATTCCTGACACCAAAAAATATAACAGGTGAAGAAAATTGATGATGAATAAAAATTAGTCTAAAAAGTCAAATTGAATATTGAGTCTCAAGGTTGATTAACCTCCAATTAAATTGATAATTTACGTAATTAATACGCACATCCGCAATATATCAACAAAAAAAGCTTTCTCAGGGGATCAAATATTTTCAGTATCATTAATATAAATAATAAAATTTCTAGAATCACCCTGCTATACCCTAATAAGATGCAAGCGTTCACTGTGTCGGTGTTTATGTAGTCATAACGAAATAAATAAACCCTTTGTTTAATTTATTTCAAGATGCAGGTGCTTCAGCTTACATACTGATTTCTTCTAATGCATCAGAGCATCTGATATTAATACTTCATAATCCTTAAAGCTGTGTTTGGAAATAGGACTTATCTGTGGGAAGTCTTTAAAATTGGATGATCCTATTTTGACTTAATGTCTCCTCTATTATATCAATAACCATATTTTTATTTTTCAGGTCACAGAAAATACTCCTGCCACGTTTGCTACAAATCATTTGAGACACCAAATCCATTGAAAATCCACCTTCTCTTATCCTGTGAAAGGGAATCAACGAGTCAAGTGTGGCAGAAAATAGCCATTACCCTTTTAAGCCAAAGGTATTCCTTTCTTGAAGACAGAATGGAATATAAACCATTGCAAGCTAATCTTGAAAGACCAAATAGTGTATGCATAGCACCTAATTCATCTAAAATAGACTTAAATTCAAGATGCATATCAGAACCACCTTTATCTGCATTTCTGCCTTACAAGAAACAAATAAGTATTCCTGATACAAACAAGTGCAGTAGCAATGAAACTATTCAACCATTAAATCTCACAATGTCACAAATGTTTGTAAGTGATAGCATAGGAAAGAATGCTCCTCATAATCCACTTCTAGAACTTCGATTGACTAAGTCCCTGGAAGAACTATCAAGTAATTATGCAGCAGATGTAGAACTTTTTGCGAGTAACTGGGGGAAGATGAAACAAGGACATTTGTGTGTCTACTGTGGCAAGATATATTCTAGAAAATATGGATTAAAAATACATATTCGGACACATACAGGTTATAAGCCTTTGAAATGTAAATATTGTCAAAGACCATTCGGGGATCCCAGTAATTTAAATAAGCATGTTAGGTTGCATGCTAGTGGAGTGACTCCATACATGTGTTCTTTGTGTGGCAAGGTTCTGGTGAGACGTAGGGATCTAGAGAGACACATGAAATCACAGCACAGTACCGAAGATGCTTGTTCGAGTGACGATAATATTGATATTGATGAATGAACAATATAATTATTATTATTATTAGAAAACAACACCATACTCTACTGGGACCATTACAGCCTTCGGCCAATGCGATCCCAGAGAAAACAAAAATGGTTAATGTATAACATGTAGGACAATTTATTGTCACACGAGACGCAATAACATTAAATTCATTGGTCATGTAAGAAACAAGTCAAAGGAAATGAGAATGCATAAAGTATTACAAATTTTGAGGATAGCGTAATAAAGTATGTACTTTTTAACAAAACATGAACCTACATTTTCAATAATCTAAATCAGCCCTCAAAGAAAATTGTATGGTAATAGAGATTTGAACATCGGAACTCCCAATCCTGATAAATTCAATTACACAAATGATATACTGAATTTAAATTATCACTAGATGAATTGCCACACTTACAAATACTAGGAGATATTAATGATAGATATCTTAAAAAAAGTAAATAGTCAATTGAATTGTAAGAAAAATATGTATATATTGTAAATAAAAGAATGTAATGTCTGTGTAGTTATTTATTAAAATATAATGTTACATAACTAGGCAGAGTTCTTGGCTGCCAACCTCTTGTCCCTCTCCTCGGCTACGGACAGTTTCACTCCCTTGCCTCTTGGCAGAGACACATATTCCTTCTTCTTCTTGCCAATGATGAACACATTGTTTAATCTGAAATGGAAATAAATATTGTTGTTTTATTACCATTGCCATAAATGATTCCTAATGAGGATAAAGGATGTAAATATATTTAAATGGAAACGTCTGCTTTTAGTTTATAAAACTTATGTGGAATATATATAACATTCTGCATGGAATCTCTGAAAAGGATGGATGTTGGTGATGAATTAAACAGGGGTTGGGTGAATGCTTTGATGTATGCAGATGATTTAGTGTTAATGGCTTTGAATGGAAGAAATAGTCTCATGTGTGTAGTAAAGCTGTAGTATGAATAGGTTAAAAATTAATGTTACGACGAAAGTGCTGGTGTTTGAAAGAGAGAATGAAAGAACAATTTGTGAAATTAAGTGTCTGAGTGCTAATCATCGATATATAGACGATTATCTATTGTTATTGTTGTAATTAGCACTCATGCTGCTAAGGTTGACAATGAATGTATAGAGCAAGTGTAGAGCACTTCAACCCATTGTTAGCAATAGCAATGTGTCGAAGGTGGCAAAAATGCTGGTGCACAATACCATTCTGGTACCGACATTTATGTATGCAAACGAAACTTGGAGGTGGTTGAAGGACGAAAGTGGAATAAATGCTGTGGAGATGCGTTCACTAAGAATGGTTGGTAAAACGTTGTGAGATAAGAGTGAATAATGAGGATATAAGAAGAATGTGGATGTGAGAGGAGTGTTGTGGATAGAATGCGTGTAAATAGGTAACATGGTTTGGACATGTGGAGCGAATGCATGATATAAGGATGCCAAAGAGATATATTTATTTTAAAGAGGGGGTGTGAGGAAGCACGGACATCCAAGAACTACAAGGCTTGATCATGTTGATCAAATTTTCAAGGACAGTTGCGTGTTGAGTAAGAGAAATCGGCATGCATGTAGGAAAATCTGGATGAATGTAGAGGAAGCGAAAGAAGTATTTAAATATAAATCTATATGGCGTTTCGTTCTCTCTGCCTACCTCACTAAGGACATGGCATGAGAGTACAGATAATTATTATAAAAAAAAGTTTTAATATTATATAATAAATTTGTAACACCTTGAAGTTCATTTAGAACACTGCACATTATGGAATTATGTTCCTCAATTGGGGTGTACAGACAGCTGGATGCGAACGTCATTCATCAAGCAAAAACCTTAAATCTTTCGGCGACAATTCAGAGCATTCTCCGAAGAAATATTCGAATGAATGTTTTCCTTATGTCTCATGGACGGGTAACGAAGGCATTCATTCAAATATTTCTTCTGAGAATGCTCCGAATTGTCGCCGAAAGATTTAAGATTTTTGCTTGACGATTGATGATTGACATTCCCATCCAGCTGTCTGTACGCCGCCATTTATGGACAGAACATAGGGTAACCTAGCCAGGCTTCAACCTGGCATTGCAAAATTAAAAAAAAAAATGAATTTGGATCCGAGATAAAATTAAATATACTCAAAGGAAACAGGAAGATGGAGTGAGTCAACAATGGGTGGAATCAAACATCTGACGCTCAACAACCAGGTTGCCGACCCTTCTTTATAATTATTACCTTCATTATAATTATAATCTCCACAATAAATAAGTATTTATTATATTGGTATCTTACCTAGTGGCGAATGTGTGGTCCTGTGAATCCTTGACGTGCACAATATCAAAGGATCCAGGGTGACGCTCTCGGGACACAATGGTGCCCACACGCCCCAAGTTACGGCCTCCAGTGATCATGCATAAGTTTCCTGGAAAATGACACATAAGAATCATTAAAGAAAGATACATAAATGTATATGGGTTAGTTGGAAAATATCACCTCTGTGATAAACTCGCCCATTACACAATATCATTTATTTGCATCACATTTTATAACTTTGTCATTAATTTTATAACTTTGTATGTATGCTCCTTATTGTGCAATAAAGTTTATTACTATTATGTATTATATATTTATTTCTATATGATTGAGGATACCTATTGATTATGGATTTCTATTTCTACATATCAGTGTTTTATTTATACATATTTTACTTCATAGACATTATTTTTGTTTACAAAATTATTTTAGTGATTTTATATTAACTTATTTCCTTCGTGTGAAACTTTCTCATATTTTTATTTTATATATCTGTGCAAAACATTTTACTTGACTGTTTTTTTACTATTGTATTTGTTTTGATTTCAAATTGATTTGTTGACTTTCTAATGATATTTTCACATTTCAAATAAATTTTTATTTTTGAATATTTTTTATATAGATACTTTTGTTGGAAATTGTTTGCATGTATTACTTGTAATAATAATAAGCGTAGAGAGGAATTGTGGAGGCAGGAACTTGGCGACAATCCATGGATGATACCATCTGAAAGCACAAACACCGTGCATAGTCTGAGCTACCCCACGTGGAAGACACTGAACAGACTAAGAGTTGGGGTGAAAGGTGCAGAAGCAACCAGCGGAAGTGGGGCTATTTGGATGGACAGGACATTAGCTGCGACTGCGGGGAGGAGCAGAGTGATTCTCACCTATTGCAATGTCCGCTGATGCGGAATGCATGTAATGTGAGTGACCCGATGATGGCGAATGACAAAGCGATATGCATCGCTGCATACTGGAGTGGCAAGATCTGAAGTCCGGATCCGAAAAGTAAGTAGTAATAATAATTGAAATATTCAGTGCGCTTTTTTCTAGCATAACCTGCGTTTCAGCGCTTCCACAACATTGAATAATACAATTTGAAACAATATTAAAAAGACATTTGAGAATTGTATTCGTAACACTAGATTAAGTGGGTGATGTAACTCAAACTTCCCCTTTCGTACATCTGTCCATTCATTTCACCAGACGACCACCCCTGCAGAGACTGGTGTTCCAGAGACTCTTACGCTCTAGTAGGACGCCATAGAAGGTCACTCGGAGCATCTCTTCGTCACCAAGCAGACTCCAATCAGGAGGCCTCTGAAAGCCTCTAGTTCCTCATTGTGGAGGCGTCATCATCTGTTCCTGAAGGAATTCGTCTACAAGAATCCTTTCATGAATGCCACCGTATAATTGAGAATCGATAGAACCGAAATGGAACCACCATCAAACTCTGCCATAAGTTGACTTATTTGTTAAAAAGATTTGTTTGTATTAAGTATTTTTATATATTTGTAGAGCTATTATACAAAGTATGAATGTTGTGCGCATGGGATGAAATTTTAACTTAGCATTCTGCCAGTTACCCTAAACAAGGGATGACTTCAATAATTGTAATTTCTTTTGTATCTTTATTTTCTAGATTCATTGCATTTCATACTTGATGTAATATTTGTATTATCTAACTTAACTGAAATTTTTATTAACAGCTACATATATAGAGATTTTTATAATTGATTTACATCCCTAGACCGACGAGTAAATTTAAACAGAAACTAATTTGATTTATATACATAGATACCCTTAATGGTTACATCTATCTTGGAATAATTCATTGCTTACAATTACATATAACAATTTGCCTACCAATGTCTACATTGTGTCTTTTCTGTAACATATGGTAAGAATAGAAGATATTAGAGCTCCTTACAATATAATTTCTATTGTTTTCATTGTTTAAATCTTTATTTGTTACGGTGTGATATGGGCGTAGTATTGATATGTTATAGTTTAGCATAATATTTCTAATACACCCGTGCAAGACTGACAATATGTATGCATATGTGTGTAATTATGATTGTTTTTTTATTTTATTTTAATAATTGGGCTAGTTGGAAGACATCGATATTTTAGCGATAAACTCGCCCTCTATACATTGAATTGTATAATTGATATTTTTATGATACTTTGTTTTGATTTGAAATATTGTAACCAATGTACAGTAAGAATAAAATAAATAAATAGTAATATACCTGTGTCGAATTTGATGAAGTCAATGATTTTGCAGGTGGCAATGTCTAATCTGATTGTGTCGTTAACTTTGATAAGGGGGTCTGGGTAACGGATGGTCCTGCCATCATGTGTGGTCAGGAATGGGACATTCTTGGGACCCATCTGCACCTTCTTCACTTTACATAGCTTGTACTGAAATCAAAACACATCAATTTAGTTATCAAATACAAAAATTATATGGTAGGTAGCTACAATATTACAAATGGATAAGTTTTCCATGCAAGTATTTAGCACAAAGTATATTTGATGTTGAAAAACAACATATTAAATCATACAGAGCATTGTTAAAGTATTAAAATGGCACAACATAATATTATGTAAAAACGAGGTTGTTTGAAATGCATGAATTTGTTATAAAAAGAAAGTGACTAGTCACCTGAAAATAAAATTATATTTGAAAGAAATAAGTGACAATTGAATAATGAGTATAAAAAGGGTGTCGATTACATTCAAAGGTTGAAAGTTGAAGAAAAAAATAAAAAGACCTAGGTAAATCATCATCCAAAACCATGCACTAGTCGATTTGGTCGAAAGAAGTTGGTATTGCAATAAACAAACTTTTGGCGCATATTTTTTGCATTTTAATGATCAATATGTCCTTGCGCAGACACATATACAGTCCCCGGGCACGTCTTTTTTTGAAAACCCTTTGCTGTAAATTGATGTCAACTGGTGAGTATACCTAATGAAGGTTTTTGTTTTTTGTAGAGATGCAAGAAACACCTGCTGTATACAATTTACCTTACCTTACCTCAGCCTTCTTCTTGTGTCCAGTATTGAACAAAGGCCTCCCTCTTGGACTTCCATAAATCTCTGTTGGACGCTACTCTCTTCCAGTGCAGGCCCGCCACTCTCTTA